>WEZZ01012753.1:138900-162454 GCA_013400585.1 Chloropsis cyanopogon | reverse complement strand
ATGAATGTGGGGGGGGGGTGGGCGGGACGGGGGGGTGGTTTTGGGACAGTAAGGGACACATGCGACAACATTTTTAAGAAGCTGTTGTTAGCACCAATCTTTAAATGAATACCCCTGACAAAAAGTCACAGAATCCTGCCTCTCCACCTACTGTATGTGAAGCTCCCATATAATTTTCTGCTTTGAATCTTGCTCATCTTTTTATTAAGTAAGATGGGTTTTGATCCTTAAAACAGCCTTGAAATATGAATACGTGGCACTGTTGGCTTTGTCTAAAAACGAAACAAAATCCCCCAAACTGAATCCAAATCGAGGGCTGCACATTCAGCCATCGCTGCGAGGATCCTCACGCATCCGCTGCTCTGATTATTACCTTGACACTAGGAACAGGAGGACTTGTAATCCTTGAAACAGCTGACATCTGAAGCACTGATTCTTCCTGTGCTTTGAGTTAGTCACTCCTTGATCTCTGTGCCTGGCATGCAAGCCTGGCTTTCACTGAAACCTGACCTCATGGTCCCTTCTTCTGCAGCCCTGTTTGTCTTCTGCCATTCAGAAATGTGCAGCTTCTGTCCTCAGGACTCTGAATTAGAGCTGCACAGGTCAAAGGAGCAAACAGGAGACTTGTCATTATTGGATCCAACACCTGCCCTTGATTTAGGTGTCCTTGCATTGTTGTTTTTTTTATTTTTTATTAACAATTACTATGTAGTAAGAATGTTGCAAGGTACTTTTTAAGCAAACCTTTCCTCTCCAAGGTGACTCGGGCTTTCCGTGATCTCTAATGCATGACTGCTTCACCTACAGTACAGATGGTTTTGCTCCCTTCCTTGCAAAGCCAGCCTGGGATTTGAAAGTCAAGTTGGATTCTTTCTTCTCTCCCTAATATGTCTTCTGCCATTATGAGGCCTCTGAAGAGCACATTAAGCCCATATTTAGCCTTGTGCAATCAAATTAACTTACAGAATAACTGTGCAGGTGTAACAGAGATCTCAGTTTGAAGGCAGCTTTGCTCCACTTACTATAATTGAAGGAACTGTTTGGCCAGCAGCATTTCTATTAGTAGTAATGCTATTTGAAAAGGAAATAACTTAGTTTTCGGCTGAATTTGTAGGAATACCAGCTAGAATCGCAGAAGTCAATGCACATATATCTGCTTGCTTGCAAATAGAGGCTAGCTGGAGCTGGAAATCACATGTATAATAAACATGTAATCCTGATGCCATTGCTATAAATTCATTTCCCACAGCAGAGCTATGGTTTCAAGCACCTATTTCAGTGCTCTATTGTTTTGGGGGTTTCAACAGTGTTGGTTGTTCATTTTGGTGCATCACTTGTAGTTCCAGTTAGGTGAAACCTGCTGGGTATTTAATGTCTGGTTCAGCCTGAAGTAGAAGCAAATAGAAGGAAGTAATGTGTTGAGGAAGACAAGGACTCTGGATAAAGATTTTTTTTCTGTTCTAGTGTCTGTTACTCTGTTACATGTGTTATTCTAGGCTTTGAGATTAGTATTTTTTAATCAGACTGTACTACAGGTTACATGGAACTGATAGCATTATTTTGAACATAGTGATTATGTTCAATAGGAAAAATATATGTAGTTTTTCATTTCACTATCTTCCAACTTGAATCAGTTTTTACTATTCTAAGATGTAAGAAGCACACTTTTTTCCTCTGGGGATTTACAGATTCTCTTAGTGTTTTGATTACTTGTGAATAATTTGATAAAAAACCCCAGTGGTGTACAGCATCTAGGTTGGATTTGGCTTTTGGCTGATCCCTAATAGCTGAAGTTACTGTATACAACTAAAACATTTGTAATGCTGTCAGACAGGAACAATCTCTCTTCTGCAACTTGACTCAAATTTGTTATGTGTATAGCTCCGTGAAGTTCACTGGATGTAAATACAGATTAATTATTTAAAAAGTAATAGGAATGAATGAGCTTCCAAACATGTAGTGTTCAATTATTTAAAACCTGTAATGGAATTTCAACCCTTGTGCATACCTCAGATCTGTCACTGTGCTTGGACAAGTGCCTGAGGTTAACTGGCATGTCCCCACCTCTTAGTCACATCCCCTCCTATAGCACAGGGTGATAAATGTGCCTGGTACGTGTGAAGAACAGCCAATATTATCAGTCATGGCTAATAGTAAATACACTGTACTTAACTCCATCTTCCTTTCCCTGCTACTGTGGTGCATCCTGCAGTGAGCCACTCCATACACCATTCCATATAACAAGATGTGTACGAGTGCACAGTTGTTATGAGCCACAGAGAACAAAATCCTAAAGTCAGAGTGGGAGCAAAGCCCCACTTGATTTCTGATCCCAAAGGGTGGAAAGAGCCCCACAAGGATGCTGCCCTTTGTTTGTTTGATGGTGGTGGATCAAGGCACTGGCTCTGTGTGAGTGACTGTACTGGGTGTCATACACATGTGTGAGAGGACCTGATTCCCATTTCAAAAGCCTCATGCTCCAAGTAGGTTAGTCAGATCTGGGGAAGCCTTCTCCCAGTTGTAAAAGGAGGATCAAAGATACATACTGGAAATAAAGAACACAGAAGTCTCCCAGCTTTAGAGTCTTACTTGGTCTCCCTTCATTCCTCTGGCAATGGATGGACAGAGAATTCTGCTGGGACCGGTTCAGAGCCTTAATTAGGTTCCTGCTGCCATCCACCCTCCTGAGATGCCTATGTCTATTCACAGACCTGAGCTGGGCAACCAAAGTTAATATCTAATACTGTGCTTCTTGCACAGTATTGTCCAAAGTTGCTCAGAAGTTTTGTCTTTGCAGAGAATGACTAATGCCAACCTGGCAAGTCCTATCTCAATGCCATAGCTATGTAACCTTCCTTCCCCCACTCCTGTAAGTCACTGGATAAGGAGCACTTGACCCAGGATGGGTGTTAAAATAAATGTAAAGGAAAGCTTTTTGAAGAAAAACAAACACTCCAGTTGCATTGAACAAATGCACAGTTAGGAGTCTTTGTATGTGATGGCTGCACGACTTCATTTGCCAGCCAGGTCTCAGCTGGTCCAATGAAGAAAATTTTGAGTGGTGCTCTCCCCTGTGAAATTGTTGTCAGAAGTAGTTTTGTGGGAAGACCTAGGGGAGGAAAATGGCTGGAGAAAGCAAGACAGACTTGGTCTTCTTTGAGGAGGAATCTAAAGAGCAAAGCGTTCTTGAGAGCTTTGCAGGGTGATGGTTTAAATATGTTGATTTCTTTTGTCCTGGTGTGCTGCTTCCACATAGCTGCTTTGTCATGCATGTCATGAAAGGAGCAAATCATCTGCATGGTCTTGTAAGTATGAAAGGCTTTGGCATGATGCATTTACATAATAGAATCTGTGCAGTCGCAGTGTGCACCCAGGCAAGGAAGGAGTGCCATCTACAGTAACACAATGCATTGCTAAAGGGTCCTCTGTGATTGTGTTCTTTACTGAGCAGTGCATCTGATGCCTTCTGCTGTAATGTACCCTCCTCGGTGAGAAATTAATCCTTTGTGCCAAATTCAACTCTCAGTTACATGATTCAAATAGAAAATCAACACTAGCTTCAGTGCAGTTATCCCAGATTGATCCCAGGATTACTAAGAATAGATTTGATTTATGTAAATAGCTTAGTGTCAGGTACGTTCTAGTGCTAAACACTTTCTAAACAGAGGCCTTTTTGTCTGAATAGGAAAGATAATTTTTTCACTTCCATGCCTTACTTAGAAAGAAAGAGGTATCAATCAGTGAGGAAGAAGACACATTTTGCATTTCTTGAGAACCAGCAAATGTTTTGGGTCTGAGAAAAGCATCACAGTGCGCAAGCAGGATGTGTGGAGGGCTGGCCCTCCCTCCCTCAGGTGTTGCACATAAGTAAAGCTGGTTGCTGCCCATCACCCTCACAGCTGTTGGCTCCTGTAAAAGGAAGCCTGGCTTCTCTGCAGGAATGTTCTTGGTAAAATAAGAGAGGCATTTGCAGAAGAAGACGACAAGGAAGTTTTCACACACATTAGTTCACCATATGTTTGGCTCTAGGCTGCAGTTTCAGACCTTTGTAACTCCTCATTTATTATTTTCAAGGTTAAAATCCTGAAAAACTGTGGTTTCAGATAGCTAGGGACCATAATATTCATGGTAAATCCTAACTACCAGAAAGAATCTTTCTCCTCTCCTCTCCTCTCCTCTCCTCTCCTCTCCTCTCCTCTCCTGGGTCNCTCCCCTCCCGTTTGAAGGATGTGCAGATTGTTACAATCCCCATCACTTCTATTCCCTGGCCATTATTTCAGCCTTCCTTGCTCCATATGGGAGTGGCCAAGAGTAATACTAACAGTTGCTCAGAATAAGCCTCTCTCCACTGGTGATTTTGTGCTAACTAGGAGGGGGAAGGGGAGCTGGGTCTGTACCAATGGGCTCTGAGTTTCAGCCAGGATCAGTGCCTTGCAGCAGGAGAAAGTAGAGGACTCAGAATGTTTCCTCTGTGTGCGGCAGAGCAATTTCCCTTACTTGGCTTTGTCTTCTCCAGCCCCCAACTCCAGAGGAAATGGGAAAATGAATTCCACTCTTGGTGCCCAATCTGCAAGAGATGTGACATGTTTCAGTCCTGGGCTGAAACTGATGTGACACATGTTTCCCTGATCCAGGCAGATTTTGGATCTGGCCCAGGGCTGTTCTAATCAAATGTGGTTTCCAGAGAGAGGGCTGCTTTTTAAACTGAACATACTCTGGGACGCAGCGTGGCGTGTACCATTACCAGCAGCGAAACCAGCAGTCCTCAAAGTGTGAATCACACGCATTCAAATCTCTAACAGCTTTGACTCCCTTCAGAGTTCTGTAGCCTAAAACCCAGAAAATCCTCTCTTGGGAAGTTTTGTGGGCTTTTTTTCATTCATTTTTACTAATGATCAAGTCAATCTTTCCCTAATCAAGTCAATCTTTCCCTAATGTTGTTTTTTCAAGTCAGTGGCTGATGCAGTCCCTCTAGGACTTTTATGTGTTTGGGAAAGGTGGGGAAACATGCAGGGAATCTGTGTCAGGTAGACTGTGAGACCCAGCCAATTCTGCTGCAGCCCATGTTACAGTTATGTATATGTTACAACATCTAGTGTAGTGGGTCCTGGCCTGTGAAAATTATTGCATGATAAAGATTGCCATGTAAAAATAAAAATTGAAGATCCCTGAGCTATGTAGATAGGGGGAAAACAAACACACACACACACACACATGCACATTTTTTTTTTTTCAAAGCACCCAGAGACTTGAATTCTGTAAGCTTCTTGCTTGTACAGGTGTAAATCAGAAGAAACAGCCCAGCAGTCTGAGAGAGTTACGCCACTGTAAAATGGCAATAGGTGTGAGGGAGAAATTGGACTTAGAACCCTTCATCACAGGTAGAGAAAGATTTCCCAAGGTTTCAGATTGCACTCCTGCTTCCTATTCTATGGACTAATGAAATTTCAAATCTAGATTACAGTACTATTCTCTAGACCCAGTAATACTACATTTAACTCTGAGTGATTTAATGACTGTTCAGTGGTGATTTTGGTTTCAGGTGAAGTGGTATTGGCCTCCAGCAATGCCTTAGGCTAAAAGCATCATATGTTAGCAAAAAACATTAACCTGCCCCTCAAACCTCCTCATTATTACACTTATAGTTCTGTCAACCAATCTATGAGCAACTGGAGTAGTAACAGAGGGGTTTTACTGTTATTTTTATATTCTCTTGAATATAAAAAAGAAAATATACTGGGAAAAATACATATAAGATATTACTAGATATAAATTCTAGCCAGATGGGTGATTTTCCACCTCATAATGTCTGCCATATTATCAGAATAAAGTTTTGATCAGAAAACAAGATGAGTGAACATGTTTATTCTGATGCTGAATTAAAAAGTGAGTTAATTAGAGAAGTAAATCTTCATCTGGTTTCTGAAGTTATCTGCAGACTTGGTTGCATGAGATTCCTAAGGGTGCAGATTCTCATTTGGAAAGATTTTGGTCAATCATTGAGATACTGATTGAACCTAGTAAAGTGCCCCTTTCATTATTACCCTTAAGCTTTTCTTTGCTTAACAGCATCTATATTTCTCAAAATAATTTGATAGAAGAATTTGTAGTGTCAGTTGCTCCCTTTCTTTTCCCAGTTGCTGGGGCTGGATGCAGGGAATGCTGCAACGCCTAGAGCAATCAGGCTCTCTTTCTCACTGCACTCATTGGCAGCTGCTCTGCAGAAGAAACCTTCTGAGGCTGATGTTTAGTCCAGTTCTCAAAGGAGCAGCCCCGGTGTAGGAGTGAGGAGTTCCTGGCATGATAGAAGGGCTGGCCCTGTTGTCAGCCTGGGCACTGGTGGGACTCTTCAGCTTGGCCATCCCAAGGATGGAGAAGCTGCTCTGCTGCCTCCTGTAGCTGAACATGTGGGAATGTAGATGATACAGAGAGTTCTCCAAGGTCATGGAGGTGAATGTCCTCCTGAGGAAAGAAATGCATTTCCATTCTCTGAGGAAGGAGGGTATTTCCTAGTTTAACCTTCCCCTCCTGCCCCGAAGAGACAACAGGGCCTGGACACTCTGAGGAAGTATTTCTAAGCCCCAGAAATGTTTTCCCAGATGCTAGCTCTGATTTCTTTCTTATGACTTCCTGAATATTCAAAGCCAACCTTTCTTGTCCTGTTCTCAAGGTGTTTGCAATGCTTCCCCACTGCTGATACTTTGCACAGCTTTAGTGACAGCAGTTTGATGAAGTTCATCTGCATTGTCTTTAGGAAGAAGTGAAGCTCCTGCTGGGGCACTAACAGCTTAAGAATCATAAAGCAAAAACTCCTGTTGTGGAAAGGCACAGGCTGTAGTTCACCAAGACTCCCAGCTTCACCTACTCAATGTAGTTCTTGTTCTTGTAGTTCTGGCTGCTGAGTTGTTTCCCACCATCATCTCAGGAGCAGGGGAATTTGGGAATGCACACCATGAGAAGTGTTGGCCTGGAAATCAAGTGTTGAGCATCAAGGAGACTGATGCCTACATTACCCAAATTAAACTTCTTGACTGACAGGCAGATGTTTGCACCACTGCTCTGCCAAGCTGGCTTCTCATGCTGCCACCCATGAGCTAAGGGCCATGAGGAGCATGGTGGAGACACTCAGTTGACTCCACAGATCCCTCAAGTTATGCTCACAAAGAAGATGGCTACAGACACAGTTGCGTGGTGTCCTGCCAGACTAGGTTAAGTCTGGAAGAGGAACTGTTTCTTGGCCTTTCTGTGTGATGAGGCTTGATGAGATTTCAGGATCTGAGTGTAGGACTTGATGGCTTGAGCTGTGGTTTGCTCTGCCTCACAGACTCTTCCATGCTCAAAGGCCAATGCACTCGGTGTGGGATGAGGTTTCCCAGGCATGGGAAACCCATGGCATGCCCTTTTGGAAAGGGCATTCAGAGTGAGGTGTTCTTTAAATGTTTCTGAAGTGTGAGTCTTGGTGAGACAGACGGTCTGACCTATTGAGGGCATTTAACCTCCAGCTCTCTTTCCTGCTTTTCCCTCCATTTATCTTATGCATCACATTAATTTTATTTAGGAGTTCTGTCACTGCTGTGGTGGTGGACTTAGGCAGTACTGAAACAGCCATGCAGACGTGCCCTTTAATCCACTCTTATATAGTACCCCTGTAAAAACCTTACATTAAAGATTTTAGATTTAAATGCTGTTATTGTCCCATTCTGTGTTATTTTAGCCAGGAACGTTTCTGGGGAGAACTTCCCTCTTGGCAAGCCCCACCTCACACTACATTCATTTCCCCTGAAGTTTTGCCCACCATATTTTGGGCTTCACCAGTGGTTTTAGATCCAAAGTTCCGTCTGTGGTTTCAAAGCCTCAGACTGAAGGTGAAAACACAGAGCTCAGCTGTTTATATACAAAATCAAATATGTAGCCACTCTGATGAAATAAGACCCAACCTGGATTTCCACCGGGCATTAGCATAACTCACATTCATTCTTTTTGATTGGGAACATTAAAAAGCCCCCCAACACAAAGGAACCCAAGGGCTTTGAAAAGCCCTATGTTTTAAATACCACAGATGACAACTGCAATGATTCAAGAAATGGAATCAATTTATCATTAGCCATTAATTACCAAATAACTCTATTTTCTCCTTATGCTTCATGTAGCTTAGACTTTTGCATAATTAGGATGAAAAATGGAGACAGAGTGAGTCTTGCATTTAAATGACGTAAAATCAGTGTTCACTCAGAAACTGGTAAAGATTTTTGAAAGGACAAGATGTTTAGGAGGGTAACATCAGGGAAAGAAAAAACAATCAGGCAAGCAAGCTTTGGTATCTTTTTAACAGAGAGAAACTTGTCACAGGACAGTTTTAAGTTGTAGGCAACTGCAGTGTTCTGTTTTGTCAACTGTTTTTACACAAAGCTCCAAACATTGTAAAAATCTGTTTTCCTTCACACCTAGCATCGCTATGAGCTATACTGTAACCACATTCACAGTGTGTTAGAGCCTGCCTCAGGGTTCCTTCGCAGCAGGTTTCAGCTGGAATGATTCTTTTTGTTTTTTATAATAATCGCTCCATTCAAACGGAACAATCAGTATAAAAAAAATTATCACAAGCCATCTTGTATAGAAAAATCTTGCCACAATAAACATGCTGAATGTTTTACAATAAGACATCAAAAATGGTGATCGAGGCTGGATAGCTGCTTAGAGCCACACTTAGGATTATGCCTGTTACAGTATTGTTTGACATTTGGTAGTGAAAGAGCATCAATTCCCAGTCATGACAGCTGAGGCAGGGACTTAGTCATAGTTGTCTTCAAAGCAGACACTGTGAGCTGCCCTCCCCTTCAGGAACAGTCTGCATGCCTGCTGGGGACCCTGAGACAAAGCCCCCACCCCATGTCCAGCACATGGCAGCTGCAGTACTGGATGTGCAGACCCTGCACACCCTGCTCAGGCACTGGCTGTGCCCCAGGCTACCTGGTCCATCTCAGGAGGAAGCCTGAGCACGGGTGTTTTGGAGGAGGATCAAGTGGAGAAATGTGGGACACGCTGGTGAGCGACAGCAGCTTCTGGCAAGGCTGCCCCCACTCTATCTCTTGGCGCTGGGTGCTGGCAGCTGAATACTTTTTGTGATAACTCAATTAGCTGTGAAAAAAGCACAACAGCATTAGGATATTATGCTGATTATTGCTTACCTCTCAAAGGAGTTTATAATTTTCCATCATCTCTGGGTGGAACACATTACCCCCCCCCCCTTCCTCACTCTGACCTCATTCTTCTGAGCATGGTTATGTCCTTCTGCAGATCTTCACCTGCCCACCTTCTCAGCTGGCATGGCAGCGTGCCTACCTTGCTCTTCTTCGTATTTGTCTTTTTCTGAGTCAGGAAATGCTAAAAGGGAACTTTAATGCCTTGGAACAATCTTTGTGTCAAACAAATCGTTGTGTGTGCTAAGAACTGAGCAGTGCCCTCAGAGCCTCGTGGGGGCTTTGGCTCCTGAGGGGCTGTTCCACAGTGAGTTACCCTCAAAAGGTGAGCAGAAGAGGAGGTGAAGATTGATACAGACCCAAACTGATGCTTGCAGGAGGTCTTAGTCTGACCCAAAGCTCTACTGGGGCCACAGCTTCTCTCTGCGCACAAGTGTTGGATACATTAATGCTTGAGGTACAGCTCTTGCCCCAGAGTTTCTCTGTTCTTAATCTGGCAACAGACTGCAGAAACAGGGCCATTTTCAGGATTATCATTGCAGGTGGGATCTATGAGGGGATTACCTTTTAGGTGACCTGCTCTTGCTATAAGCCTTGTTGATGGATAAGTGGAGAAAAGAAGGGAGGCTGCAGATAGCCACATTCCCAGGAAGCTTGGGGAGCTGTTGAGAGAGGTTTCACACTCCTTTAGAGACAGTCAGGTGTCCTGCAGGACACGCAGATCTAGGTTTCTTTCCTTCTGATTGACTGAATTTTCCCCTAGTGTCCTGCTGGGAGTGCTCAGAGCCTTGTGAGGGGGCCTGGGTCTCAAGGTACCTTGGTGTCCGTGCTGCAGCAGCTGCTGGGTGTTCTGCAAAGGGTGTGACTGAGCTGTGTGTTAGAACACCAGCTGTGACTCATCTGGCTGTATGCTAGAAACCTCTGTATGTGTGCTTCTAGCCGCTTCCTAATTTCTAGATTTTTGCTGTGTCCAATGTTTGGCAGACTTCAAAAGACTTGAGACCTTGCTGAAAAACATATGGCTGGTGTGTCGGGTTCTCACTGGGCTGCAAGGCAGGAGGGTGTGCAGGGGACAGGCATTGTGTCCTCACCTTGTGGCTTTTGGGATAGGGTGGGAGCCTCTGCCTCCATGCCTTGTACATCCTGGCTGGGTGGTAGTAGTGGAAACTTCAGGGAACTTCCCAGACCCTTCCAGGACCAGTCTGGGCAAAAAGGAAAGGCAGCCAGGGCCAGAACAGGATATAGGAAATGTGCAGTGGTGTTCGTGAAGTCAGAACATATGCCTGAACGTATTTAAAGAGACAGCACTTGGATACCACAGTGAGAAAAGGAAGTAGGAACTACTCAGCAAAGTCGAATACATGGATTTTATGCCAAGAAGTGAGTCTTTGATAATCTTCAGCATCTGTTCAGCATCTTTGATAAAAGCCTGGTCCTCAGATGTGATTCAGCCCTCCCTCGTGCAAGGCGTACCCCAGTGGCGTTGTCCTGAGCAAGGAGAGGAGCTTTGTCAGTCACCCTCTGGTTCTGGAGCAGCTGAAAATGGCATGTCGTTGCCCTAGTGACCACTTTCTGTCCTCTTGCTAAGCTTTACCATGGAGCTGATAGTCATCCAAAGCATTGTGTAAGAGGCACAGGGAATCTTTCATCACAGCAGTGTTTTTTCCATTGCTACTTGTTCCTGGTTTCTCTAGGGCTGATGTAAATACCTCTGCAAACAGGCTTTGCAGTGTATTTTTCAATGAAGTAGCGTCTGATAGTAGATTATTTTTCAAAGGTTAGTAGTGGACTGCACCAATGTGTGAACTTTGTGCCTGCATTTGACAGCCAATTGATTTAAGTATTAATTACCTGGTGCCTAAAGTCCAAGTGCAGCCCTTTTAGGCACAGCAGGATCCTGTGTTGTGCCTGCGAGGTAGCCTCATAGCCATGCCTGGACTCCTATTTGGATGTTTCTAACAAAATAAAGATATGGATGCCAACAGGAAGGGTTTTATTCCTGCTCTTTGTATTAGAGACATCTGAGTGTTACGGGATCCCTCAGTCCTGGCTTCCTCGGTGTTCCCGTATCGGGCACAAGTTCTGTTTCTGCTGATGCAGTGTCTTCTGAGTTGTCTCCTGGTGTAGATTGCTGTGTGTTTCACAGGAAAGCAGATAAATGATACCAAGTCATTGAGCTTATAAGTAGCACGCTGGCAACCCGCCACCAAAATATAAATACATTAAATGTACTGAAGGAATGTTCATTCTGTTGTTTAGCCTTGGATATGCCCCAGTTAGGTAAATTTAATCTTCTTGAGGGTTGTTGCGTTGCAGCTGAATGAGATAGGCCATTATCTTAATACTGATCTTTCTGTCATTCAGGATTCATGTTCTGGCATTCATGGTGTGAAGTGTGCTTGCCCCAGAGCGGTCCCAGAAGTGTTTTCCAAGGGAGATGAAGGTGCATAGGGGGTCTGTTAGCACCTTGCAAGTTTTGACCCTCTGTCTTGGAAATGTTCATGCTCATTGTCAGCGACACCACTACTGGTCCAACCTCCTGTTGGTAGAAATGCACAAAATGGTGGCTTTGCCTGTGTTTGTTAGGAAGTGTCTGTAACTCAGTCTCACAGCATTTATTTTCTTCCCGGGTATTTCTTCTGCAGCTCCTTCCAAAGTCCCCGTCTGTGCCTCTGCAGCTGTTGAGGTTGGGAACAAAGCTCTTGATGACTCCAGGGTGAGCAGGGGCCAGTGTTAAGCAACAGACCCAAAGCCAATGGATTGCATTAAAGAGGAGTCTCTTCATTGTTTTCCACTGGTGCTGGGTCAGGCCCTCCAAACGTGATCCTACAACATTAATGCTTGTGACTAATCCCACTGAAACCTAGGGAGCTGCTCCCATGTGTAAGCACTACCAAATCCAATGTGCAGTGTTAATAAGCACTCTGCAACGGTTTAGCTCTTCTCTTGGTTGTAGAACAAAAGGAAGGGATGAGGCAGGAAAAGGGAAGGAAAGGGAATACATAAGCAGAGAAATTCTGAGCTGGTTGTGAAGAACAGTGATGTTCTGTACAGAATGCAGGTACTTAAAGAAATAAGACATCAGCTGTGAGTTCTACAGAAAAGAAAATGTTATTTTATTGAGTGGAGAGATATATCTGTTTTACCTATCACATCTGAACTAATCAGTGTAGGCTTTTAGAAGAAATCTGTAATTAGTCTGAGCACATCATTAGTTAGATGTAAAATGAATGATATTGCTCCATTTTATTACCTCTAGTGATATAGCCATTTGTATCATAAATTCATTGACCTCATCCTAAATGATCAATTCTCTAAGACAGACTTGATTCATTAATTCTTAAGTGACATTTTTTTCTCCTCCACTAATTTCCTCATTGTTGTAGAGACTGTTTTTCTGCCTTTTAGTATGGTATTGTGAGGTGTCATATTACCTGCATATTACCTGCATTTGAGTCTCACATTTTTATACCTTTTATCTTAACTAAGCAGCACAGACTGATTGCTTATGTAAATAAAAAGAATGAGAGAAAAAACAAAAGAAAATTATGAAATACATGAATGTAGAGGATGGACATTTTTCACTGATATTGTAGCTTCAACACTTTGAGATATTGCATGAAATCAATGAGATGATTATTGAATATTTGGTCTATGCAGGGTATTCAGAGGAACAGACTTGCTACCTTTAATTTCTCTGGTTTAATTAATTCTATCTAGTGATAAAATATACAGAAGGATCTGTGATCAATATGTGAGTGAGGCAGGCATACTTCAGAGTTTCTTGTTCCTCAGCAAATTATTGAAAACTGGAGAAATCAGTAGAGAATTTGTAAGCAGGATTTCTAAATATTTTACCAAGGAAGAGAAAATATTTGTTTAGCCAGGAGAGACACAGGAACCCACTGGAGATAAACAAATCAATACAGCAATAATACAGTGAAGTGTTTCAGTGAATTTTTCAAATGCTAACTAATAAAATTAAATTATTAGAAAAGATGCCACAATTTTTTGTGGGGCTGTATTTCTCTTTCAGTCCCTTTAATTAAGGTCATGGATGGGGCTCTTCCTAGAAAGATAAGGAGACTGGGTTTACTCTCTCATATTTCTCAGGCACTTCTTTGGCAGCGGGGTTACAAGGTGGTTTACTTCCTTGTCCCAAAGGAAGGGCAAGTCTTCACTGCAACTGCACCTGAAGTCCTGCTCCATCCCTTTCTGCAGACACCTCTGAGGCCACTCTCCTCCTCCTTGTCTTTCCACTGCAAGTAGATGCTAATGGGCTGGGGTGAGCTTCATCCTGCCCCAGCCTGCCTCAGGAGCTGTCTGGGAGCTCTTAGTATCTTTTTGTACAGCTCCTGGGGTACATGTGGAGACCCTCTGCATCTTTGCCAGCCCTTGGGGCAAGAGCATACTCTGTAAGCAGCAGGAGGAGTGTGGTGGAGTACATCCTGATTCCATACATGCAAAATAGATAGCATTTTGTGCCTACAGCAGTGAGCTCTCACTCAGAAATGACTTTAAGGTAAATTCAGCAGCTCCACTGAGCTAAATAGTATCCTACTACCTCGTTGTGTAGACTCACAAATTCCCCTTTTGTCCTCTCTGAAAACAGTGGCAAGCCAGAAAATTTCAGGAGGTTGGTTATAGGATGGTTCCATCATCTGTGCTGACTCCCCAGGTGGGTGGCCAAACCCACACCCATCCCAAATATATGGGATGGTTCGGTATCACTGCTGTGTTTGCAGTATTTGCAGCACAAGCTCCAGGGCTGTCTGTGATGGCCACTGAGCCTTCCTGTGGGGAGCAGAGAGCTGTTGCCTGATAAAATCCAGGAGCTGTTGATGTGGGATTGTCCCCTCTGCCCTGCTTGCTGCACTCCTGCTTTCCCATCTGCCCCACGCTTGGGGGATGCATGCACCATGGCAGTGCAGGCATTCATCTCAACAGTTCCATGCATTTGACAGCCTTTTTGTTCACATATTTTAGGATGTGACACCGTCACTGTGTGCTCAATGCAGGGCTGGACTTGTTTGCACCGGGAAATTTCCTTTCTTGCAATGGGGCACCATGCAGGAAATACACCCTTGCTGATGCCACGTGCACTAAGCAGCACCAGCACCCCCCCTGCTTTATCTCGCAGGACACAGTGTCTGTATGCCCAAGCTAAAAATCTGGGTCCTGCATTCATAAACTCCAGGGCTGGCTTAGGGGTTGCTACTTCTCAATTGATTATTTAGCTTGATTTGAATGTTGGGATAAAAGAGAGGGAGTGTGTGCACGCATGTGTGAATGGGGAGGGGAGCAGGAGGGAAACAAACAGCAACCTGACAGGATAGCCAAAACGTAGAGGAGTTAAATGGGCTAATAGCCATAGCATATAGTGTGTGTGTGTGTGAGTCTATATACATTAAAGATATATTATTGAAAACTCAAGGATGTCGCCACTGTTTATATTAAAGGAAAGCTGAGAGTTAAATGAGATGGGTAATCAGATGCCCAGCATATGTTGTTTTGAATTGTTTATATGGCCAATAGTTATTAAAATTAATTATCCTTTTAATGCAGTCTTTCACCATCATAGTCTTCTTTGGGGTTTTTAGTGTATTTTCTTCCTTTGTACAAAAGATAGAGTCATTTCAAAACAAGCTAATATGGGCTATTTGGAAAAGGCAGAACAAACAATACCAGGATGTATTATGGCATGGTCATAGGCTCAACATGCTGATAGAAAGCACCAAAAATCTCTGTCAGTGGAGTATTTTGAGAACTAATGTAAATGACAAAAATGGGGGGGGTTTGTGTGTGTGTAAAATTCTGTCAAAAAAGTGAGGCACTGAAAAATCTGACATCTGTTTATCTGTTTATAGCTATGGCAAGATTACTCATATTAATTCTTGTTTAAAATGCCATATGAAGGAAAGGCATTTGTGCAAACAAGAGTCATATTTGAATTGTAGATCATGTCTTCACCATCTGTGAGAGCTGTTGGTGTTGCAAAATTAATGTGTTAATGAAATCACAATAATTTCTCTGAAGTAATGGATTCTGAAGCCTAGAATGACTATTTTTTGAACTTTGGTGTCTAGTGGTTTACAACTGGGAAAACCTTTCACAGCTTAATTAGTTCTGCAGCCTTATTTTAAAAAAAAATTGGCTGTGCCTTTACCACACCAATAGCAACACAAAAAAGGATTAAATGGAAAGCACAGAAACAAAACAAAATTGAGCCTGCAATGCAAACTTTTTGCTGTAGTATTCGAGAAGTTGCTAAACAGGTCCTTGCTTGCCAAGAAGTTTTACTCAAAGTGACTTGTACACAAGAGTGGGCAAACAGCTCAGAAAATAATTCCAGCTTGCTGAAACATCACAAATTGGGACGATTCGAACCTTACGCAAATATCCTGATTTTTTCCAAGTTTCTCCTTGGAACAAAGGGCAAAGAATCAATGATTCTTTTTGCTTTGTGATGCCGTTCTGAAATATCACACTCTTTCCAACTTATTATTTGATACCCTTAGTAGAATATTAAATGTTACTTTGTGCTGCAGTTTAGCAGAAAATGGTTTGTGTTCATTTCCAGCAATTTTCTGAGTCCTTTTCCAGTTCTCACACTCCTTGTGTAGAATGGCATCTCAGATGGCACAGGCGTGCTTAGATTACCACCAAGGAGTAATCGCAGCCATACTCACATGGACTTTGCATACTTACATATGCGTGTTATAACAGTTTATACCAGCTGAGGATTCTTCTCTGTGCTGTGGGTTTAAGACATATAAGGCATCGTATAAAGTAGAACTGAGATCATGGGAGCAGAAAAGGGGGTGGGATTCAATTGATTATTATGTTGGAGAAAGCAAAAGGTGCAGTTTTCACAAATGTAACTTCTTTTTTTCCTGTTAGAAAAATAATGTATTTAGCAACTGAAAAATTACTTTTAAAATAACGCTATGAAGAGAAGATTGCTTTTCTTACCTGATTTGATTTTATTACTGTGTTGTAGGTATGTGACTGGTGTAAGCACATAAGACACACAAAAGAGTATCTGGATTTTGGGGACGGGGAAAGAAGGCTTCAGTTCTGCAGTGCAAAATGTCTCAATCAGTACAAAATGGACATTTTCTACAAAGAGACACAGGCCAATCTTCCAGCTGGACTGTGCAGTACATTACATCCTCCAGTCGAAAATAAAGCAGAAGGCACTGGGGTGCAGCTGCTGACTCCAGATTCTTGGAATATACCGCTAGCAGATGCTCGGAGAAAAGCCCCATCCCCAGCGTCTGCAGCTGGCCAAATTCAAGGCCCTGGACCATCAGCGTCTACCACTGCCTCTCCGTCTGACACTGCCAACTGCTCTGTCACTAAAATCCCCACGCCAGTTCCCAAACCTATTCCCATCAGCGAGAATCCAAATATTCCACCAGTTTCTGTCCAGCCACCTGCTAGCATTGTGCCTCCAATTGGTGTCCCTCCTCGCAGTCCTCCCATGGTGATGACAAACCGTGGGCCAGTTCCTCTGCCCATATTCATGGAACAGCAAATTATGCAGCAAATCCGTCCACCATTTATTCGTGGGCCACCTCACCATGCCTCAAATCCTAACAGCCCTCTGTCAAATCCAATGATTCCTGGAATTGGTCCCCCACCAGGTGGTCCCAGAAATATGGGTCCCACCTCCAGCCCCATGCACAGGCCAATGCTTTCCCCCCATATCCATCCCCCCACAACACCTACCATGCCTGGGAATCCTCCTGGCTTGTTGCCACCTCCCCCTCCCGGAGCTCCTTTGCCCAGTCTTCCCTTCCCACCTGTCAGCATGATGCCAAATGGTCCTATGCCAATGCCACAGATGATGAACTTTGGATTGCCATCCCTTGCCCCACTGGTGCCACCCCCAACTCTACTAGTGCCATATCCTGTCATTGTCCCTTTGCCCGTTCCCATCCCCATTCCCATCCCCATCCCTCACATCAACGACTCCAAGCCCCCCAATGGCTTCTCCAGCAATGGTGAAAGCTTCATTCCGAGTACCTCCAGCGAGACGCCTGGGGCAAAGCCAACCAATAGCTCTTCATCCCCTCGAGAGTCAAAGCAAGGATCATCCAAATCCTCTGACTCATCACCAAGCTGTTCAGGCCAGTCCCTTAATCAAGCTAAAGTGCTTCAGGAGCACAGTAAAAATGAAGTTGTTGATTTGACTGTCAGACCCAGTAGTCCGGTGAACAGTAAATTTGGTTTCCCCAGTGTGCTGCAGGGTCCACAGGATGGTGTGATAGACCTAACTGTAGGCCACCGGTCTAGGCTGCACAATGTCATCCACAGGGCTCTACACGCCCAAGTGAAAGTTGAACGTGAACCTAACAGTGTTGTAAATTTGGCCTTTGGTAGCTCAGACAAAAGGAACTGCAGTGACTGCAGGGACAACTGCAGCCCAGTTGACTCAAAAACGTTACCGTGCAGTGACGGAGCTCACTGCTGTCCCGTCTCCCTGGCCTCTGGCACGCCAGGACTGGAAGCTGGCGCTGCGGTGTGCAACGTCATTGTGAATGGCACAAAGAGCACAGAGGGTTCCAAGAACCCGGAGCCGCCCCAGGAGCCGAAAAAGCCCCAGTCCCCGGAGGAGCTGGCGGTGAGCGAGCTTGAGTCCGTTAAGGAGAACAACTGTGCGTCGAACTGCCACCTGGAGGGGGATGCTGGCAAGAAGACTGGGGAAGAGCCCCTGGCTGGGGGAGACAAACAGGACCCGAACCTTAACAATCCAGCGGACGAGGACCATGCGTATGCTTTGAGGATGCTGCCCAAGACAGGTTGCGTGATCCAACCTGTGCCAAAACCAGCAGAAAAGACTGCTATTGCGCCGTGCATTATCTCAACGCCAATACTCAGCACAGGGCCAGAGGATCTGGAGCCACCATTGAAAAGGAGGTGTCTCCGAATTCGAAATCAGAATAAGTAAAGGTTTGTGTAATCACTACTGCCTTCTGTGTGAATAGAATTCAGTATTTTCAGGTATGAGGCCAAACTCGTGTGGATGTGGCCTTTATGAAACAGAAAGGTACAAATTCCAATTTATGAGCACTTTCAGAAAACTATTGGTATTTGTGTTGTAGTATTGTTTTTTGTGTTGTATTGCATCTGTACTTGTCAGTGCTCCATTCATCAGCAGCCTCATTACACTTTTGCTCACAGAACATATCATGATGGTTCTGGCTGTGAAGTTATTGTGCTGTGTATGTCAAAATCAGTAGTTTTCTGCCTAGAATATGGTACAGATCTGGGCCATTAATCTGCTTACTTATTCCAGCTGAGTTACACAGCAACTCAAGCCTTCACGATGACTGAAATTGCCCTGCAGCACAGCATAGAGCCAGATGACCCAGCAGCTTCCCGCTAGCTCAGATCCAATGGACTTAGCAAATGGTCACCTCCAACTATCTTACTTTGGTCTGCCTCCAGACTGCACCCTGGCTTTCCACTGAGCTGTTCTCTAGAGACTGAACTCCTCTCCGTGAGCTTTCCTTTCTCATGTATTGGTGCTTAGGGACTGCCTGCTGTTTGTGAGCTGCCCAATATAGCTTATTGCAGCAAAACCTCTGCCATGGGGCTTTACTGCCTTACCTGAGCTATCTGCCTTTGCTGCAAGTCTCCCACCTCAGAAAAGCAGCTGGGGTTTGCCTCAGCCCTGTGCTTGGTATATTTTTGTGGCTCCTGGTAGGGCTGCAAAGCGAGGCAGAGATACGGGTAACTCCACCAACCCTCATGGCTTGACCAAGGACAGTGCTCCAGATGCAGAAACCTCTCATCCTTCATTTCCAATTTCCAGCCTACTGAATCCCTCTGATAGCACAGCATCTTTGTAAAACTCTTAGTTTAGTATGTGTCTGATGCTTCAAACCTGTGAGCGAGAAACTGTCTAATGAATTTTCCCTATCTGATCATCCAAGAATGGCTCTGGCAGTCACTCTCGTACCACCTGAGCTGGGACAGAAGCCCCTCCACAGCTACACACCCAACACTCACACAACCAGACCAAGGTTTCCTCACTGGCTCGACCCCAGGTTTTCCACAGCAGAGTTCTCAGATATCCCAATCATTCAAATAATTTCATCATGGTGCAATAAATAAACAACAAAACAACAGCTCGAGCTGATGCCTTTGAGTAGGGATCCAGAACAAAGGAACCCCTGGGCTTTTTTACCTTTTATATCCTCACAGTCTAAACACAGGAAAGTCTGGGGGTTGTTCTGGTCATCCTGTGTCCTTTGTTATGCCAAGGATCAGTGCCTATTCCCATCCTCTTGCCTGGTGCTCAGGCTTGGGCGTTTGCCCCCCCAGAGCTCAACCTGCATCTGGCACTGCAGCTGCACACTGTGCTACCTGCACTGAATATATTCCTTAACAAAACTAATGTAATGGAATTTATTTAGATTCACAAGCACGGAGAGCTTTTTTCAGGAAAAGGGGAAATGGTGGGTGTTGCAAGAAATCTGTTCAGCAGTAAAATACTGATGGTTTGCCGGATGTGGCTTGGTGACATGCCAGATTTCATTACAATCCGTGGAATATTCTGTAGCCTCCAGTAAATCCCTGTCCCTAAATGGTAGCACAAATAGTGACTGCAGTGGTGTTTGGCACCTACAGCCACAGATAGCAGCAGCAGCAGGCTGTGTAATCTGGGCCATTGCAGTGTCTCCCTGCTCCATCAGTGTGGGCTAATTGCACCATCAAAGATATATAGTATAGTCAGGACTCCCTTCTCATTTGTTAACACCACATTCCCTGTGCTGGTTGCAGGGCTGGGAACATTTCTTCCCTTGATCACCAACAGTATTTATTTACTTTCTTCAGTGGAACACAACCATTATTCTTTGCTCTCAGCATGTGCTGACACGTTTAAAAGATACACTAATAAGAAGAGAGAACAACTATCATGTTCTTGGACTAGTAATCAGCACATACAATAACTCAGAAGTCAGATTAATATTTAAAATCTTTACACACTCATAGGTCCTATTAATGGGGATCCCCCTACCCACCCCTGAGGTGTGGAATGTATGTCCCTCAGCAGCAAAATCTTTATTGCAAACCCCAGTGTTACCTTTGGAGCTTGAAAGATTCCCTTCATAAATGTATGCATGCTTCTACCTAGGGGTAGTGATTTGATCTAGTGAGAAGGCCACTATTTGGCTGTATCCTTTTTTATTAAATTTTGGGAGAGCCATGGTTAACCCTTCCTTTCCCACCTCATAGAAGATCCTCATAGCTGCTTATTTCAAGACAGTGCTAGAAGACTTGCACATTTATGTGCTTACTCTGTAGTCAAATACAGGCTGGTTCTCAGCATCTATTTCTACTTGCCTGGACCATCCAGGCTGCAGCCATGCTGCCTCTTCAAGGTACCAGTCCCAAGAGGAGTTTAGTATCACTCACAGCCAGAGTCTAAACCCTCAGAGAGAGTTCTGGCTTCGCCGAGTTTTGCATTTTTGCCTGTTGATGTGATTATTCATGACATCACTTCACGAATAGTATTTGAGAGAGAAAGTTGGCAAACTGAACAAGCTGCATTGGAAAGACAAGGATTCTTTGTCATTCAGTTACTGTCCTCAGCCCTTTGTATTCTCTAAATGTCAATAACTGCCACTATGATTATCCTCAGGAATAACCATTTTCCCTTTTATCCTGAGTTTTACATGTTTCTTTGCTTCAGTGTAAGGGTTGTCTTACAGGAAGCTTTTCAAGTTGCTGGACAGGATTAATCTGACCCAATATGGACATCTGTAACAAAGATGCAGCTGAGCTAATTGTCTAAACTCTCTTTAAAATCAACCTAGAGAAGCAGACACTTCAAAGAAACAGCTGAGCTCATCCCAGAGTCAACAACAAAGACAGCTCAGATGAATTGTGCCCTAGGAGTGCCCATTTCTGCCTGCAATGAGGGAAACAGGGTGACTGGCACAGACATAGATGTCCACGTAGAGACTGGAAGTTCAGAGGCCCAGCCTAGGTGTCTGCTGTACCTCTGAGGCTTGTGCAGTAGCAGAGCACGGCATGGTGATGGTTATATAGTCTGTGTCCATCCCCTCCTTCCTCCAGAAAAAGGAAAGAAGTAGCCTCTGTGCAGAAGATATGGGAGACCAGGGTCCTTATGTGCTTCAAGGGAAAGAGGATACTCCAAATACTCTGCAGAAGTAAACAGCATGGCAACCATCTCATTCCAGTGGGTACCTCAGTGAAATGCGGTGGGTTTTGAGCGTCTCAAGGCACGCACAAGTGATTTGTGCAGCTCTGATGATTGATTTGACGTAAGGACTCTGTGGTTTCATGCAGAGCCCTTCTTTTGCTATTTCAGCATTGCTGGTCATAGCCAGTCTGGGGGAGCAAAAGGGCTCTGCCTTAGATTTCTGCCCTCCCTGCCTGTGAGGACTGAGCAGGGCTCAGAGCCTGTCTCTGTCTGTGCAGAGAGGGCAACAGGGACAGGAGAACATCAGTGTAGCCTCTTGTACCTGCAGCCCTGACCTCTGCCATGCCCATGGTTAGTTCCTCCTGCCCAGGCCTCAGGAAGCAGGGAGATAAAACCCTTCTTCTGCAGTCCAGTTGTGGGGAGGATACCTTGAGAGAGACTCCAGCCTCATAGAAATTCTAATAAATTACAAAGAGGATAGAAGCTGCACTAACAAATGTATTGATTTGGGCCCTTGGAGGTTTGTATTGATAGCACTGGCCAGACTAATCTGGGAGAAAAAAAGTCCAGCCAGTTGTCTTTTTCTCTCTTGCTTCTCACCTACTCAAATTGGAAAATCTGAACATATTGCCCTAATGTGCAACTTTTCCTGGATTTTATTTCCCATCAAATTGTGTGACAAGAAGGAAATTAGCCAAATATTTTTACGCTAGAGTTCTGGACAGACAGATTGAATTCATGTAACAGCAACACGGACTCTCTAAAAAAAAATAAATAAGTGCAAGCATGACCTTTTTGGGCAAGTTGCCAATTTCTGGAATATTTAATGTACCAATTACTTGATTATTGAAAGTGCTAATCAGCAACATAATCCTTGATGTTAAAGTTTAGTTTCTCCATCAGGATGTGGACTGTCAAGCTGTTCTAGCTTGATGCAATTTGAAAAACTATCAAAAGATGTCTCAGTGCCAAAGTCCTGCTATGATAAAGGAATGAAGCTAGGAAGAGTTTTCTGTTGAGTGTTATATTTTCAAGTTTGAGCAATGTGAGTTTCTAAAATTAGCAGTGTTAGTGTTGCCTGCCTACATGCTTTATGCCCTGGTGGGATCAGTTTTAGCCCACCAGCTTTGATGTCAATGTTTCCTAAAGCAAAGAAATGAAAACAGTGAGGTCTGCTTGGATTTGACGTGATAGTTGTGCTAAACTAAATGAGAAAATGAAGTGGCACATGCTAAACTTACAACTAGCTTCTGTGTGTGTATGTATGTGTGTGTGTTGGGTAATCCTGTGTTGGTGACAGAGGGGTCAGGAAAGGAAGGAGTTTTTCTGCTTGTGACAGCGGAATTTCTTCCAGAAGTAATGGAAATAGTAGGTGTATGGCCACCTACAGAGCCAAGCTGTATGTCCCAGGGTCAGCATCTGCAGTGTGAAAGGCCCAAACCTTCAGCTGTCTAGTCCGTGCATTGTACTCATAAAAATATACAGCATGCAGAACACTCAGTTCAGAGCAGAAGTAGTTTATATCCCACTTTGAGCTTCTCTGCCCATAATGGTCCAGCACAAGATTTCCTGCTCTGGTCTGGATTCCTGAGGCAAGGGGCATAGCTATTAACCTCCTTTTGTTTTAGCCTTAGAGACTTTATCTCTCCTCTGTCACTGTGGTATCCATCTACCAACATCTTTCTTACCTCTGCCCAACTTGCTATGATCAGGACAAAATTTGACCTTAAAGATATACTTGAAAACAGTCCTTTGAACACATTTCTATGCTAGTCATCTTTGTTGACACGGTACTACGGGCCAGAGCCTTAGCTAATTTTAACTGGATATAGTTCCACTGATGCCAAACTAATTTAAATCAGCAGAGTAATTGGACTCATACACTTAACACCTACTCTTCTGCTTCAGAAGTTTTCCTTCACCTGGCTTCTTATGAGCCTACAGAAATTTTCCATTTATCCAAAGGGGGAGAGGAGAGACTGTTAACACCACAAAGCCTTAAACACATTTGCTTGGAACTGAAGCTTTGCCCTTGAGAGCTGCCTGTCTCTAGCAGTGTGAGCTTATGTTTCAAAATTACCTGTATACCTTTTCAGGTATATTAAATCAGAAAAAGGATTTCCCAGGGGAAAAAAAAAAAAGAAAGAAAAAAAAAAAAAAAAAAAAAAAAAAAAAA
>WEZZ01012753.1:121008-138851 GCA_013400585.1 Chloropsis cyanopogon | reverse complement strand
TTTTTCCTTTTAAAGTATATTAAAAAAAAAAAAAAATTTCCCAGGAGAAAAAAAAAAAAAAAAAGAAAAAAAAAAAAAAAGGAAAGAGAAAAAGGGTTCTCAAAATAGTGAAGTATAAAGTGACATACTTCCAGGGTAGCTTTCAGCTCCCACATCTTGCTGCCGGGGTGTGGGAGTGCTGACTTCCGTCTGAGTGGCAGTAAATAGCAGGCTCATGGTACTCTGCCATAGATCACTGCACACTCTTTGAATCAAAGGAGCAAGTGCTGATTCCTGATGGGCTCCTCCTGCTTTTCTCTAAAACCTCCTTGGGCACATGTTTCAAATATGAACTCTGATTCTTGAATTCAGTCTAGAAAGTAACTACACCTGGTCTGATTTGTAAAGGTAATAAGCATCTAGGGGTGTTGGCAAACAAAACACACGGCCAGAACTTGACAGCCAAAAAAGGCATAGCTCAATTGACAGACCCACAGAAATCTGAAGAACCTATGACACCTAGAGACTGTAGTCTACCTGACAGCTCCCAGGACCTTAGACCACCAATTTCAGAGGTAATTTTGGTGCTTACTTGACATTATTAGTTTTAATTGTCTTATGAAATTAAAATCATTTGAACTGAAATAAGCACCATGCCATTCCCTAAGTTGGTACAACCCACATTCATATTGAAACAATGACTTGCTCATAATTCTTTGCCAGGCTTTAAAGACTGATCAGGCACTTTCATACTTATAAGGTCTAAAATGCTCCTCTTAAATTTAAGTTGGTTCAAAGCAGGTTTGGCCACACTGAAAAGTGTTAAGTGTGAAACAGCTCTATGGGGAGACTCGAGCTCTTCATCAGCCTGTCCTTGTGCTGTCGAGCTACAGAAGTCAGTGGTGCAGGGAAATTTTATGGGGGTGGGGAGGAAAGCACACCTCATAATTAAATACAGAGTCCCTAACAACAAAGACCACAGTAAAACAGACTCTTGTAAAAACATCATCTAGACATCGATTGCCTTGACATGCAGGGGCCAAGATGCTGGATGGTATGTGTCTGATTGCTACTGAAATCTGATGAGGAGCTAAGCACCTCACAGCCTTTGTGAGGCTTGACCCTGAAACACCACGGCCAACTTCAGTGCAGAGCAGTGAGCTCCGAACAACTGTGAGAAGCTTATAAACTATTTAGCAGAATTGCAAGCAATACCTGAAAGTGGGAGAGAAAGGAGCAAAACACTTCTGACAACTGTGGCTGTAAAGAAGTTGGACATATTCGAGCAGTAAGCCATAAATTTTAAGATAAAATTAAAAAAATGTTTAAAAAAGCACAGTGGAAGATTGAAGCAAAGTAGAAACAAAGCTCTTTGAGCAAGAAGTCAGGAGGAAATCAGACAGTGGCAAGCAAGACTTTCTGAAGCAGTTTTTGTTTCCAGATTACCTGCTGAGCCTCTCCTGTTGGCCCATAAAGGTAAGTTTGTTTCTGGGTGCCTGCACCAGTCAGAGCCTCACAGCTGAGCCCTACTAATCATGACCTTATTTACATTATTTTGATAATGAGCTGCAGTGCACTCGCAGGACTGAAAGTTGTCTTTGTGTGATCATCTCGTGAGAGCCATGAATTGGAGTAACCTCTAACATTCTGCAGAACCCTCAACTATTTAATGTTTGCTTCTACCATGAAAATTACAGCTGGTTAAATATCTGGGCTTGATCCTGCTCAGTACTGTGTGCACTCAGCACTTGGTGCCTCTAATGCAAGTTGAAGGTCCTCAGCATGTTACAGATCGAGGTCCTGCCTCCGACTCTTGCATGGCTTTGCTTCCCCAGACACAGCTTTGGTATTTGAAAAGAATGGTATTCCTGTACAACATGTGTCTCAATTTGTAATGATATCCTCCCTGCAGCTGGCTTGCTTTTCCAAGTGTTTCTGAAACATTGCTGCCTTAAATTCGAGCCAACCTTCAATAACAAATTATGTAAAGGCAAAGAGGCTGAACTGCGTTTGCTGAGAGGACACCCGTATTCCCTGCTGTGCTCCATCTTCCAGTCCCAGTTTTGGGCTTTCATGCTGTGTAATTTAATCGTCTTCTATGAAGGCAGATATTAAAAAAAATAAATAAAATTAAGAAATAGGAGGTTTCGGGATTGGGTAGTGTTGAGTGACATAACTATGGAGTTCTGACCTCTCTGGAAAAATCTGCATCCCATCATCAGGTGATTGATATTGAAACCTATGGTTAAAGCAATTTTCAGCCATTTATTTGGAGCCCACGTGGTTAAATGCAAAACTTTGTGTCTCCTGCTTATGCTTCAAATATTTATAATGTTTCATGAGCCACTTGCGCTGCCACTTCTAAGTTCTTTATCCAAAAAGAGGAGAAAGAAAAGCCCTTTCCCACAGGAATTCTCCAACTGAGTGAATCTTGAACACAACTAGAAAGGATACATGACGAAGTCACTGAAAATTTGAATTCTGACCCTAAATTTGAAAGATCAGTTAAAACACCAATTCAGTTTTATTTAAAGCAGTTTACCAATTATTGCTGAAATGTTTGTCTTGGTGATGAAAACATTGTTCCTGTCTTCTTGGGGTGAGAAATAGAGAAAATCTAAAGCAGTGTTTGGGCCCAATGCAGGTTTTTCAGTGCCCAGTTCAGTGCTGAGGATAAGGGAGATGCCCTAAGGTGCCTGGCACTGCACTGAGGTCTATGCCAGGTCTCACCCACTTGCTCCTTATGTGTTCTGGATGAGATTTTCCTCCTCTTTCTCCCACAAGATAATCCACGTGGCATTTTTGCCACCTGAGCATGCCCCCTTGCTTTTGGATGAGTCTACATCTGCTCTTGTTTAGACTTGAAAAGAACCAGAACAAGGGCTGTGAAAACCAGGGAGAAACCACGTGAGGACAGTGCCAGGCATGCAGTCCTGGATGGTTATGGACAATGGAGTTGTTCATGGGAAAATTGGAAAATGTTGATTGCTTCCTGATACAGGATGCTGAAACTTTTCACTAAGAAGGTTCATTGCTGCTTCAAAAAGTTTTGTTATTGTAATTGTTATAATTTTGTGGCCCACAATAACATTTCAGGTTACAAAGCCTGGCCCAGGTGTAGTCCAGGTGAGGAGGAGGACTCTCTCAGGGATGTACAGGCTGTGGCTCAGCAAGACACCCATCCTCACCATTCTCCATACCACTACCAGCAGTTAAACTGCCTTTCTCTGGCTATTTAACTGGTTTTACTGGAGAGATCAGGTTGAATAAGAAAATTGAGAAGCATCTTGGAATAGTGGTTTAGGCCCACAGGAGACAGCAGCTGAAATGCAAGTTGAAGTTACTATTCTGATTCAGACAAAATTGGAGGTTTAAAGAAGGGTTATTGCATCACAGTGGTTGCCTGTTTTCAGGAAAGGAGAGTAGAAACTGTCTGGATTTTGTTCACTTTCTATTTCAGTTTTTCAGTTTTGGGGTTGGTTTTTTTGGGGGTGGGCGTGTTGTTGTGGTTGGGGTTTTTTTTGGTGGGGAGGGATGGTTGGTTTTTTGCAAAATTTCAACTTTATCTCAGCTTAGAATGGGAGAACTTGTTGAAAATCTGGCTGTTCTTTTTTTCAGAGGAAAATCATATCTTCTGCCACATCTGCACACCAGTGGGCAAAGCACACCACTTACAAGGCTGGCAAACACACTGGTGCTGCACTAACTGGGGGAGACTGGGCTGCCTTGTTGTTGTGGAGATATACCCAATTACAATCAGGACTGGCCCTGGCAGGCTCTGTGGTCTGCCATAGGGGTCACTTCCAATGTAGGGATTAGAAGTCCACAACCGTGATGGCATTTTCCTCTTTGCATGATCCATGTACATACCTCAGAATGCCCCAAAATATAAACCAGAGACCCCCTCCTGTCAGTAATAGCCTGGAGAAAATGGTGTTCAATTCATAGAGTTGGGGGTGTCCTTACCACTTATTCTGCCTAGGCATAAAAGGCAAATTCCAGGGGTCTTCCCCAATGCATTCCCTAAAGTCCCAATGTTTGATCAGATTGCAGCTCATGTTTTGGTACAAGGGAGAGCCTGAGTTCCACAGGTAACCCAAAGCTGAGGAGGATCTTTAGCTTACAAGGTCAGAGCAGAAGGAAATCACTGTCTTTGAAATCCAGCATTGGTGCTTAAGGATTCAGCTTGTTTTCCCATTCGAGCTAGAAGTCCTCCCTGTCTTCTACAATGTGGCATCCCTTCTGTTAGCTCATGGAAAGATAAATCATAGAGTATTCAAAGGGGAAGGTTTTAATGAAGAAGCTTGAACTGCTTTAAGAACTGTAAAAAAAAAAAAAAATTAAAAAATTACAGAACTATTACAAGTAACAGATGATTCCCGAGTGTTTCCAGGGCTGAGCTTGCTCCCATGCTGACTTTAGCTGCACTCTTGTGGTTTATCTTCAGAGCAGTTTCCTTGAGAAAATAATTGCAGTGCCTTTACTCTAGGGCCATGCATGTCCCAGATGAACCAGGCCTCTTTTAGCACATCAGCATTCATTGTCTGGGTGAATTAAGTGCTGTGCTAAATTATGGAAACTCTGCCATGCCAGTCCACATCAACGGTTGTTTCAGCCTTCCCCACCCAGTCTCTAATTTTTCCTGAACAATAAGATGTGAATCCGGAGACAGAAATGTTCAATGGGGCATAGAATGACAGGGAAGGAACCATGGAAAAAACTGTGTCTGTCTGAATGTGTGTATGAGTCTAAAGCCATATCAATGACACGGCCCCTCTGAGGGAGCAGGCATGACTGGGGAGGACACTGTGTAAAAGCAGCTCTTTCTGGTGGCCATCAGGAGCTTGCTGCCATGCTTGGCTCCCAGGGCAGTGCTGGGAGCAGATACACAGGGATCAATGCTTGGATATGGGGGAGCAGAAGAAAGATATGTCCCCACAGCTGAGCCCCCCAGCTCCTCAGCATGGAGGGGCAGGGAAGTGAGGAGCACTTCCAGCATTTGGCTCTACCAGGCAGGACCAAACTTCCCACCACAGGACAAAGGGCTGTAGCTCTGCAACAGTACCTGGAAAGAGCTGGGTAACTGCAGAGAGGGAGCAAAGAGTGGGGAGGCTTTGCCTGAGCTGCCAAATTGACCTGCCATGCTCTAATTCCGTGCTGCTCTGAGCAAGGATTTAAATCCTCATGTGTCAGGCATCAGCCACAGAGGAAGCTCCGTGTGGGTGAGTGCAGCCTGTGTCACAGCTGCCAATTGCTCAGGTGTTGACTAACAGCCATACAGGGCACCAGTGCAGCTCTCACCTGTTGCATGGAAGCACTGCATCATCTGAGCCCACACAGATGAACCTCCAAGCCACCTGCTTGAGCTGGGTCATCATCCAGTTGAGTTATTCTCCTTCCCCCACATGTTAACAATAGGGCAGAAATGAGCTTTCTTACTTGTTCTCTTTCCCTCATCTTTTCCATGCTGCTTCCTGGGTTTGAACTACAGCCTGCCTCTAACTTCTAGGTGGTCTTCCAACCCAGGATCAGCCCAGCCCTACTTGACTTTGGAAAGCAAGCAAAACCCAGTGTGCTTACCTCAGCACAACTCACATAAGTTCAACTTCATGGCTTTACGCTGATAAAAATTCTTTTGTGGTTGATGCAATTTTTCTATCTGATCAGCAATATTTGATGTGTGTTGAAGGCAGGTTCAGCTAGGGTGAAGAGCATATGTTACTCTCCTAAAAAGTAATTTGGGTTTTTTTGAGGGAGATATAAATAGCTGACTTAATTGTGCTGGTCATGCACACTAGTGCTGGCACGAGGTGCATAGCATTGAACTCTGAAGCACTGATGACTAGTGTGCTCTCATTGCTTTATAGAACTTTGCATGCAATGCCTGATACGGATTTTTATTTTGTAACTTGATTGCTGCAAAGATGCATTCATCAAGCACGATTACTGCCATACGAGCCCGTCAACAGGGAAGGTCCTTCTCGCCGTTCTGCACACCCTGTTACACCGAGTCCATCTGCACCAGGGGAAAACAGACAGAACTTACACAGCTAGATGACTGCTCCAGGCAGAAAGCATCAAAAGCCACTGAACTTCTTTATGCCTTCCCTCCCAAATCCCTTATTGGTCTGTGCTGTACCATGTAGTATGAGAGGTTAGTGAGGGATGGAAATTCATTTCCGTTGATGTATGGAAAGAAAGAGCAGTGTGAGGCTTCAGACATTACAGGTTTAATTTTCTCTGCTTCCTTTTTTACACCAAGACTTCAAGCCAAAAAATGTGACAGAAAGCAGTCGTGTACTATCCACCTTAGTAGGTGGATACATCCCAATTCTCAGTCTAGTTCTTGTTCTCAGCTCTCTGTACACACAAAGAAGCTCATCTCACTGGGCACATTGCCTGAAAGTGCAAACGTTACTCCTTAACCTAGATATCATGGTCTCCATGCCATGGAAGTTTATCCTGGTCGACATATTCCATGTGCCTTCCAGGCTCTGCTTTAAGGAGGGTGGAGGTTTGGCAAGGGGATACAGGCACACTGTTGAGAGGGATTGCAGAGGAGCCAGCATGAAGGAGAGATCGTGGAGCAGACTGGAGATCATGGAGAAGGAAAGCGTGCCCCAGCACCAAAACTAAGGCTGATAAGTACTGCAGAGTTTTAGTCCAAATCTGTAGGGGATAGCAGATCCCCTCCAAGGAGATAAAGTCCAAAGCTCATTGTGTAGGGAGACAGAGGGGACAATTGCTGCTTACGTGGCCAGTTGATAAGGGAAGTAGAAGCACATGAAGCAATGGTGTCTCTCCCAGTATCCCCTAGAAACACTAAGACTCAGGAGGTTATAACTGCCAGGCTGTTGTTGAGAATGAACTATAATTATATCAGCTTCCAGCTTTTTGTCACAGGAATTCCTCCATCTTCCTCTCCGGCAGCCTTGGAGGCTACATGTCCCAATGGCCCTTGAGGCACGAGGAGCAGGAGAGGCTGGATCAGTGGGCTTGTGCCTCGGCCTGGCTGCCTGCCCAGCGTGAGGCTGTGTGGGACATGAGCTCAGGCAGCGCCCAGCCTGCCTGCAATGAGCCTCCTGCTGCTCCCCCTGACCCCCTCTGCTTGTCTGCTTTGCAGGAGCGCTCACTGACAGGGTACCTTGCATGGAGAAAGGGAGCAGAGCAAACCACGTCACTCCACCGAATGACACCAGCTGGTCCGCTCACCACCCCTCTGGCTGAAAGTCCAGCAAAGAAAGCAGCTTCCTGTCATGGAGCCCCTGAGGAAGTCTCGGTCCCGTGGGTGCCTTTGACCCAGAAGACAGCACATCACAGATCCACACAGTGTGCTCAGCATTCCTGCGACCACCCCTCTTCTCCTCTTGGAACGCTTTTTCCTCTTGGTTTCTTGCTGGGGGGGATTTTTCACCCGGGTTTCAAAAACCACATGGACCAACATAGGTACTTTTCCCTCATTGACTTCGAAGTTCAGATATTTGAGACTGGACAATGATACGGATTTTTTTTTTAAATTTTTTTTTTTCCTTTGAAAAACTGCTGTGGTTTTGCTGCTACACTAAGAATCGTGATTTGCATTGTATGGTTTTGGACCTATTCAAGTTTTGATGGGGGAAAGGGGTAATACTGGAGTAGCAATGCTTCAGAGTCATCTCTGTCCTACCCATGATGCACTTTTAAATGAAGAGTTAGAATATTTTATTGGCTAATATACTTTCCTTGTTATTTTTACAAAGGCCACCTTTATCCTTTCTAATGCCATATTTTCAGTGTTACACTTTTATGGCTTTTAATTTTTGATTTGACAGATGTAAGAAGCAGCATGAATAGTTTATACTGTGGTTTTTCAGAGACTGAATGCCAAGAGAACTCAGTAAATGTTTATTCTTCTCAGCTTTCTCTTTAAATTCCCCTAAATAGCGCCCCATTTGGGAACAGAGCAAGAGTGTTGAACTAAAGACCAAAATTCCCTCAAGGTGTAAAATAATCTGAGGGGAATATTTGCTGGGCGTCACGAAAGACTTGGATGAAATTTCAACCCTGATGGTTTTCAGTGATCCAGGAAGGCAGTGAGACAATCTCTCCATATGCATAGCCCTTTCATGATAATTAGAATGGTATGGACAAACCAATGAAAACAAGGGTAAAGTGAGAAAGATCCCCCATGATTCTGTTTCACTGTTTGCTTTCTCCTGTCATGGTTAAGAGAAATGTGCAATTTGATCCTCAATCAGTGGGTGGAGGATAACAGGGTAGAATTTACTTGTGTGCACTTGTACAGTTGTAGCCAAGAGTCCAAAAGTACACTAGAGCATGTTATACTGGCACTGAATTGGTAAGAGAGTTGTGGAGTATCCCATTCTGACAAATAAAAAAAGATAAAAAAAAGAAAAGAAAAAAAATACAAAAACCCGTAAAAACCCCACAAAAAATCAAAAAGAAAGAAAAAAAACTTAAAAAAAAAAAATTCAGATCACCTTGTGATTCAGTGTAACTGTTTACTAACTCGAATAAAGCAATTGTTCACTCTTGAGTGTTCAGAGTACACCTTTTCTATAAGGCTGCTGCGGGGAAGAGAGGAGCAGTTTGCAGGAGCAGAGTCTCTGTGTCAGTGGTGTTGGGAGCAGGGCAGCAGAGTCAGTTCAACCAGAGCCTTGTAGTGATGGTGCACTATGAGCACTATGTATATACTGTATTTCTATATTTTCCTTTGTACAGATTCACTTAAGTCAAGCTACTGTTTTACAGGTGCTCCTTATTTATTAGAGCTGTGAAAGCTTGGAAGTCACACCGGGCGAGTAAGCTCGCTTTTTAAAAAAAAACAAACAAACAAACAAAAAAAAAATCCAACAAAAAAAAAGGGTGGGTGGGGGGGAACCCAACAACTCCTGAGTCTAGGGAGAGAGCTCAAAGACATTTCGATGAAACATCTTCAACAGAGCAAGAATCTGAAGCACCCTCAGCGTGCTCTGCTTTCCTTTTGGTCTTGCAACGCTTTTCTCTCTCCCTGACTGGTGTCAGATTTATTAAAACAAAATAAATCTCCAAGAAAAAAAATGCACTTAAATGTGCTGTTGTTTTATTTTTCTTTTTTTCCTCTTTGTGCATGCAGTTATTAATTCCTCTACCTGCCTGGTCACAGACAAAAAGACCCCAGAGTCTGAAGCCACAGAAAAATATGTGTAAGTTGTTCTTGAAAGCTGTATCTATGTCCCTTCCATCTTCATGCCTCCCTTGACACTTCTCAGTTTCTGCAGTGTTTAAGGCATGGGGAGAAAAACCCTTGCACTTAGCACAGTGCAGAATTAGGTCCTGATCATGGAGAAGATCCCTGGATAGATGCAGTGGCTGCAGCTTCATTGATTTCGAGAGGATCTGTGCAAGCACAGTTTTCTCATGCTGCCTCTGGGGCAGTGTACAGAGAGTATTCTGCCTGCCTTTTGTGAGGATGGGGCTTTTCTGTGCATGAACTCCCCCTGACATCAGAGGTTCTTCAAAGGACTGAACTCCTCCCAAGTGGCCCCAGAGCTCTGCCACAGCTATCTCACACAATAGCGTTTGCTTCCCAGCTCTTGGCCAGCACAGCCAGCGCTGCTGATGGAGGGCTTGGAAATGTCCGGTGAGCTCTGGAACTATTTGACTGATTTCATTAACCAGCCATGTAAGGCAAACAACAACAGCCTAAGCATGCCTGCCTGGAAGGGCGTGTGGAGTAAAGATTGTCTCCCTAGTAAACAGCTTGCTGCATCTCTATTTATTCATCTGAACTTGGCTGTAAAACGAAGGCCGTGTGTATTGATTTTGCTTTTGTCAGTGGTCCAGAATTGTTAGCACACATTTTCACTCTTCTGAAAAACAACAGACTCTTTAGAGAAATCTTTCTCTCTGATGAACTGGTTTTCTTTTCCAGAAATGGAATCAGCTTGTCAAAAATCATCAGGACAGCAGAGGTAGAGAAAGTGATCTAGGCTAGAGCTGGCTTCACATGTTTCCAAACTTACCCTAGCTTTCCTGAGAATTTGCTCACCTTATACTTTCTTAACATCTTACCCCAAAATTCAGAATGTGAACAACTGCTTTGAACAGCTGAATCAGTTATTGTTTGCTATTGAAAAAATATCTCCAGCTGCATATATGGGGAGAAATATCCAAGTATACATAAACCTTGAGGAAAATGCAGACCAAATGGTACAATACATTATTCAAGAGAAACCTGCTTTATTTCTGGGGCCAAATCCATCCCTTGTACGATGCCAACAAAATGAATGGAATTACACAAAGGATGTAGAGGTCCTTTGCAATTAACGGGAACCCAGCAAACACTTGCAGGTCGGTGCTCTCTTGCTGCTGACATTATTTATTAAGCACAAAGACCTAATAGCCAAGCCAAGCTCTTTCCTGGGGAACTTGCCACCAAGGAGCCAGACAAAGAAAATCCTGTGCACTGGGAGATACAGGGGAAGGTTCCTGCGTGCAACAGCCATCGCTCCAGCTCTTGCATGCGGTTTTGGGATGCAGAGACTGTCTCCATCAGCAGAGCGAGGCGGTTTTGCCTCGGGTCTCAGAGCAGCTGGCCGTGCGTGCATCCCTTCACACTGCCGGGGCAGAGGGGGAGTTTGCTGTGATCAAGCTGCATGGGCCCTTCTGCTAGCACTGAATTCTGGCTGTCAGCAAGAATTTTGCCCTTGCGATAAAAGGGGGTCTGCGTACTGTAAGCACTCTGCATTAATTTCCTCTCCTGTTGTCTTAGATGATTTTGAGAGCTTTATTTTTTTCAAAACTACTACACATGACAGTTTTTTGAGTGGCCCAATTCCATGAATAAGGATGTTCCTCAAAATGAAAACAATTCGTGCTTTTTCCGTGCTAAATTATAGAAATAAATTTGCTTTGTTCAAATAAGTGCTGTGAGCCAAATTTGCAGGGATGCTTATCCAAGTGAGATATCCCATTCTGAGGTCCATATTTGGACACTCAAATCAACACTCAGCCAAACACATGCATGAGGCATTTCAATGCCATTTGGAGTGTCCATATATAGAACTGGATGCCCAAACTTCATTGCCTTTGTTTTAAAAATAGACCTGGAATATAAAGACATCACTTAATAATAACAACTATAACAAATATTCTGTGTGCAAACTAAGAGCAAATTTGCTGATGCTAGTTCAGGTTGGTTCCCCTGGAATTGCTCTGGATTTACAGAGGTGTAACTCAGAAAAGAAGAAATCTTTAAGATGTTTTGCCTTCCACTCTCACTGGAAATTGACTTGATATTTGGGATCTGTGAGTAAGGAAAGGTGGTACTCAGTATCCACACATGTGCAGCAGAGGGAGAGAGAATCCAGAATTGAGTTGAACCTGCTTCGTACTGAACATAACAGCTCAAATGTTTTTAAATGGGGAGAACAGCTTTTTATAGACTTACACACATTTCACTTGTCATTTATGTGGTATTGAGCAAAGAAATGCATTGCTACCTTGAGCAATACTGGGACATTTTGCACAAAACATAGGAAGCATCAGCAAAACACAGAGAGCTGTTAAAAACACAGCAGAACAGCAGCTTCTGGCTGTTTGCTTCCAGCAATGGTGGGAGCATGGCTCCTCAGAGGTGCAATGGATGCTGACTGCAGGGCACTGCAGCACCCCCAAGGGGGGCAGGGTATCTGATACAGGGGTGCCCCTCAGCCTGACATGTTGACCAGTCAAGACCCGCTGGGACTTGAAGTTCTGTGACAATGTGAAGAACAGTCTGGGCCACAAGGAAGAAGAAAATAGTAACTTGGGCCGCTGATGCTCTCCTTTCTCCAAGCTGTTCCCTAGTCTCTAAAGTATCACCTCTCTGCTGGAGCAGGTGTGTCCCAGCCACTTCACCCACTGCCCTACTGAAATGAGTTTTCCAAGGATATTCAAGACCAGAGGCAGCCAAATGCCAAATGCCCAGGACCTTTCCTTATAAATGATGCAAACATCTAAAAGTTGTGTGTCCCTGCATCAATAGTCCAGGCACATGATTGTCACCAAAGAAGGGGCAGCCTCACCTGCTCCCTTTTGGAGTTCTCTGGCATCTGGGCAGCCCATGCTGCAGATGGAATCCTGCCCTAGATGGGAAGGAAAGTTTGGTTATTATTTGATGATAAGATAGCTGAGGGCAGAGATGTGTTGTCATTCCCAGCTCTCAGCAGGCCTGCTTTTGAAGAAGCTTGCTGGACCTATTTAGTAAAAGAAAAAGGCTTGAGGAAGAAGGAATGCTGCCTTCTTTTCCAGAAAAGTGTTGTACTCTGAGGGTTTGCTGAGGAACCAGGAGACTCAGCTTCACTCCCCTTCCTTAGCTAAAGGAATTGAGCCCACACAGGCACATGCAAAACAAGTTGTTGAGAGAGGCTGGTATCCCTTCCCATGTCCCAAGCCAGGATCGATGTGATACAATCTGTCCTGGCTGGTCTACTGGGGCACAAGTTATGCCAAGAAAGGCAGGAATGGTTCTCTTCATTCCACAGGGAAGAGATGCGAAGATGACATCCACAGTGCCAGGAAGAGGAAGCACAGTCCTCCAGTTAGTGCTTCAGGCTCTCTCCTGGAACAAGGGCATCTGCTCCTCCTCCCAAAAGGGTGTTAGAGTTGCTGCATTTACTGACTCGTTACAGAGGCCACTTCTGAAGCAAAGGAAGCCTCCCCGAAGCCAGCTCCAGGAGTTCACTTCAGTGTGCTGCAGCCCTGCTCTCCTCCACACTTCCTGGGCCCCCAGCACAGCAGGACAGGGAGGGCAGGCAGCCAAAGAGCTCCCTTGGGCAGCAGCACTGGCAGCTTCACCCAGGCAGCTTCGGAGCGGGGGGGTCTGCCAGGCTGGCAGGGCTGCCCCGACACGTCTGCCCCACATGTGCTGGGGGATGCTGGCCCTTCCCATTACCTGCCCTCTCCTGAGTACCTCAGGACAGAGGTGTGGTTTCTAATTCCTGCCAAAGGAGCCTGAATTACTGCATCCCAGTTGCTGTCATGGTCTTTGGCATGATAGACGCTATGTGAAATGCGATGTTTGGGACACACGCGCACACACACGGACTCGGGAGCAGCCCCCTGTATAACTCCCAGGTATCTCCCAAAACACAGGGATGAGCAGCTGGGAGCTAGGGAATGCTCCCTGTGGCTTGCACACCCTCACTAGAGGCCCAGCAGGATGATTTATGGGCAGGGTCAGGTAGAGGAGCTGACACAGACGAGTCAGAGAGGATGGGTGCCAGCCCACAGGCTTATTGTCAGTTGACAACCAGGGAATGAGGTGGGAAGAGGGGGGAACATGAGTCGAATTCCTTCGTAACGTGAATTATAAAATCATTTCCTGTGTTAGGGGTTAGGAAAGAGAGCGCAGGACCCAGAGATCTTCCAAACAGAAAACAGCTTTTGTTAAGGCTTTTGGCCTAAGGAGTTTGAGGAGGATTGGGGGGGCGGTGGGAAGGGAAAGTGCTGGCATATTTTTGGCTGGAAGCCTCAGACAACATATTTTTTATTCTAGTCTTTATTTTTCAAAATAAAATTATGGCACAGCAGCAACAAAGAGGGGGGAAGAGGGTGAAATTAGGAGGAACAGTACCCAAGTATTTCCTACTTCTTTCTGTCCCTGCCATTAAACACACAGGGTGTCCTTTATTATATACAGTAGCGGGATTAAGTCAGCAGCCCAAAGGCTAGGAATGCAACAAGATACTTCTATACTTATTGATCTTTTTTGGTTTTTTAGGGAGATTGTTTTCATGAAAGTTTAATTCACCTTTTCTAGCTTTTGAGTCTAACTGCCACACATTTTATCCCGCTTCTTTGTGAAATGCTAAATCCATCGGTAGGTTTTAGTTTTCCTGGTGTAACTTTTCAGAAACTGTATATCTGCATAGCAACCCCACTGCAGGCAGCTTATGTCACGGTATCACATGTCAGAAAGATGAAAAGAACTCCAAATCTGAGCTGCTCCACAAACTTATGTCCCCCTTTCTCGGACATATATCTTCTGTACTTAAAATAATTGTCAGGAAGGCAACTTCAAGGCCAGAGAGGTGCAAAGTTTTATCTCAGAGATGACAAAAAAAAAATTACCTCAATTGAGCCTTATGCGGACAGTCAAGTGAGAAACAAAGATTGTCTTTTTCCTCCTCTCGCTATTCCCCCTGACCCCCACCTCCTTGTGTCCCTGTTGTCTGCTTCCAACTGCAACCTGAGCCTGAATCCTGAGCCCAGTGTCCAGATTAGAGATTGTTGACTCAGATTTAGTGGTGAAACTTGAGCCAGGCCCTGTTGATGGCATAGCCTTGAAGGAGCAGGTTTACTTCAAGCCAAAAGAGAGATTACATGTCAGACGAGAGCCTGCCTTTTCTTTATCACAAACTTCCTGATCTCCCTCTGTCCTAACAGTGTGTGTGTGTCCCCCTGCCTTGTGCCCATTTTCAATTCCTTCTATAGGGTGTCATAAATCAGGAAATTAGCAAGTGTGTAGCTGCCCTTTGCCACAGGCAGAGACAATGAGCTTGCTGTGTTTTTAACCAGTGGGTAGCACTTAACATAATCAATGGAGAGCTACGTGCAGAAAGGATGAAAAATTTGGTCTCGGTCTGACCACTTACAGGGTATTTCTCATCACCCAGGCAAGCTGCTTTTATGAGAATATGACATGCCCTGGAAGCTTGCTCTCCATTTTGCAGGAGAGTCATTAAAAGAAATCATTACATGTTTTTTTTTGTTCCTTGGCACACACGCTGCTTTTCCTTGGCTTCTGATTTCATCCATCTTTCAGGCGCTTCGTGCCTTTAGTAATTTATGTGCAAGATTTTTCCAAACCTCCAAATGTTTTTCCATTTGGCAAACTGTGGAAGCCTCCACAGAATGTAACTGTAGAGTTTTCTTGTACTTCAAAACATGAGCCCTGTTAGCACAAAGATGCATCTAATACTTGTAATCCTGTACATAAAAGCTATAAATTCATCTGAGACAATCAAAGACATCGTTCCTTCTTGGGAGTCTTTACCAGCCTTGCTGCTGTAACCCCTTACTTGATACATGGAAGGAGAATTTCTCTATGAGCATTGTTGTTTTCTTTAACTATAGTTTTTGGAACCTTTATGGTGCCATATGGAGAACTATTTTATTCTGCTGCTGGTAGCTTTCTCAGTACAGGCTATAAATTAGATAATTTTCCTTGTGTCTGATAGCCACACACTATCAGTCAGACATATTTGCTCTCACAGTAAAATCCAGGAGAATTCAAAAGAAAGAGATAATCTTCCCACCATATAGAATCTAATGGAAATTTTTATTCCCTACTCTAATACTTATGACAGTTGATTAAAAAAAAGTATCGTGTATTTCACTGTCCATTAAGCTCACAGGTTGGTAGACTGCTTTTTACAGAAGTCTCCTCACCTTGCTCCTGTCCAGCCTGTGTCTTTTGACAGGGGTACGTGCTGGTGGATACTCTGGCCAGGCTTTTTAAGAGCTCCTAAAGGGATTAAGAACTCCTATGCATTTTGGGGAGACATAAGGAGGTCACCCAGCAGGGTAAGCATGGCCTCAAGACACAGTTATGCTGCCATGAGTTGCAATCTGGGCTGCTGTGGCTTTCTTTGGAAACGCAAACCCAAGGGGGGATTCATTGAATGTTTTTGATGAGGAAGTCCAGTGAGTGACATCCCCGAAATAGCAGGGTAAGTAACCACGAGGAAAGAGATCTTTTTTCAGCCATCCATGCTCCTGGGAATTTATCAGACATTGAGGAACAGGAACGGTATCTTTGCTCTTATTTGTTTATTTTCAAAATCCTTAAGTAGTTTACAAGGTTGCACTATAAAATACTTTCATTTGCTGGAAGTCCCAGTTGGACCAGGTTCCTGAAAAAAGAGTCTGTTTTGCTAGTAGAAATTGGTCCAGCGCAGGCCTAATGTATTATTTACACAGAGTTGTCCTCCATCCTTGCCTTCTCGGCATGTACTGCCCTGCTTGACCTGGAAATAAATTCTCAGTGAGACTATAGAATAACTGGTGGGATGAGTAGCTTCCACAGTCCTTCACCCAAACTCCTGCATCTAAACTGAATTTACATGGAAAGAACTTTATGTTTCACTTAAGAAAGGACGTCTCTGTTGTCTGCCAGTTCAAATTCTCCAGAATCAGTCTGGATCTACCCTGGCACAGGAGGTGAATCAAACCAGCAGCAGGGACTTCTTTTTTAAAGAAATGAGGCTGAACACCGAGAGCTTTGACAGTCCATTCCTGTCTTAGTGCCCATCTGTGTCAATCCGAAGAAAGTAGAGGGAAGGGTCAGTGAAATTCTTCCAGGTGGCACTGCTGGGATGGAGAGCAGAGTTGGTCACTTATACGTCATTCCTCAGACTGCCAAACTATGATGACATTTCTCTGAGACACACATGACATCTGCATTAACAGCTGAAGATGTCATTGCAATCTGAGCTATTACGACGAATTTATCGCTGTTATATCACTTTAAAATAAATTATTCCCTTACTAAATCAAATTAAGAGTACTTTATCAGTGTGGTGTGAGGCACATTTTCTTCTCGTAATTTCCTTCCTCTGAAGTGACTCTAGACTTTTGCTTATCTTACTGGGTTGATAAACTAGCATGCTCTATTGTCAACATGCATTCAAAAATACCATCTAGCTGTTGAGCGAGAGAATGTGTGGAAAAGACCAAGGTCACCTGGGCACAAGTGTGTCCTTTGCCCAGGCTATTAAGCTGCAGTATTTTACCATTTTCACAGCTTTTTTTTTAAACCTAGATTTTGTTTTTGACTGGCTGAGTGCTTTTCCTGCTCTCTCTCTCTTTTTCTCCTCCTCTGCATTGCATCCAGTTTGCTCTTCCAGAACTGATTGACTAGTACAGCAGGTCACCACCCCTGCTGAAATCAGCCAACAAGCCGACCATAACCCCAGCAGATGTTTGTGGTTTATAGGCCAAATGAGAGCCCTGCAGACCAGTGAAATACCAGCACCACAGATGTGGAACCTGGCCACTCGACACGAGCAACACAAAGCCCCGTCCTGCCCAGCCGGGCTGGGACTTCCAGAGGAGCAGAAGGTCTGAGAGACTAATTAGCCTGCAGAGCCAACATGCTGGCCTATGCTCCATCATTCTGATCAGCACAAAGTCCTTTAATGAAATGCCACATGAGTGAAGTCAGATGAGGCCCCTCTGTAACTTCACCTCGGAGTCTGGCAATCACCTGGGTTCATGATGTCCCCAGAATGTGCCAGCCAGCTCTGCCAGGCTCTGCCACTCACCCCAGCTGGGCTGGGGATGGCCAGCCAGCCTCATTACCACAGTCTGCACTGCTCCTGTACTCCAAATGCAAAGTGGGGACAAAAAACCATGACACCTCCGGGAAAAAATGTATGTCGGGTTTGGTTTTTTTTTTTCAGGTTCAGATGCTGCTGGTAATTACTGAGGAAAAGAAAGACCAGCAGCTCTCAGCAGGACCCCAAAGAGATGGAGGACGGCACAGCCCATGTTCAACCAGCCTCCTTTGTGCAAACCATGTGCTATTTCTCTGATGAAAAAGCCAAGCCACGTTTCTGTGCTTTCTGACAAGACAGACACAAATGATCTTTGTGGCTGATATTAGCTCCCGAAATCTCCGAGGTGCCTTGCGGTGCAGATTGCCGCTGGAGCATCGGGAAGGCGTGATTCAAAGAGAAGGTAGGGGAATAGTTGAGACCCGCTGCCAAGCAGAGAGAGACCCCGAGCCCGTGCCCTGCTCCCGCAAGGGGCCTTTCCCCACGTCCCAGCTCTGACGCCGAGCGCTTTGAGCCAGCACGGAGCGGGGCGGGCGGCGGCAGGGATGCTCCCAGCGGGATGAA
>WEZZ01012753.1:66762-121001 GCA_013400585.1 Chloropsis cyanopogon | reverse complement strand
GGGCAGGGGCCCCGCCGCTGGCTGAGCCCGACGGCCGCTCCGCGGGGCGCGCAGGAGGGGTCGGAGCCCGCCGCCTCCTCCGCCGCTTCTCCCCACGGAGTGATGGATGGCGAGCGACGCGTCTTGCAGGCCCTGCTCTCAGGATGGCTCGTAAGCCGTCAGATGTCGGCCGTGGGTGATGCCCGGGGCTCCTGCGGATATGAAAATCTCGGTGTTCAAGGTAGATCCATCGAAGATGCGGGAGAACCTACTTGCGTTAAAGGCATTGAGATCTCTGAGAGGTTTCAAGGAAGCTAAGCACTTCAGTAGGAATTAGAGAGCCAAACGTCAGAGTCTGTGTGGTTCAGGGGCAGAAGAGCCATCTCTGGGATCAGGACTGCCGTGTTTTGAACTGGCCACTGGCCCTGAAATGTCATCACAGCAAGGTTTGTGGGGCTGCGGGGTTTTACACCCGCTGCGGACAGGTGCATCTCTTGCAGGGCTGCTCTAATGGCACACTTGGTCTCCAAAGGAATGACACTGCCAAGGTCCCTGCCATGGGATACCTCTCTTTCCTGTAGGCAGTCCTCCAGGGTTCTCTTCTCCAGGCCTTGGTTCCCTGCAGGGAAGCCATAACATAGGATCTGGTAGCTCCAATAAACCTGGAGTCAGTGAGTTGGTGGATTTTGCCAACATGATCCAACAGTTCTTTGTAAAAATTGAGTGCCTCTGTTGGAGGCCAGTATGCATCATACTTAAAATAAGTCTCCTTTTATTGGTAGGAGACAGGAAACAACAGAGTGATTAACTTATTCCTAAAGTATGTGCTTAACTCATGGAAATAAAGAAGCTTTTTTTTTTTTTCTGCTTTGTGTGTAGTTATTTATGATGTCTACTGAGGAGCCAGGTCCCAAAACAGTGTTCCTTGTCCCCCAGGTAAAGAGCAGGAAACTGATTTCTCCCCTGTTCTTCATTATGAACTCTAGAGTTCATTGCAGATTGACATTGGCTTCTACTATGCATAAACTCTGCAGCTACCCCTTTGCAGGACTGTGAGCAGTCAAATGATGTCTCAGAAAATGCTTTGTCTGCACCTGGAAATAAAACCCTGGAAGGGAAAGCAGAGTACATTTAAAAGGAAATTATCCCATTCTGTAATTGTATCTGATCCAAAGAATCCTTTACACATGACGATTTCTTGGATTAGCTCTGTTAATCCCACATGATGTCAGGATGATCTCTCCATGGCTGTCCTGGGTTATGCTTGTAGAGCAGAGGGTGAAGGCTGCTTCCCCCCTGCATGGTCTGTTGCAGCTAGAGAGCTGAGATGGTGTTTTTGGCACAGGATAACGCTGGATTGTGGTTCTATGTAACTGCTTTTATATCTGTTCTCTAAACTATTTAAGCACAGATAATGCCTCGCTGAAGAAGTTACTTCTTCTCAAATAAAAAGGCATATGCAGATTTCCCTGCAGATTATGTTCCGTAGGAACAAAAACAAAACCAAAAAAGATAAACATAAATAAGCCTTCTTGTAGGATGCCCTGAGTCAGGTGGGGTGTGCAAAGCACCACAACCTTAAAGAGAAAAACTAATAAAAGAAATTTCACTTCAGGATCAGAATTAACCTGAATTGGATGTAGAAAACAACTTGAAAGATACAAAGAAACTAAAAATTAATATTTCTTCACGTCCAAAAAATTATTATTGTAAATATGAACAGAGAAAAACAGTTATTTCCATAGTTCTAATAAAATTACAAAGGGAGTGTAGATCTTTAAATGGTAGTTTCCACATACTCCTTGGGATTTTATCTGTAAATGTTTTGTAAACTTTCTCTATCCTTAGCTGTACTGTTAATCCCCATCGTTAAAATTAACTAACAAAATACCAATAACTGTGATCTTAAAAGAAAAAAAAAAGAAAAATTAATTCATGAAATGCGATTCCCAGGCCAAATGGAATACTTTTCTGCATTTTTTTTTTTTTATCCAGAAACCCTTTTTGAAAAAGTACAAGAAAGATTTAGGGTGCAGAACAGTGATGCTGTTTCTTTGAAATACTTTGCTGCCCCTGTCCTGCCCATGTCCTTGACAGTCCCTTTATTTTTATGGCTTTCCCTACTTTTTCTGACTCAGAGGGGAAACAGACCTGATCTTGTCCAGCACACAACACTGGGGAAAATAATGCTGTGACCCCTCGGCCACCTACTTACAGGTGTGTGCATCTTTATGGCTGTTTCTAGGGCAGGCTCCATCCCCTATAGAAGAAACCCTTCCTCAGCAGCTGTGGATAGCTTCAGAGTGCTGGGACAGAGCACAGCTAATGAATTGCCTGTTAATGCCCCATCCATGCTTATGACAGTTAGTAAAGGCTCTGGTGACAAGGTAATTTTTAATAGGATGAGCAGTGTGTCAGAATACTAATAAGGCACTAAAAGAAGTGATTTCCAGGGCAGTCACCTCATTGCTCAAGTGAAAGAGGGGACAATTCCCTCCGGCCCTTTCCTCAGAGCTCCCAAGGACTGTCACCTATAACGATCCAAATTCCACAGCCTCTTCTGAACTACTGCTTAATTAGGAAAGTACTTCAGAGAAAAAAAAGAGACAATTCTGCAAGACACCGAGTTTTCCAAAGCACACTGAGCTTAACGTAAGTCTTGCTTAAGGGTTCGGATAGACGTGGAGGTTTCAACTAGTTAAGGGTTAATTATTTGTGTCGTCAAAATAGTCCCTGCCAGTGACTGAGTCCCTCAGGGCCACAGACTGCCTAGAAAATAGGAAAAAACAATCCAAAGACCTTGTTGGCACAGAATAAGATGAATGCCAGCGCCTACATATAGACTGGCACAGGAATACAGTGAAATGTGCTGTGGTTGGGTTGGACCTGCTTACCTGGGCATAACTGTGGGGGAAATAAATGGGTACTGAGGATGGGTAGCACGAACGGTCGGAAGTGTGAAAAGGTTTACATGCAAAGGACAGGTGGGTGGATGCATCTATCCTAGCAAGGCGAGAATCACAGAAAAATGGCAAAGGAGGGGCAGGTTAAGTAGTGCTGCTTACCTTTCACAGCGTGGAAAGAAATAAAGAAGTCGGTATGAGGATTTCTTAGCATTGCATAATAATCTGAGGATAACATCGCCACAGTGCTTTGGAGGCAGAGGAACTTTTAAAGGGATAGCATGTTTACAGAAAGACAAACAGAGTTCGGTTTTCCAGAGCACAAGCCAGCTGTTAGCTGACAGGGACTGGCAAAACACCTGGGTAGATCTGTAGTTCTTGCATCTTCTTCTCATGCTTCCATGGAGCGCCAGTCAGAGAGATGCTACACTCTGAAATGGACTTGGAGCTTCTAGGCAATTCTGCCATGGCTAAGGCAACCATTCGAACACGTAAAAAGCAGACCAAGTCAATCCTTTGACGATACAATGGTAAACCCTGAAGATACACACGCTCAGTCGTTGGCATTTTGTGAGCCTTGTGCCCTTATTTTTTACCCAGGGTGCAAGATAGAATAATATTGGCATGGCTATTCCCTTGTGTGGTAGGGAAACCATCACATCTTACCTGCTGGCAGGAAATGTATCAAGGACTACTCTGTAGAAAAATGCTCTCTGTTGTAGATCACTGGCTTAATAATGGAAAAGAAACACACTGACCCCTCAGTCTGGAAAAGTTACTACATTTTACTGCAAATGTGCCTGAAATACATCGCAAAAAAATGTGTTCCAGTCAGATTTCTCTGGAAGAAACATTACAATCCTCACTTCTGCAACGAACCCCACCAAAATCAATGAAACTATTCACTTTAAAAGCTTATTAATGTGAGAGCACGTTTACTTTACAGGAACCAGTGGCAAGAGTCCTCTCTTACCAACCAAAGATTTATCTACCTCACAAGGATTTATTGCTCTGAAGCTAAGGTTGAAGCATGTATATCTGTATATCCCTGTAATTACAGTATGTGTCCTTTCAATTGCTTCATATATCTTAGAGACTCTGAGTGGCCTGATAGCTGCATGTCAGCGAGATGTGAACTGATCCTCTGAGAGCCTTTGTGCTTAAATGTAATGTTTTCCAAGCACTTGGCATCACTGATATTCCTGGTTTTAATATTAGTATCATCCTGGTCACAGGTAGGGTTGTTAAACAGTAGCCAGTCTGCCTTTTACAAATGATAGCTGCTTTTTATTATTATTTTACGTTTTCCTCTAACCTCTGCCAGCAGCCCCAGCTGTTTGTTCCAAACCTCTCCTGGAAGCTTTTAGCTCTGACTTGGATTAGCTCTGAAAAAATCATGTTGCTGTTTGGTTCATCCTGGGGGAGGAAGGCATTTGGAAGGGGAGGTGGAGGTGGAGGAGGAGGAGAGCCAGAAATGAGCAGTGAAGCAGGGGAGGCAGCAGCCTTGTGTCAAACAGCTGCTGACACAAAAGAAACTTTCTCCACTCATAGTTTTACTGAAACTCATAGGTTTACTGTTAGAGGATCCTTTACGCTCTCTTTCCCATACCTCTGTTATGTTGGATGCAAAATGAACTGTTTTTCTGGCAATCCTCAAGATGTGGGGCCAGAAACTTCCCTCTTTTAAGGGGACAAGAGGAACAACACAGAAATGATAATTGTTTTTACTATATTCTTCCAAATCAATGATCAATTGCATTTACAGAGCAAAACTGGCACCTGTTACCACAAGTCTGACTTACTCCTGATTGATAGACACCAAAAAAATCTGTGTATATCAATATAAACCAATATTCACCTGTCACCACCCAACCTGGCCTTGTATGTTTGCAGGGACGGGGCATTCACTACCTCTCTGGGCAACCTGTTCCAATGTCTCACCAGTCTCATTGTGAAACATTTTTCCTTGTATCTCATCTAAATCTATCCCCTTTTAGTGAAAAACCATTACTCCTTGTCTTACTGCTACAGGCCCTGCTAAACCTGATAACAAAGTTTGTCCTTATATCTTTCTTATAAGCCCTTTAGGGACTGGAATGTGCTCTAAGTCTCCCTGGAGCCTTTTCTTCTCTGGCTGAGCAACCCCAAATATCTCAGCCCACTCAGTCTTCATAGGGAAGGTGCTCCAGCACTCAAATAATTTTTGTGGTCCTCTTCTGGACTTGCTCCAACAATTCTATGTCCCTCCTTTGGAGACCTGGATGCAGCACTCCAGGTGGGGGTTGCACAAGAACCGAGTAAAGGGGCAGAATTCCCTCCTGGTCACAACTCTTTTGATGCAGCTCAGAACACAGTTGGGTTCCTGGGCTGTGAGTGCATGTTGTTGGCTCATGTGCAGCTTCTCAGCCACCAGAGCCCCCAAGTCTTTCACCACAAGGCTGCTCTCAGCCCTTTCCTCCCCCAGCCTGTATTGACACTGGGAGTTTTCCCAGTCCAGGTGCAGGACCTTGCAAAGTAATGAGGAAAACTCTTGTATTTGAATTCCTGAAGTTGAGCAGCACCGTAAAAGTCTGGGCCAAAAATTAATTATTTTAAGTGACAAATATTAAATCAATAGCTTGGTTTTATCTGAATGAGATTCTCAGGTAACAGAGTTCCAAGTGATGATGAGTAAAGTGCTGGTTGGATTTTGCTCTCCCTGGAAGCCACTGGGGTAGTGCTGTGGAGTTTCAAGACCATACAGTTCTGATGGATTGCCAGTGGGGTATAATATGAGTTGGACTTTGATGATCCTTGTGGGTCATCAACCCTTCTAACTCAGGATATTCTGTGACTCTGTAACCTAGAGCATGTTTTACATGTTGCCAACCAGCCAACAATGCAGAACACACCACGAACCTTTCTCAGAAACACGAGCTGGTTACCTAGGGCAGATGCAGATCTTTTGGGGGCTAAGTGTGCCTGCTCCCTGAACTGGATTGGCTGGACATGGTGGAGCTCTCTTTCCTTGTCTGGGACTGCTCTGGTGGGAGAAGTCTGGGTGCACTCTTTCCCGCTTGGCAGGGGCGCTGCCCTCAGGCTCATGCTCTTGACCTTGCAGGTTCAGGGGTGCCCTGTGAGGGAAGGCGAGCCAGGAGCCAAGAACTGTTTGCCTGAGTCTGCTGGCAGTCCAGCAGTTTAGCACACTACATCTCTGTCTCCTGTCAGGAGAGGCTGAGTGTCCTTTCCATGGAAACTTGGCAGGTGGTAGGATGGTAGGTCCAGGGAAGCTGGCCAGAACTGCACTGCTGGTGCTCAGGGATTACCAGACAGGATTTTTTGCAAACCAGGAATGCTGAGAGCTTTTCTCCTGGGCAAGTCATTGTGGCCTCTCACCCCAAGGTGAAGGGAAATAAATCCTGGGCAGAAATAACAGTCTGATTTATAGATGCAAGACCCTTCCAATATGGAACATGGCAGCTTGAGCAGCTCTCTCTGTCTCGGGGGCTCAGCCTGCCTGCAAACCACAGCAAGGTCAGGACAGGCCCTCTTTGGGTTAATTTGTCTATCCCAGCCTCACTTCAGGAAAGTTTTCATTAAGGCTGGAACGTTGGTGACAGCTATAACTAAGGCTGCCAAAGTTTTTCCATTATGTTATATCTCCCTGTTTTCACTTTCTTGCAAATATCCAAAAGTTTCACCTAGAAGGCTGAAATTTTCCAGGCCTCTTCTCTAGCTGAAGGTGAAGGTTTTTGCGGAGAGTTGGAAAAAAATAAAAAGAGAGGGGAAAAAATGGTTCTGCTCTTCTTGAAATGGCAACATCCAGGCAGAGGTTGTAATTTAAGAGAACAAAATTTGATAAAAGCAAACAGTGCTATTGTGTGCTCAGAAATTACTGACACTTTGAATTTTGGATGAATCTCCAAATAATTTTTTTAATACTAGAAGATAAAACTAATTTTTAAATTCCTTTTTTTTCTGCATCCTTTCCTTTTAGCTCAAGGCATATTTAAGCAGTGCTGCCTGCCTTGTGCTGCTCAGTCTCCAGCTTCCTCTTCTCTCCATGCACAGTTCCAGGCTTGACAAAGGCTCTGTGACTTAAAGCTCCTCTCAAACCCCTGAGTCGGATCCTGGATGGTTCCCAGCAGGGCTCTTCCCTCGGTGCACATTTGCTCATTGCCTGAGGATAGATCTGGTGAATTTGGGAGACCTCTGCTGAGCTCTGTGTTGTGGTGGGAGCTTTAATGCAAGTGTCTGAGCCAGAGGTGGGCTGCAGACTGTTAAACCACATGGCCACGTAGCATGAAACTGTAGGCAATAAATTTACAATATAAAAATCAATTAACATGAATAGTGTTTTTATTTGCAGCAAACGTAGGTGCTGGGATTTCTCTGGTAAGCATGCAAAGCAGAGAAATCTGAAGCTAAGTAAACTGTAGCAATTAATCATGCTTTCTAATTCAGTTTACTTCTTAAACTGGAGAGTCTCTTATTCAGATTGCTCATTTGAAATTGGTTCTGAGCTAAACAAGGGTTGCAGTTCTAGGTCCTTGCAGCTGGTGTGTGGAATGGTACAGCTGACTTAAAATGAACCAGTTTACATTTGAAAACCCCTGCTTCACAGTTCTCTGCAAAATAAGCAACCAGTCACCTCAATAACCACCAAAGGAAACCCAGAGTGTGCCATTTGTTCTAATGGAGGGTTTGGTTTTTTTTTTCTCCTAATATCACAGATTGCCTTGGAGGTTTGCATACTCTTTTGGATAGTTTTTCTCTGGAAGAAGAAGAAGACCACTGCTGCCCACGGCTACTGTTGGTGCTTCTTGTTCACAGGCAGTAATAGGACATGGGTTTGGCTGTGAAGGACCCATTCTCAGTCCCTGCTGACGAGGGATAGTAGAGCCAACAAAAATACCGGAGTCAGTAAAATCAAGACCAAGTTGAAATACGTCAAACTGGATAAATAAAACACAGGAGACAGCTTCATGTGTGGAAATGGAAAATTAAGACCTGGAAATTTAAAGAAAAACCACCCCCTTCCTGCCTCCCCCATCCCTGCAGTCAACTCTGAGTTTGTTGTTTTCAGATGAAGGTTTTCTTGCAACTCAGCTGGGCTAGCCAACTCTGTTAAATACACAGGAGGAGATTTGTAAACCATCAATTTCATAATACTACTCAAAACTCTACGATCTGACTTTTATGTTCCTGTCCCTGCATAAGATGCCCCTTCATTTGTGTGTGTGTGAAGGCTGAGATTTTCATGAAGCTTGCTGAGAAGAAGTATTACAGACAAGGGCTCATCTTCAATTTCATGCCCTCATCCCAGAGTAGGTGGGCTCCATTTGCTGAAGGAGCTACTTTATTTCAATTAGGATTCATAGCCTTAAACCTTCTGGAACCAGAGGCAAAAGCATTTTTGTTCAGAAACTCAGAAGAGCCCAGTCCTCCCAAAAGTTAACCTGGTGACATGGTGGCAGGTCTTTTATCTGGCAGCTTGGTGGCTAGATGGCTTATTGAGGTATGGAATATGCCATCATAAATTTACAGCCACACTGAAGGGTGTTATGATTTCTCTGTTTTGCATGCTAACTAGGTGAGGTGATTAGAATCTGCATCTCCCAGGAGAAAGTTTTAAGAACCCCTGCCAGGTGACATAAGGCAGAAGGATGTTTATTTTGTGTACTTTGAAAGTACGAGTAAGGTGGAGATTCTTATTTTAGTGCCAGCTTAGAAACCATCACCCATGCTCAAAATCAAGTTGTTAGGGTCTCCAGGACACTTCCCTAGTGAAGGATGTGGTGGAAGTGACATTAAAAAGCAGCCGTGAGGATCACAGTTTGGGATGTTTGAAGTGGAAGTAGCTGCTCGTGGCAATGGACACACCAGTCATAGTCACAGTGAGGCTGGCTGCTTCACAGAGGAAGGGTTTGTGTCAGCACAGGGACTTCATGGGTAAAACTTGAAGGATCTCAGCATCCCTGAGCCTCTACCCTCTGGCTGAGATGTGCAAACTGGTCAAAGGGCTAGCAGGTAGACAGGGAAATAGTCTGGAAGACAAGCTGGAAAGAATTTCACTGGCATGGTTCCAACTGGAGCTCTTTCAGTGCAACACATGGAGGCAGAAGTTTGGGAAAGCTGAACATTTTGTCAATCAGGGTGCTTGGGAGAGACTTCAAATAGAAACCAGGTTCATCTACTATCTCTGGGATGTGCAGTTTGCTGTACATGGTGATCACTGCATTCACGTGTATGTGTGTGTGCATCCGCATAAATATATGTATATGAGTCTCTATATAAACCAATTTATCCTACTTCACTGTGCCTAATTTTAAGCTTGTGGCAGTTAAAACTTCAGTTGGATCCCAGCACCTGAGAAATACTGTCTAGAAATATTTACACAGAGAAGAATTGTTATTAAGTGCTGCATGCAGGTTGGTGCACTAAGGTAAAACTGAGGTAACTTCATAGAGTTAACTTAACATTGAGCATTCTTGGCAATAGGAAGAGAAAAACTGAGAATTGCAGTGAAGGTGACTGGCCTGCTCTGAGGCCACTTACAGCCTTCATATTGTACAGCTGCAACAGAAAATGAGTTCCCAGCTTTCTAGACCTGTTCCCTGGAACTTGAATTTCACAGCTGTCAGCATTTCCCTGTTAAAGGCAGAAAACTCCTAGCTGACATTTTGTTTCCTAGACAGTGATCTTGAAGGAGGGATCCACCTGGATTTTCTGGTGGAAAATACAAAGTTGTAAGAGAAGAACTAAGCTGTTCTAAGTGAGGAGAGCAAGGGACAGAGAAGCAATGATTAATACAAGGTTAGCTGCTCAGTGAAGGAAGGATACAGAGGCGCAAGCGAAAGTGGGAAAATATGTGCAGAAAATGCAGAAAGTAGAGCACAGCCAAAAAATACAGAATTCCACCCAAAAGGAAGCTGTACATAGCTCTAAGAGAAAGCAGAAGATGTGTTAACAGAAATGAAAGTTAAGAAGAAAACACCAGACATCACCAGCCGGCATCATCTTGACTGAGAAATTCACAGGCAAGTTTTTCAGTGCCAAGAAAACACAGCACCAGAGATTCAAAAGGCACTTTGGTATCAGGCTCTGACCCCCTGGTCTTGAGCATTTCTTGACTTCTGACAGGCACTGCTTGCTCCAATGAGGAGCAAGCACAGAGTGCACAAAATATTTTGTATTTTCCTGGGCCACATATGCTTCTCCTTCAAAACAACTGTTGTCTTTCAGCTTTTTCCCTGTGGGGGAAAAACTTCCCTTGAACCAAAGCACAACGTTTCCTGTCTGCTGCCCGTACACCATGACACCACCCCTCCTTCTCCAGGGGATCATGGCTTTTTTGCATGCTCCAGAAAGTGGCTGCCTAGCAGCATTGGAAAAAGAAGGAGGTTTGGTTCCAAACACCAATGGGGAAAGAGAGAAGATTAGGGAAACACCCCCATCAGCACCAACAGTGAGGGCCTCCTGCCTGCACCTACCCCAGCACAGAGGCTGAACAATGTGCTCCACAGGTCAACCAACATCCACCAGCCCTGAGTGGGACCATGCCCACTGCTGCGGGGTTGGCATGTGTCTGCCTGTATCTGTGCACCCAGTCCTATGCAGAATTAGGAGAGCAGGGCAAAATCCCACTCTTACCAGCAGCCCAGTAAGTCTGAAGCTGCTGCTGAAAGTCATGGAGGGGTGTCAGACATGTAGACACTTTCTTATGAAATAAGTGGACAGCAAAAGTGAGGCCACCATGTCCCTGCAAACCTCATTTGGCACTGAAGGGAGGAGTTTTGCCTAAAGCAGCTTACTTTTGCATGACTGTCTCTGGAAATGTAGATAAAGAACACTTCATACTGGAAAAAAGCCCTGCTGTCAAGTTAGCTATTGGCACTCTTCATCTTCCATTTCCAAGCAACTGGATGGATTCTGAATTTGGCTGTGTCTAGGACAGGGAAAGAAATACAAAAGGGACTGGTAATCAAAGAATGCCTCCAGCTCTTTAACCATAATAAAACACTTTTTTTTACTCTTCTTTGGACACTGATGGCAAAAAATCCTACTCGCTTAGTAAAAGAGAGTCGAAATCTGGAATGATGATTGCATCAGTGGAAGGAAGCCAGACTTGCAATGCTGTAAGCGAGCAAAAGATCTGGATGACAATCAAGATGCAGCATTATAATGAAACTTTTCAGGTTGTTTTCTTTTTAATTTTGTCTTGTGACAGGAGCCAGTTCTGATTTCACTTACATTAGACTATGTCTGACTTTAGGATGCTTCTCATGCAGCAGCAGCATGCCTGAAATCAAAACTAAGCATCCGTGGTTTCCATTCCCGTCCTAAATATAAACTTCAAGGTGGCAATAAATACCAAAATAAAAAAATATATGTAATTTTAGAGACAGTGAAGCAAATTGATGCAGAATGTGTGCGACATTTTTTCAATTTTCCTCTTGTTTTTCCTGATGGTGTTTTGTGCTACACATTACATTTGCAGATGCAAAATTTAAAGAACACTTTATCTTCAGCACCGAGAAACATAACATGTAATTTGTGGCTTCAGCCAAGAGTGATGTCCTTATTAGTAAAGGGAATTTACTGATTAACTGCTGTTAGTAAAACATCATCTTCAAACCCGTTAGTCTCAAACTGGCAGTCGCTCTGTCGGCAGGAGCTTTTTTTATTTCATCTCAGGGGAGTTCTGTAGAAATATTTCTCATTTAAACAGCTTTAGCCTTGGCCTTTCAGTAATTTTTATGGTCTCCACTAATAGGTTAACAATTGGTTAAGAGCAACTATCAGCTTAATGTCAAGTCATTCACAGGGAAAAGTTCAAGGAGAGAAGTAACACTATTTCAAAAGTGGGTTTATTTTTGAACAAAGAGCTCCCATCAGTTTAAAAAGCCAGAGGGATAAAAAGGAATGCAGGAGAGAAATGGAAAAATCAGTACTGGGGAGGAAAAGCCAGGGATCTGAGTGGGACCAGGAGAGGGGTGCCAGGGCTACTGGGTGAGGGGTGGAGGTGCACCAGAGTGCCCTGTGCTCTTCAGTGGCTGGCATGGTGTCACAGGGAGCATATTTTTGTGGGCTGGGGAGAGCTTATGCAGATTCAGTCACTGCTGCTTGCAGTTCTTCATGGGTGCTCCAGGTCCCTGCAGTGATTCCTAGGTTCAGAGAACCCTAGAAACCAGCACTGTCTTCTTACAAATCACGAAAATCTCATCTCTCTTTGGGAGAGAAGGGAGTTCCTTCAACTTGTCCCACTTTTCTTTTTGTTTGCATGCTTGTTTCAGCATATTCCCATTTTGCTTACAATTCCTGTCTTTCCTATTTTCTCCCAGTCTCAAGCAGTGCCACCAGTTCCCAGTCTCTCATTTATGTCCAGGCTTTTGTCCATTCTCCTACTGTCCCATCCCTCAGACCCAGCTCTGCAATCCTGCTCAGGATATATCTTTCTCCTTCACACTCTCTAGGCCCTGACAGGGCACTTAGCAAGTCTTCAAAGGACATGTGTGCTCTTGCTCTTTGCTTCTGTGCCAGATGTCAAAGTGCCCTACACACAGCTGGGGAAGGGAAGTCCTGCTCAGCCTTTGGCGGCACGAGTGCAACCAAGAAGGCATTGGCAAGATAGATGCGTCCTTCAGAATGGTCTCATTGCTGGGCCATGAACAGGGCTTGATTTTTCCTCCCAGAGCTCTCATACAGGCAGATCTTGGAATTATTTACAGTGTTGCAAAAGTGCACAACATAGCCTCCAGAGTAAATCTTTGCTGAACTGGAGCTGTCTGATCCTTCTTGTGGCAATGCAGAGTGAGGCAAGGGCATGGGAAGCAACTCCCATCTCCCGGCAGTTTTTTCCAGCTTAATAACTCATCTTGTCTGGACATAATTTTTAACCAGAAGTTTTCCTCAAAATAGCAGCATATGAAAATCCTTCCCAGATGTGCTAGTGTAGATTACCATGAGGAAGGTGGGCAGGCTTTCCTTCCAAAAATCTGGAAAACCTGGAACCAACCTGGCATACTACACTCCCCTTTTGCCTGGTAATACCAGATAAACAATCTGTGCAGAGGGCTGTGTAAAACATCATCACTTTCCATATCCCAGCTCTTGGACCACAGGTTCCTGACAGATGTGCAAGAGGCAGACAGCTGCATGAGCAAGCAACTCATATGGACTTGTATGGGGAGAGTTCTTATGTGCGGAAGGACAGCCAAGCCCCAGTTGCCATCACACCAGGTAACCAGGGGAAGAAAAACAAAATAAAAATTTACATAATTGTTACAAAAGGCATCCAGACCTTTTGTTTGCTTTGCACTACCAGTTTTGTCAAATTGTGTTTTGATCTCTTCATATAGTGCATGTATGTATTTTTATAAACACATCCCTATATGTATACACACACATGCACGTATATATATTCATCCATTGCCCAAAATCTAAATCATGGTCTGTTTGCTGTACAGGGCAGGAATCCTGATGTCTTATTTCCTTGTGTGATTCCTTGTGGAGCTGGGATGTGAGGCCCAGCCGGGATCTTTAGACAGAATAGTAAATGAAAGTGCCTCATGGCCCATGTTATTCAGTGATCTTCAAGATCAATGCTGGCTTCCTGAAGTCCAGTCTACTCTATACACTTCTTATAATCAAAGGAAGGAGCTTTCTCCCTCCCCCCACTATTTATTACAGACAGTGTCTGAGCTTCAAACTGAGGCCACAGAGCCCTTTGCAGACACATAAACCAGCGATGAAGTTGAATTGCTTCACCTCAGAAACCAGGCTCTAAATGACTTCAGACAGCTTCTAAATATATTCAGTCAGAAGGAAAACTTTCTTCTGGCTTTAAAGCCTGGAGATAAAAGAACTGTCTGGTGAAAAAAAGGCAAATTTCTCCTCGTCACAAGAGCCAAAATGCTGCACTTGATTGTTTAAGGGCACAAGGGAAATATATGGCTTAAGTCAGGCTTGTTGTATGAAATGGGACCTAATTCTGTGACTCACTCAGAATATGAGCATCCATACCAGGCAGACAAACCTCTGGCCATCAGCAGGAGCTGGCCCAGGGCCTCCTGTCAACTCTGCCAAGGCCTTTGGCCTCTCAGAACTGGGATATGTACTTTCCTGCTCTTTCTCCTGTCCCTGGCATAGAAGCATAGCGACAAGCCACAGCTGGGGACGAGCAGCAGCTGGGTTGCTGTATGCCTTCATTTTTGGTCTTAGCGTGCAAAGGCATAGCATGAGAAGAAATAGCTTTAAAACATCTTTTTTTTAATGTCTGCCTTAAATTCAGGATTCATAAAGAGAGTCCAGAATCAATGAAATCAAGGGGCGTCCTGATTCATCTACTTCTTCTGTAACATTAGTTTTTGCACCTGATTTCTATCTGATTAGGGAGAGCAATAAGAAGATAGGACCCAAAGACTGTTATCCAGGGTCTGTATTCGTTTTCATTGACATGGATGGCAAATTGACTTCAAGGGAAACTTGATCAGGCTGTAGATTTGATAGCATCATGGAGGAAAATGTAATTAAAGGGCAGAAAAGAGGGGAATCATCCAATGCAATGTATTTCTTGGACAGTTAGAGCTGAACTCTACATAACAGGGAAAGCATTTCTTATTTTCTAGGGGAAGTTTTTTAATGGTATTTGAGCTGAGATTTTTTTGGCTGTTTTTCAGGCTTTTTATTGAGACATTGCTGGAGTATTCCACTAGCTGCCAGAGTATAAAGGGGGCAGAACAACCTTGAAATATTATGGTCTTGGGACAACTCTTGCTCTTGTTTTCTCCCCAGCATAAATCCAGAATAACTGTAATGGCTTCAGCTGAGCCACCTCAGATTTACATCAACACAAATGAGAGCAAGGCAAGCCCATGCAGAGGCAGCCTGAGGGATTAGGCGTCTGCCTGTGTGTTGTGCCCTTGCCTCAAATTGACACCCCAGCCTTAATTCAGTGGAGAACCAAAGAAACTGCTTGCCCTGCAAATGAGCATTGATGCTAATGTATCGCAGCGGGGATTTATCAAGAGGCTGGCACCTCAGTATCCATCTCTTATTTGCATAGCAGAGAAAGGTGAATAAATACATGAGATTAGTTCTGCACTGGGCAGGATAGGAGGTAATTCTGGCATTAGGAGAGCTGCAGGCTCAGCCTCGGGGAGTGTGGTAGGTAAAAGTGCTTTGTGTGTTGAACACAACGAACATTACAGATGCATAAAGACTGAGCCCAGATCCTTATTTAAAAAATAAGGTTTATTAGAGAAAACATACATAGAACCAAGTAAATCCAATTCTTTATTAAAAAATACAGAAATAATTTTGCAATAGTAAAAGAAAGTACTGGCTTTTTTCTATGAAACATAAATCTGAAGTTTTAGGACCTCTTTACTTTATCACAGCCGGTCCCCTTCCATACTACATTCTTAAACGTACTCCATCAAATTGTGAAACCCAAGCAAAAGCCTGCTGTACAAAATAAGGAACATTTAAACCAGTAATACTCAGTTATTTAAGATGCAAACAGTATCATATAGCACACGGAACAGGCAATATACAGCTATACATTAAAACATGCCTCTAAATAGTGACAGAGAATCCACTGGAAGGAATAAGTTGCAGTTAATAAAGAACAATGTCTGAAGAAATAGAAAAAGAATCACAGTTTGACACTATATTTGGTAAATGGCTGCACATGTATTGAAACACTGTACATATGAAGAATGGTTATATTGGACCCACCCATACAGAACACGCTAAATTGAGTTATTATTTGGCTCAGATGCATGAATATGTATGAGGTGTACACATGGTGGGCAGGTGCATATCTGTGTACATACATCAGACCATACACGTAGAAAGGCACACACCTCCACAGCTGAAGACAAATCACTTCAATAAAACCCTTTGAGGCAGAGTGAAAGCAATACTAATACACTGTTTGTCATAATTGAGCCACTCCTGGGACTCCAGGCATTTTATTCACATGTTACCCCCACTTGTAAGTTCCACATTAATTTTACCTCAGGTCTCCCAGGTTTGTGTATTGGCAAAGTGAATACAAAACTATCCAATATAATGCAATGTTCACTGTTAGAGAAGATTTACAGAGGGAGGATTTGATAGCTGAGAAACAGCACAGTATGAAAGGGTGTGCATTGTTTTTCCAATAAGTGGAACTAAGGGCCAGATGTCTTTTCCCTGGCGATTGTTAGCATCATATGGTAATCCTGGCACAATTAACAATATATCCTGTATGTCACCTTTAGTAAGACTTTTTGGTCAAAAATGGAGAAGGCTTGTGTGAAGAAGAGATGTAGGCATCTAAATCAATGTAGGCATCCAAGCAACCCAAATTGTTTATTATCTCCTGACAATAAGAAAAAAATAATGTTAAAATACGGTGATAAGTAAAATTAATGACAGCAGAGTGAACATTAGGCTTACCAGAATCAGAAATCACCTATATTCAGCATGTCGAGCATTCAGCTCGAGACAAAGCTCAAGACTTACAGCAATGGTACAAATGTTCAGGCTTGGCATTGACTTGGCACAGAACTGCATTGCTGCATGGGGGCCTTGAAACTGCTCACAGGCTAAGATGCGTTCTTGTTCCTCATTGAAGGAAAGCAAAACAAAACAGCGCTAAGGCAAAGATGTGTGAAAGATGAATACAGAAACCCTGGCTGTTCTCTCATCAGTGAGTGTGCCATGGGTAGCCCTGCACCAAAGCTGGTGGGGATGATCTGGATTTATACCAGCATCAGGAAAGAAGCAGCAAGGGAGATTTACACAGTAGGACATGCTCACACACCCTGTGAAACTGTGTGCTGCTATGTACTGGGGATAGGGGTGGGAGAGCTCTGAGAGGAGTTGACATGGTCTTTTCTTTCCAAGGGGGGACTCAGGCAGCATCACTCTCGTCATGACCCATGGGGCTGCTGTTGACAATGCTGCACTGCCAGTATAAATAAACAAATAAATAAATAAACAAATAAATAAACAAGCCCCGCTGACTTTTGCCAGCAGGAATAGAGTAGGAGCCTGGTGACAGCAGCGTGGTAGTGCCAGGTAAAACCACACAGGACAATGAAAGGAGGGGGACAATCTGAGCCAAGGACCTTTCGAAAGTCCTCAGCCTTACACACACCTCACATCGAGTCATAGAATCATAGAACAGAAGCATAGAATAGTTTGACTGAGTCATCAGCATCACTCAAGCCCATAATCTTATCGTGACAGCACATTTTTAATAAATAGGAAATCTAGTTATTTATATTCTATTTTTAATATACAGTCTGGCAGGTGAAGGAATTCTGGTGAGCTACTCTATGTGAACTGATTTCTCTCTTATGAGAGCAGTCACTGATCAGAAACCTGTGCTGTGTGCTGGATAAGCTCCTGTTATCTCCGATGGGATTTGGATGAGAGCAGTCACAAATGGCTTTTTCTAATTATGTGAGATGTGGAGATGTTGCGCCGATCAACAGTAAGTGGTATAGGATGTAATAAATTTGGGAGTGTCAGAATGCAAGACTGTGAGTTTGAACTCTTGATTGTAACCAAATTGCTTGTCTAGTCAGGTTTTACTCTCTCTAGCAAATACTATATATGCTTGAAAAAAATTAAAATAACTATATCATCCCTTGATATCTGATACCTGTTACAAAATACCTACTCCTAAGGTCGTACAGTGCCAAGAAAGAGCTGTCATTCACCTTTCAAGGTTAGTAGATATATAAACAATTCCAACATTATAAAATATTTGCTAGATGTGATGAAAGATGCCCTACCTATATAGCTGCTGCAGAAACTGAGGCTTATCTAGCAAATTACAGAACATTAAAAATCAAAGCTAACATACTTTGAGCCTAATTAGCAATACAAAAACTGATAGCTGTACATACATCAAAAGCGCCCTGTACATGCTTCACTAGCCCTGGAAGCTAATGTTGAGGAGTTGGAAGAGAGCTCAGAGCAACATTTAAAGAAAAAAATTAAAAACTGTGAGCAGGAGTTGCTCTGTTTTGTGGCCTGATTTAAGGCTGCCACTTTCCAGCTGGATACAAACCATTCTGCTCTCATCCTTCGCACTGTTTGGAAACAGAGACCCAGAGCCAAGATCTGATCTCATTCCTACTGGTAGAAGTATGCAGTAGCCCCACAGAAGCTACAGTCAGTACTCTAAACTCACCCTTGTGTGCACCCATGCATGCTCTGCCCTGCATTACTGCACATATTTCAGTATGAAGGATGATGCTGTAAATATTGGAATGTCAGTTGCCACACTGATTTTTTTTCCCCCATTCTTAATATAGGCATACAAGCATGGCCTTCCCTCTCTGCTGGTTTTGTCAATCCCACCACCACCTTCCAGCTGGCCAATGTCACTTCTCTTCTTCCTCCAACTGGATGGCTCTTTCTTACCTTCTGTTGCCCTTATCATTGGAAATGGGCACTTCTTTCCAACCAACTTTCTGAAGCTGGCTGAAAGCAAGCTGGACCTTCTCCAAGCCTGGGGAAGCAATGCTGGTGGCTCTGTACACATCAGTGCCCACACCTGCCTAATGGTGCGCCATTCACAGGTCCAAGCCTGGTCCATGTGGCCATCAGCAACAGGGGGGGAGCCAAGGATTCATCCCAGTGAGCAGTGTAACAGGGACTCTTCAGAACAAGGAGAATTTCAGCAGCTTGAATATCAATAGGCAGCACAGGAAAATATGGAAGCTAGAGGGAGAAACTGCACTTATCCTTCATAAAAGTGCTGAGCCTTTAATGAGATATTTATTGCAAATAGTCATCAGCCAGCTAGTTAAAGACCAATCTCAAGAAGTGCCTTTCACGCTGGTGAATGAAAGCAGCAGAAGAGTTTTTGTATGAGATAAAGGGTGTGTCAAAAATGTACAGACAATCTAATTCAAAGATGTCAGTGCACGGTAGTCTCTGTCACAGCAGAACTGGTACAAGATTATCTTGTAAAGGGCACTTGACTGAAAGGAAAGAAAGGGTTGCAGAAAACTAGACAAAGAGAGAGGGGAAATGGAAGAACAGGGAGGAGCCAAAAGGAGAAGGAGTTGTGACAAGGGTGAAGGAGACACATACATGGTTACTGAGAGAGGCAAAGGAAGGAAAAGAAGCAATGCTGCAGGAATGGAACTGGGGAGAAAAAAGTGAAACTAGCTACAGTGGGAAGATAGGGATGGAATGGGGTGGGAAGCTCCAAGGGAAAAGACTTGATAGAAGAGGAAGACTGAGGTGGAGAAGAATGAGTGCAGGGTGAAGGACTGTATGACCTTTAAAGGCCCATTTGGGTGCTGTTTTTCAGGTTGTGGGATGTAGTTGAGGGATGTGTGAGGACACAGATGTGGACAGCACTGGGAGAAAAGCTAGAGTAAAGTGAGAATAGAGGGTCTTGGGGGTAAGGCACTAGATTCAACCAGGAGGCTTGGGTTCAGATCCCTGGACCAAAAGATCCTTTCACCAAAAGCCAGGATTAAGAGTGTTGGGAAGGAGGCAATGCTGTTCACCTTCACAGAAGTTTTGCTTCATTTTTCTCAGTGTTCTGCCATTTTCCACTCACATCACTGTGGGAAATTCACGCATTTACTTCTATGTGTTTTCGGCTTTTATCTACAATAGGAAATGAAAACTGTCTCTAGGAAACCCTTCTCCTTAGGTTGTCTCTTTTGCCCTGTGAAGCTGTCTCCAAGGCAGGCTGAGCATCTCACAGTATCCCTGCACAGCACTGGACACAATCCTTACATGTTGTTGCAACACAAATACTGATAGCAAGTTCTGATAACAGCAGCCAAACCAGCTTGCATTTAAATTTCAGTATTGTCAAAGGACAGGTCTATCAAATGAGATTTTGTTTACACTGATAAAAATGTGTACCAACTCTACTAAATTTACAGTGTCAATAACTCTATTATATTTCACCTGTCCACTTACAGAGTCAGTGGAAGACTGGAATCTAGGTTGCCTTCTTTTATGTACATAGCCCGGATAAGCAAAAGATTTTTTACTACTAGGCTTCTGAGAGGCATAAAATGAAAAGCTGGCTGTGTTGACCTGCTGCACAGCTGTGGCTATAGCTGCTTTCTGAAGTTTTGTGCTACAAGATTAAAAAAAAAAAAAAGAAAAAAAAAAAGATGCTTTTCTTTAAATATTGACTCTTACCAAGCTGATCAGAAGCCTTCTGGATGCTACAGCATATTAGAAGAGCCATGAAGAAGACAGATAGTTTTTAGAGAGTAATTTGGTTTGAGTGGAACCTGGACATGCAGATCAATTCACTGCACTGCCACTACAGCAAATGCTCAGGGCCATAAAACACATCACAGATCAGGAAACCATCAAAGTGAGGGATAATATTAATCACTGGTCTTTGCTTTGCTTGCACTCACTTCAGTTCAGAAGTTCTTCTTCTCTCTTCCATGTTTCAGCTGGAAGGCACTGAAACCTGTGAAACTGCTCCACTCTGGAATGTCCTCATTCCTGTACCACTTGGACTTCAGGTTTTTGCTATTCCCCACTCTTTTAGAGACGTCTGACAAAATGGAGTTGGTTGCAAGTATTTCATGTTCACAAAGGGCAGCATGATCCCAGTTTTATACAACACTAAGGGAAGACTCTGGGTAATAAAGACATGCTGTGCTATGCAGGGCAAGTTCAATACAGACAGGGCTGCCTGGAGACAGGGCACAAACTCCATGGGAACTCCATGGTTCCATGGGAACCCCGGTGAAGCCAGGGGCTTTCCCATTTTTAAAAGCCCCTCCTTCCTAGTTGCTCTGTCCTTCTATTATTTCACTCACTTCACAGCCTGTCTGTGCAGCCAGGCAAGCCTCCCTGAGCAACATACAGACACTCACACATTCTCCCCAAATGCTGCTTTTTGGCAGCTGCCCATAGACCAAGAGGAGGAAGACTCTGCAGTCAGAGATGGAGTCTCTTCTGAAGTTCTTTGAGCTATTCTTGTCCGCTTATGGCACTACCAAGAGACTTGACCATTTGAAGTATGATGAAGTGTGGTGGATGCTGAAGGAGCCAAAAGTTGTGGGTCACTGAGACTCATTTTGAAAAGATTTATTTTTAAATTCCACCTCAGCCTTCGCCTCAGGAACATGTGGAAATTTCCCAGTACAGTCATGTTCAAATCAGTGCAAGTTTCGGCCGAGTGGCACAGCTGAAATCCCCAGGGCATGGGCTTTGGTTTGCTCCAAAGTGGAAAACCCAAACCACCTTCCATGAAACTCATAGCTGAAATGCAAAGCTAAGAGGAGAAGGTGTTGGGGTCAGGTAGAGGTGCAGCTGGAAGAACTCTCTTCCAGTAAGCTAGCAGCTCTCCTGGGAGCAGGGAAGAGGGGGCTGGCCAGCAGCGGCTGTCTCTGCTCTTTATAAGAGAGGATGGAATAGCTTGTTAGGCTCTGGTTACTATGGGATATGGCTGAAGCTTGACCTGGTTTATGAGCCAAGCCCCAGTCTTATGAATTCAATAGAAAAACTTATGCAGACCTCAGTGGGACCTGGGTTTGGCCTAACATGCTTTATTTAGAGTCTTGAGTGATGGAAACATTTTTCTTTAGATTACAGTTGAAGGATTCTTGGGTTTCAGCTTAAGTCTTATGGTGGCAGTGTATTGCACACTCATATTTCTTTCTTTTTCTTTAATAAATCACTTTTCTCCTGTACTTAGCCTCTGACCAAAACCTGTCTGCTTGAACTACAATAAACCTGGCTGGTCAACGATGTCTTTGCTGAAAGCAATCTGCTCCAACCACACCGTGCATGCCGTGGCTGACCCTCAGGGTGCCACATCCCCCCCAGCCCCAACCCCTCTTTCTCCAGGTACCTGGTGGGGAGCAGAGGCTTTGGTAACGAAGGGAGACAGAGACTGTAAATACATCTTTTTGTAGCTGTACTTGTGAGGCACAGGGATTTGCCGGAGCTGGGGCCAGAATGAGCGAGCTGTGCTCGGGTCTCTCGGATTTGTGAAGTACAGATGTGATAATTCCGCTGCAACCACAAAAGAATTTACAACAGGAAGTGTTGCAGCTGTTGCTTATTAGCATTAGTACAAATTACGTGAAGCAAATTGTTAGCAGTCATGTTTCCACGATATTTAACTCATGGCAGTGAATAAAAGTGATTTTTTTTCAAGCAAAATTTTAGATTTCCAAGGGAATTGAATTCCAATTGTCCATGAAGGGAGCATGGATTGGAGAACAGCATGCAACTGCTTTAAGGCATCAGAGCCAGTGTGTGCAGCTACATGCTTACCTTCTCTGGTAAAGGTGTGTGAATTCAGGACCATATTTCTTGGTGAGAGAAGGAAAATACCTATGGCTCCATATGACCCAGTTGCCAGTGGAGAGGTGTAATGGCGTGTAGGTGTTGTGTTTTCACTCTACCTCAGCCAAAAATCAGCACATTCTGCCCCATTATGGAGCTGCTCAGTAAAGTTCTGCACACAGAAGTGCCTGGAAAGGGAAGGAAGATCTTGCTGACCTGCTGTTTCCCTGAATTTTTACCCTCAATGTGCTTGTTATGACTTACTTCCCTAGCAACCCCAAGCCTGTTGATGTGGAAGCAGCCCGTGCTAGCCAAGCAGTTCCATAACACAAGCTCAAGAAGGTGGATTTGGAGACAAATGCCACACCGCAAATGTTGGGGTGCAACCTGCATGTGTCTGACAGGAAAATCTCCCAGACCAAATCCCTGGACATGACACCTCTCTCCAGCCAAACCAGTTTCAAACCAGGGGAGCAGCTGGTTTTGGTCCTTCCATACCTGCTGCCTTGCTGGATCAGCCAGCAGCAGGCAGTCCTTTCAGGCACCTCCTCTGTCTCTCTCCTTGCTGCTTTGGGAAGAAGCAAGCAAGTGGCCCTGTGGAAGGAGGCTGTAGTTTGGAGAGTGGAAGGATCTGAAAAGCATTTAATTTTAATTAATAAAATTAAATTCTTGCCTCCCTTTCTGATGCTGAGAGAGAATCAGTTGTATCCAGGCAGATGTCTGACCCTGGAGATGCTCCTTGATGGGGTGAGCTGAGGGGTCATTCACAGGCCACTTGAAGGACCTGGGTGATCTCCCTCATGGTGTCTTTCTTTCAAACAGAAGTTTTCAAAGGAAAAGAGAGAGTAGGCAGGCAAATAAAGAAGGCACTAACTAATTAACTGAGAGTTTTGGGTATGTTTTGGGGCAGTAAGAGCTGACAGATTCCTCCCTGAGAACAGTGCAGCCGATGATGGGGGCGTGCTGCATCCCACGGGCAGGAATGAACCGTGGGGTGGCTGTGCCAGGGTGAGAGGAATGGCCACCCAGGGCTGCTGCAGTCAGGACCAGGCTTCAGAGGATGGTGTGTGCTCCTGCTGCTGATCCAACACTGGTGTTCTTTCCACACAAAAACTTTATCAACCATTTTCTCGTTGTTTTACTAATTACTGCTGGTTTTGCTAATGATGTTCCATTTAATTTCTCACAGCCATCCGTTCTTTACAAAGGAAGAAAGTGTAACTCATGAAGACTGCTGACAACCCATAGAAATTCAGCCATCAGTTTAAGGCCAATAACAGCCCAGAGTGGTGCTTTCCATGCCGGTCCCAAGGGTGCCTGCCTGCATGAATCACATTGAGCAAAGCTGCTGACGCTGCAAAGGCTGCTGCACTCCTCAGCCTGCCAAGCAAGACAGTGGGCTCAGAGAGGTGGAGGCATTCCCAGAGGCATTTCTTGAAATGCAATTAGGTCTGGCTGGGGAAGGAGGCATTTGCTGGTGCAATAGAAGAGTCCGTGATGGCAGGTGGATGGGAAGCAGTGAGGCTGGCCAGTGTTAGCAGCTGAGGCTGAGCTGGTCAGCCACAGGAGATCCAAGGAGATGGTCGGCCAGAGAGCACTGGCTCTGTGCTCCCAATACCCTGTAGCCACCACTCAAGCAAGGGAGGAATGGTCCCCAAGTCCTTGGACTTCAACTGCTTGCTTTTTCAAGGGAAAAAATAGGGAAAGTTTACAATGAATTGAAACTGCCTGGAGCAACCAAAGTGCCTTTTGATCCAACTACAAGTGCTTAGAAGAAGAAAAGAGGCACATGTGTTGCTTTTAAAGGTATCACACATCCACCCACCTGTTGGGAACAGTTAAAAAATACAACTGGGTTGGCTACAGTCTGAAGGGAGAGCTGTGACAGGAATAGCAAGCGAAGTCATGTCTACAGGCGACGCTTAAAGCAGCGGCCTGTATACACTCCCTGCATACTCTGACATGCATACTCTGGTTCTTTAGTGGCTGTTTTGAGGAAATGCCCTGACACCCTCAGCAGAGCAGAGCTGCTTAATTACCATCACTGAAAAGACTTGAAAGATAAAAATTAGGTACAATATCTATATTACAGCAATGGCAATAATATTTGTGTCCTAATTGCCTCTCAAGTGAAATAAAACAAAACAACATCGTGCAGTGAGGAATTTTTGTCATAAGCATTACTTACATGTAAAAGGACTCCACTAACTGCCTCCCCTGTGAAAAACAGAACATTAAATATCATTGCTTGGATGGTCCTGATGTACCTACAAGCGTGGTATCAAATGAGATGGCACCACTGACTATGTGCATTGGATGCATACATGAAAACTATTTCAGCATGTTAAATCATGTGTATGAACATAATTTCCACCATGGAGTCTCTTCACACTGTGTTGGTATGATCAGCCCCCTTGGCTGTAACATGTGGAGTAGGGGCAGGGAGTGGAAGGAAGGGGTGAGACACAGAACAGGGGTGAAACACTGAACAGAATCAGAAGGCTTCTTGCTTAGGAAAATCTAGTTGTGGGTTGTGTTTTTTTCCCCCCACTCTCAGAACAAAATGTGAAGCTACAGATCCTCCAGGAAAACACAGTAAAATGCAAAAATATTCTTGGAACAAAAATGTTCCACTTCCAAAATGTCAAAATGATGTTTTGACACTACTGAAAGCTGTAGTTTCAGTTAAATAGAATTTAATGTTAGAAAGTGACATGCTTTTAAGAAGAGTTTTGATTTTGACAAAGTGGGATTTTCCAGCATTGAAGCCATCTGATAAAGTCTAACCAGCTCTGATTACTCTTATATTACAGCAAGGTGGGGTTTTAAGTGAAGGAATTAAAATCCTGTTTTGAAAAATGGAGAGAGGTTAACTAAATTTGTAATTATGAGGGAAAAAAAGATTGTTTGAGGACTCTCTGAAGGAGATTATTACTAATACAGCAAGATTTTTACATGTTTTGGGAATGTAAGAGTGAAAAATTAACAGTACAGGTTTGCTCTTGATGGAACGTCACCTCTGCCTCAACCAGACAGCTGACCAAAGATATTTCCATTCTTTATACCACAGACACAAAGTGATGCAGATGGGTGTTGTATTACAAGCATGGGCACGTTTAGGGTTCCCTATATTATGTCACTCAATGGCATATATGACTTTTCATTTAATACAGTTCTTCAGCTATTCCTATTTAGGGTATTTCAGCATGCAGACAGGATTTGCTGAAAGCTGGTCAGTCCTGTAAAGATCCAATCCTACAAATTTATGACAAGTTTTTTAAATTAGGAGAGTGGTCCCCAGGAGTTTAGTGAAAGTCTTGTAGGATATGGTTTCTCCTATTTTTAGGATTTCCAGGAGTAGGCCTTTGAACAGGTATCTTTTTGTAGGAGTTCTAGTCTAGCAACATGCATCAAGTTGAATTTTATTTCATGAGGTATTTTTGGTAACATTCTTTTCTACATAAACAGGGTCAAACAATCTTGCATATTATCAGGACCCTGTTTCCTAATAAAGTCGAGCTAACTAGCTCTAAAATCACCTGCATGACTTACAAACACTTGCTACCTCTCCCTGTCATGCACTAGGGTTTGAGCTATATGGGTGTGTCCCTTCATAGTCATCCTTTGTGGATGAAAACAAGGACATACTCATTCCACAGGTTACTTCCTCAGCCTGAGACCTGTTTTGTCCCCCTCAGTCACATGGAGCGTCAGTAAGCACCTTTTAGATTTGTGTAAGGGGCAGAAGCGAATTTTTAATTCACTTGAGACAGAAAGTCCAACACATCTGTCTGTGTACTGAAAGCCACAGCGCAATCAGGAACCAACCCTACAGCATTTGTCCCGGGCCTGTGAAACGTGCAGAGATGCGCCCAGGTCCTTGTGAGGAACAATCCCACCCGGCTTCCTCGTTTTTTAAAGATGTAAACAAAAACAAACCCAGAAATTCAGATTTCTCTTGGAGTGCCACAAAGCGTACGCCAGACTGAGGCGGCTCCGGGAACGGAGCTGACAGCTGTGCGCGCCAGACACCGTGGGAGCCATCCGCCCCCTCCTCGGTGAGACGGGAAACATCCTGTCGCAAACGCTCCCTGCATTTGGGCTTCTCTTGAGCGAATTATCTGGAAACGGTGACGGGCGCATCCTGCTGGGAGCCTGTGATTCCTTGGCGCAATTTACGGACGCGTTCGATAGCGGAGTCATGACGGTCAAAGCTCATCAGGCGCAGAGCACCGCAGCATCTGAGCTCCAGCCGCAAGCCTGCTAGGGCTGCTCCCTCTAGCGGGAAAAAATCCTTTAGCTGGGGAAAAAGNTATTTCTTCTTCTTCTTCTTCTTTTTTATTTTTTTTTTCCTTTTCTTTGTTCTTTGTTGGTTTGTTGGTTTAAGTGAATAATTCAAGTTTTCCGGATAGTGCAAGACACGGGGCAGTTTCCATCAGACAAAAGGTGACCAAACGCTGCGCTTTTCCAGCCCCTGAGCATGGAGAGTGGAGCTGGTGGCCAGGCAATGCAGGTCAGCGATTACTCCTCAGAGGCGGACCGGTGGCAAGTGAGGGACTCTTGGTTTGTCTTCTAGCAGTCCTATGCATATGCTGTAGCTGTGTTTGGTTTTGATTTCCCACTTCTGCTTACAAAAATACTATAATCATAACAATATTAATGATACAAAATAATTATTGTAATTATACACTTTTTGGCAAATTACTAACACAAAGCAGCCCAAAAGATCCCATTGGATTAAAAAAAGGTGACAATGCACAAATGTTAAAAAAGACAAAGTCTTTGATAAAAAAGAAGGAAAAGCAATCTGCAAATGAATGCATTTCTGTAAGGCAACATGTTACCTTTAGTCTTCCATCTAGATTTAGCTCAGATTCTGTTGTTCCAGAAATTATTAGAACTTGGCTTGCTTGAGCTTATCAATGTGATAACACAGTTTCAGCGCTGGTCCCAATTTCAGCCCCAGGTATTTCATGATCATGTCGCTTTTCAGCAGCAACAAAGCATTGCCATCAATTTCCTGGTTTCAAAAGAGAGGAAGAGAATCAAAATGTGTTAACCTCCCTTTAAGTGCTGTGTCCTGACACATTAAACAAGGTGAATTAGAAAGAGCGTGCCATTTAGGGTAGAGATACCTGAAATGTCATGCATTTTGAAATTTCATTAAAAAATTGAAATCTGAGGTGTGATAGAAGGAAGTTGTAAAGGAAGGTTTAATTAAATACTATTTTTTATTCTTCAAGGAACTATAAGATTAGTTTAGGTTTTCAATTTATTTTGCAATTAAAAGCAGAATTTTTAAAAAATCAGGGTTGCTATAAGTGCAATTCTGAGAAAAGACAGTCAGCCTTGAGAGAAAGGTATGAATGATGCAGACAGCAAAGGATGTAGCCACATTAAACTGCTAATAGAACACCTCTGGATCTCAGTTTCAGTTTTGTTCCCAACTATCTGTGTGTTTCACATATCTCCAGTACACTTATACCCAGTGATGCAAGTATATGGTATATGTGTATATATGTATATATGTTCTTTTCTCAGATTGAAGATAGTAGTAACTTGCTTATTTAATTGCATTTAATAAATTAGCTGAATTTTGATTTAACCCTCATGTGAGTGGAGGAAATTTCCACCAAGCTCAGCTGTTTGTCCCAGAACTGTTGGCTTGAAAACCTTTTGAAATTACAAAGTACTACTGCAAAAGAAGCCTGAGCCCAGAGAGAAATAGACTTTACTATGGGCTGTGGAACACAGATGCTTTCAGCTGTACTGTCCTTCCTGGGACCCAAAGCCTGTCTGGCTTTTCCTGACTCTATCAGTGGGTCTGCCAAAAAATATTACCCATCCTCACAGCTTCCAGCACATTTACACACTCAGAGTGTCAGAGCTAAAACATCCCAAGTGCTCTGTGTGTGTGCATACACGTACACAGATACACACCAATGCTGTCTACACGGTGTTCTATAGTTTTGATGGTCAGACCTTTCCACTGTGATCCATTGCCTACCTATTAAGCAATGCTATGGACCCTAATTTGCCCTGATCATTATTATTCCATTCACTAGGTGATTTATCTGATGAGCAGTTAAGGTCACTTTCTGATTAACTCAATCAATTAATGCTCCTCATTTTGCAACCCCCACTCTATCCATAATAGAAACTCTCTCCACCTCCCTGCTCTCCTTGCCATTATTTAAGGAAGCTAATGTAAAGTAAAAATAAGTGTTACATATAATTACTATTTGCATAAGAAATAAAATAAGAACTCCTTTAACTGTGGTGCCATAGGGTAAAAACACTGTCAAGGGTCAGGTGTGGAGGCAGCTGTTTCTAAATGTTGAGTTCAGCATTTTATTATTTCCATTATTATTACTGTGTAGGGGTCAAGATTAAACTCCATGACAATAGTATGCCAGAGGGAGCATTCATATCCAATTAAAGATCCCATATTAGCCATTTCCCTGTGCAGATTCTTGGCTTGACTTCTTTACAATATTACTGAGTCAGGCCTTTTAAAAATAATTTTAAAAGAGAAGACTTTGATAATGTGGTTCCCACATGTACATTAGCCCCGGCAGAGGATCTTGAACCAGGTCTGGAACTGGTAACATTCAGCACCATCAGGGCCACCTTTCCCCTCCTCCGTTTCCTTTCCCCCTATAGTTCTACTGAGTCTTTCCTGCTGATGGAGCTCCCACGGGCTCTCACACGGTGCTGCTACAAGGTCCCTGTCCAGGGCAGAGACTCCTTTCCGTGAGACCAAAAGCCAGTCAGTGATGAGCTCAGCTGTCCTTGGCACACAGGCATGCTGGGGGAGCAGGGAACAGCTGAGGGGAGCTGGTAGGAAGTTTCTCAGTCTTTGGTGGACACTCTCAGGAGCTACCTGTGACAGAGCTCCTTGGGTGTCTTGGCAAGAAGCAAAGCTTCTTCTCCTGATGGGAAGAGCAGACAGAGCCAGGACATCCTGCAGCGCCTTTGGGGCAGTGAAGGATATGGGCTGCAGGCTGGAAGAGCTGGCTCTGAGGACTGAGGTCAACACCCAAATGGCCTGGTAGAGCAGTAGGAAAGCACACTGCCCACAATCAGGATACATCCTCCAGCTGTTTTCTTCCTGCTGGTCCCTACAGCCTCTCTCTCCCAGCTCAGATGAGCTGATTGCCAAAGCAACTATTTCGGGCTATAGCTGGGCCTTGTCAATGACAGTAAGTGCTTCTAAGTAAATTATGCACCTGCTTCACAGAAAGATTGAACATACAGGAAGATATGGCTGAGGTTAATGGACTAATCACTTGTCTCTCACCCCTGGGGTCTTTGTGCTAATCCAGATGAGGTTTGAAGGCTGAAAAATTGCAGGGATATATATAACTCAAAGGTGTAATTGAATTGAGTTGTGTGACAATCATACCCAGGTTCTCACACCTATGGCATATTTTACAAGGAAACCAATGACAAGTAGAGCCCGTGGGTGCTGGGTGTGCAACAAAGGATGACAGGGACAGTCTTTAGGGGCAATTTAGCTTGATCTCTTTGGTCGCAGAGCAGCTGCAGTATCATGGCATTCTCCAGTGCAGCTGGCCCATGACTGCCTGGAGCGCTCCCAGGCCCTGCTGCTGCATGAAAGCATACTTTGCTACAGATGGAAACTAGGCAAATTGGTACTTTTGTACTCTCCATATTTACAATACAAACTTTAAAAGCTGGGTTTTTTTCCTTTGGGATATACCTGTATGCCTCAGACCATGTCAATTCTCACCCCCTTGCATGCAGATTTTCTCTCGTTGCACAGCCCCATCTGATATTGCCAGAAATTCATTCTATAGCAAGTTCCTTCAAATCTGAAGGTGGTTTGTTTATCTGCCTGGTTGCCCACATGACCAATATAGACCATGGTTTCATTATCAGCTTATAAGGCAGAAGGCAGGAACAGTAGGCCAGCACTTAACCTGTACCTACAGATTTGGCCCTGCACCACTGTGCCTGCTGTTGTTCTTATCCCACAGACGTGTCTACAGAATGGCAGATGGCCTCAATACTTTCCTAGGGCGAGCAGACACCAGGGCCTGTGTTCATCTTCATTTTCAGCTGCTCCTCAGCCACCTCCTCTCCTGTATCTGGAAACCCTGGAGGCAGGGTGTAGCTGGAAGTCCATTTATCTCCCTCAACTCTCAGCTGCAGCTCCACAGCCCCACTTGCCTCTGCTGGCATAGGGGCAAGGGGTGATCGAGCCCTCTTGTTGTCTCTGCAGCACTGGGGGTGCTGGTCACCACTAAGGGCTGGGGAGCAATTCTCATTTAGACCTAGGTCCGGGCACTTACATGAAAACATATGACCTCCAGCTGAACACAAACAAGTCACTTTTAGGGTAAAATCCATTTTTCATAGGCAGACTGAATTGATTAAGGAGAGATAGAGAAGGCAAAAGATGCTAATAGATACATTGGTGTCAACTCCATATACAGCAGCAGAACAGGAAACTCCAGATCAGACAAGTTTACTGTCTTCCCCTTTACTAATTAAGGATAATAAAATTTCCATCACTGGAGGTTATCCTCACAAAAGCAACTATCACATCCTCTAGAGAGTCAGCAGATCTGTTAAATTTGGTTATGTAGTTGCATAATACTGAGGGGAAAAAAATTTAAATATTGTCTGTTTTGGGTTTCTCCTGCTAAATATCTAGAGACACATAAAAAATGCTCTTCGGAGAAGAGTAGTGAAAAAAATTGTCATTGAAATGAGGCTTTTTTGTGCCAATCTGACAATGAAAAATGAGCACCAGATCCTCAGTTCTTTCTCTTATGCTTGGCATAGAAACAATTTATGCTGGAGTAGCTGGGAACAAACAGTGAGCATTTTCTAAAGACACTGTTATGGTTTCCCCATTGAAGTATAAATGAATAGAGTAGTATAACATAGCACAAAACAGCATGGAGTGGAATGGAATGGAATGGAATGGAATGGGATGGAATGGAATGGAATGGAATGGAATGGAATGGAATGGAATGGAATGGAATGGAATGGAATGGAGTGGAATGGAGTGGAATGGAGTGGAACGGAGTGGAATGGAACGGAATAGAATAGAATAGAATAGAATAGAATAGAATAGAATAGAATAGAATAGAATAGAATAGAATAGAACTGTTTCAGTTGGACAGGACCTACAATCATCTAGTCCAACTGCCAGAGCAATTCAGGGCTGACCAATGACACTGAGTCATTAAGGACATTTTCCAAAAGCCTCTTTAACACTGACAAGCTTGGGGCATCATCCACCTTTTCACAAAGCCCATCCTGGTGTTTAACCACCATCTCAAGGGACAAGTGAAATTTCTTTAGCCCAAACCCTCCAGAGGTCCTGAACTCCTTGCCAGGCCCTGCATTCAACCTGGTTGTGCAAGCCCAAGGCAGCTGAGGGGCTATGTGCTGGCTGTCTCTTGTGACTCAAATTACCTAGAGGTGGTAAGGGTAGCCTTCTACATACGTGTTTTCTGAAGAGCTCCACGTGAGGGCCTAAAGCTTGAGGGTCTGCATCCTTCACAAACCAAACCACGTCATCCACCGTCCAGGCCAAAGGATTCTTGCTTGATGGCCGAGCTGCATCTTGTCGTTCAGGTGAAGGACTTGAGGCTGTCGGCACAAAAAAGCCCACAACAGTGCGTTACAATGGCACACAGAGGGTTCCTCAGTTTGTGATTGTGAGTGTGCAGAGCTTTGGCAGCCTCACTGCAGCACTGGACATTGGATCTCTGCATGCAAGTACTGGACTGAGATGGCAACATAGGGAAAAAAGGGGACTTGCAGAAGTTTCCAATCTGACTGCTTATTGGAAGACATGATCCCAGCTGGTGAATTGTGTTAAAAAACATGAAACCCTTAGGTCCCTGCTGGGGAAGGGAAAATGTGCCAGCTGCCAGGCTCTTAAACCAAGCTGCCCCTGCTGTCTGATCTGCAGCAGCAGGGATCTTGGCTCAAGAAGACACTACCCTCACACCTGGAGAGAAAGTTTTTCAGCACTTAACAAAGGACTTTGCCATTGAATGTGAAGGCTAGAGGATAAAATCAGGATTTAGCAAATAGGGTTTTTTAATTTGCATTCAGATATTCATACTTCTTTTAGAGCTTAGCAGAAGATTTTCAGTCTGTATCTTCCTAATCTTAGTCTCTCACAAAGCTGATGGTCCCCAGTGAATGCCAATTTGGAAAGTTACTAAAACATGTGAAGATGAACATTGCACATGTGACTTTTTAATGGTATAACCCCTCGATGATTTAAGGTGACTTCAGCTTGCTGTGGCTTTAAATCAAGTGAATAAAGGCACATTGGATTGAAAGTGCATTTATGTTTTTATTCTTAATCTCAGCAGAATTATAAATCTCAATCTCTACCTGAATATAATTTGTACCCCCACTTATGCTGCTTCTTTACAACAAGAACTATATTATGCTAGTTTACAGGAAAGCTGTTTCCATTTGTTAGTATCCACACCAAGCAAACTTTGCATTAGCAGGCAGCAGCACACAGAAGCATCAAATAATACTTGTTCACATTTGCTCATCTCTTTCTGTCAGGGCCCAGTTTTTAATGAGAGAAGTGCAAATGCAAAACAAGTATAGACTGCAGAATACCAGAAATCAAACAGAAGAGTGCGTGTAGAGGGAGATCACAGACACCTAAACTAGAGCCTGGAAATGCCCCAAGTAGCCAAGAGGCAGCCTGAACTGCTGAGGAGAGAAGGGATGAGCTCTCCAGAGAAATACTGAGCTTAAAAAGACAGATGAGCTGTGTGAGAATCCCCACGCATGACTCAAAACATGACCCTAATGCACGTGAGTAAATGTGCTGGGTGGGTGTGGGGCTTGTGTAGATTGTCATTCCATTGACTTCAGTAGAGCTCTGGTGATTTAGATTAGCTGAGACTCTGCCCATATACACCCAATAATGGGTTTATGTGCATATTTGTCCTTTTTTCCTTGCCAACATGCTCATCTTACAGTATAATGCAACGAGGTGTATTTGCAGTTTCTCAGAATGAACTCCAGAAAGCAGCAGTGCTATGAATGTGCAAATCTGGCTGATGGTTTTCATAATGAGATGAGATGTAAATATCATGATAATTGCACTCTCATTTGCTAAGTCACTGTTCTGGATACAAAGGACAAGGAACAGCCGCAGGTCCTTTTAATTAGCCAGTGACGACTGGTGTTTGTACGGACTCAGGTGACCCAGGCTCTGCTCACGGAATAAATGCAATACACAACGGTACAGACACCATCTGGAGCCTTTGGCATGAAAAGATGAAGACAGAGAGTGCAAAACGAACAGGGTAATCTTGGCCAACCCCTGGATCATCAGTAACAATGAGGAACTGTGTCTGGGACAAGTGGGAGAACTGAGACTTGTCTTGGAGTCAGAGGGGTATTTCTCCCCTTCATGATCTGTCAGTGGTTTGGATGAGAGCTGATGTGTGCAGGTATTGGGCACTACACCACCTCAAACCAAAGGTCAGGAAAAAGACCAGGCTTTTGCAAACTAGTCAGAAAATAGATAGAGAAAGGTTTGGCTGTGACCGAAAGACTGTGGAAGTTTCTCTGCTACTGCCATAACATGGGCAGGGAGATGTGCCACTACCAAGGAGCACGCTTTTTTTTCCTTAAATTTGTATAAATATAAGAAAAGCCCAAAGGACTTAGCCTGGAATTTACACCAGGAATAGAAAGGGCAGCCTGCAGCCCACTGACTCCTGCCTGCAACCTGCCCAGGAAAGGGCAAAGGGGAGCAGAGAGCCCCAAGTGTAGCTGGAAGCCTTCACAGGTATTGGAAGTATCTGTAATAAAAGGAAGGGGGATGAGAAGAAAAGGTTGAAATGACAGGAGGAATCTATTCACTCCTTTGCAATCTAGCAATCAATAGCACAAATGTGATTTCTGAAACACAAATACATAAATGACCTTTCTAAAGAGACTGCATGGCTAGAACTCTTCCAGACCCTAGCAGGTGAAGATAACCCTTTCAAATCCATGCCTGAGGGATTGTATAATATCATAATATGCAAACAAGAATTATGTGTCAATACTAATTCTTCAAATACTTCTTTTGTCTTTATCTACCTACCTAGTATCAAGTTTTGTATTCTCTGCTGCTTTTTCATGAATTAAGGTGTGTTAATTTACTTGTGTGATAGGAGCTACCTTTAGATGTTATTAATAAAACTGAGATACCCCCCAGTTTGAAGCAAAATATCAGGTTTTAGCTGATGAGTCTAGAAACAATCTGTTTTTCCATATATTTTATAATTTATTTTGTTGATTAATTTATTTGGCTTTTTAACATTGTAGTTTACCCATCTGAGTGTAATTTCTCAATTAACAAAAGAAAACAGATCATTTCAAGTCTACACAAAGGCCTGGGGTTTCTTTCAATAGCATCACTTTGGTGAAAGATTGTATGAAGCACAAAAGTGTTTGATGGTGGCAGGGCAAGCACTATACATTCTTTTCATATCTGAAGGTATTCACACTTAACCTAAGAATTAGATAAATGAGGAAGTCTCATGTCTCCTGGGTATCCTATGCCATCCTGTCATCAAAATTAATCAAGATGATAATGAATACTCAGATTACAAAGAGATGGGAGTGCTTGCGACCAATAATTATTTTTAGAGATCATAATCTAGGTCAAATCCAATTTCCTGTTTTTGACAGGTGGCAAAAATTTGTCAAATTAATGGAATGAGATATGGAAATTTAGGTAATCAGAGGGAAGCACTTTCCCCTCCTGCCTCAAACGATATTGGAGAAGGACAGTGAAGAGGTTCCTCTGCAGGGGAACGTCTCCAGGCCTCCCAGTCAAGACCATTGCCCACACAGTAACAGCTGGAATTACCAGGTCAGTGGCAAAAGCTGAGTGAAGCTGAGGGAAAGAAGTGGCCTGGCTCAGTCTGAGTTTTCACCCCACACTTTTCTCTGTCACTCATCTCTAACCTCTGGACCCTCCTGAGAAGGAGAATGGACACAGAGCCAACAGCCAAATGGCTGCAGAGGCATGAAAAGGAAATAAAATGCTAAAATAGAGTTAAACCTGCAAAAGAAGGAAAGACAAATAACAGACTCCCTAAATATGTTCTTGGCAAACAAACAGAGCCCAGAGGGAGTACAGTCATTGATAGATAAGAGTGGAAAGGGAGTGACAGATGAACTTTAATATTGCTGCAGGCCTAAATGATTTCTTTGCCTCAGGGGAAGGGGGTGGGAATGAAATTTTAAAAGGTTCTCTCTGATTGCACTGGAGCAGATAATAAGGAGCAGCAGATCTACTGAAACTAAGCAGGAGTAGCAGGCCCTCAAAGGTGCAGAGAAATGGGAATTATTTTAAAAAACAAACCACCCCCCACCATAAACAAGGAAAGGAGGAAGGCTTTAAGACACTTTTCTAAAAATCTAGGGCACACCGAGCAGGAGAAGAAGAGATGCATCAGACAAGCAGGCGTTTGGGAGAACACAATGACAGGATGCTCGGGGCGGGGCAGGGTGTTGACACGCCATGACCAGCAGAGAGCTCTGCAAAGGAGACCAGGCTCCGCACATCTGTCTGCGCTGGCCGGCGCTGGCAGGACGGGTCGGGCACCACCTGGCTGGTGTCCTCCGCCTTGCAACGCGTCACAGAAGAGTCCCTGTCCCGCCAGTGTGGCAGCTGCTCCCGCTGACAGCATGGCATGCAACACCGCAGGTACTCCTCCGCCCACTGCAGGAGCAGCCCAGCATCCAGCTGCATGAGACGTGGCCACGGATATTAAATATTTATTCGGGCTTTTCTTGCTTTGCCTCTCCTTTGCAGGAGAAACAAAAAGGCAGCTCGCTGGAAGCACTGAAACTTTCAGACTGAAATGTCCTCAAAAATTAGCAGGCAGGCTGTATTTGCTGAATACAGGGCTGAGGTCCACAATGCCATCAGCAGCTCCTTTGCCTTGCGGAGGTGCTGGATCTGCCCCCCATCAGCAGTTTGCAGCATTATTCTGGAAAAAGAGAAATTTCAACCCCCATGCCCCCAAATGTTTTCAGAAAATACATGTACTAATAAGCAGGACTGCCCCTTTAACAAAGAGCCTCAGGTGATAATAATTAACTGCTAATACTGGATAATAAAATCTCCATGAAAATAACAAGCTACGGGGTAAGGTTAAGGTTATTATATTGTGGTTGAACACACAATTCTTCATACTTGGGATAAAGGCTTTGTCTGTTATGTAAGCAGGCTTGGAAAGGTTTATGATGTCCTTGACTATTCCTTCCCTAATTTAAAAGCTTCAATTTGGCAAATGATGACAGGAAAGTGCATGTTTATCTGTTGCAGCCCCAACTGGCTTTCTGAAATGAGATTTTTTTTTACTTTTTTTTTTCAGAATTTTTTAGCATAATCAAGGAGAATTAGGCATCAAGCTTCCGATCGCATTAATGAGAGCTTTGAGGTTTAATCTCATCCATTCCGCTTGAAAGACATGTTCTGCTATGCACTGAGATATGTTTTATGATTATGGCTTTTTCCATGATATTTACCCACCATGATAAATAAGGCAAGCTATTTTTCAAAACTATCCATAAATAAACGGGATTGGTTTGAGGTTTCAGAGATAAATTCTTCCTCTTTTTAATGAGCCCGTCCCTGCCTCATAAGTATACAAACTGAAGAGGATAAGAGCAGAGACTGACATGCTCCACTTACTCATCTTTGCTTACTTATGATTCAGCAACATATAAATTATGCCTAGAAAGAAGAAAAACACATGCATAGATTCCAAAGGTTCTTGCAAGAAGGAATTTTTGAAGACAGTATTAGAACTCCAGGAGCTGCACTAGGGCAATCACAGAAATATGTGTTTTTAAAGTCTGGGATTGCCAGTAGAAGTGGAAGCAACAAGATGAAAATATGATTTCTTTCTGTGAAGTAATACAATCTCTAATTTTAAGGAGGAGTGGGTAATGCTTTGTAGGACTCTGGTGAGAATTTCAGTGTTACAGAGCTGACACTATGGGAAATAGTGAAAGAGATGAAACCAGGCTGTGACTGGAAACATCTCAGTGTCTTAATGATTGAAGTGATATTGTAATGAATGTGTGGGCACCTTGACTTCATGGATGTCACTCTACTGCCCACCACAGCCACAGAAAACTGGCTGGCCATGTCTGAGAGCAAATGCTTCTCCTCTGCCTCAAAGGACCCAGCTTGGGCTATGGACTGTGGGAGACTGCTGGAGTCTCCAGAAAGCAGCTGAGAGGATTAGAGGAAGTGTGATGGATGGTGGTGGCACAAACATGCATTGGCTGTCCAGGCTGCCATACACTGGTGGAGCACAGGGGATTACTACAGGGGATTGTTAGGTACCTTGGCAGCAAACCCTCTATGGGTTTGCATGTGCCTCTCTGGTAGACCCTAATCTACAGTGGATGATATCAGGACTAATAAATGCCTAAAACCCCAACAATATCGATGAATCCACAACCATTTTAATGATGGTCACTGCATACATTTCTGTTTTAGGAAGCCTTTACTGTTGAGCTGGCCAAATGACCCAGAGACCTCAGAAGAACTAGGCTATGCAAGTGTCAAATGATTGTCACATAAAAATTACTAAGCTGTTTTGGGATGAGTTCTGTTAACCCCAGTAGTATATGTAGCAGTTTCAAGTCACTTGTGGCTCCTTCAGAGGCACTCATGTCATCGATGCCTCTTTGCTCCTCAAAGTGCTTTTAATGGTTTTAAGCCAGAGAAATACAGGAACCTGTAAAGCCTATTGCATAACCACTTAGTGACTTTTTTGTTGATTCAGTTCAGGAAAAAACATGAGCCATATTTCAGCCTTTCATTTTGTAAAGACTGTGGATTTTGCGGGAAGTCACGAAAAGAGAGATGGAGGTGTCTCCTGAAGCTTAGCTTCCTGCTCGGGACTACATGGAGCTTTCACAAAACATTGGCCAAGACACTGTGAAACAGTGACATTCAAAGTCAAAAGCAAAAAGGTAAAACAATGCAGCTGAACAAGCTTAAGAAGCTCTGCTTTTAAGCTTCAGTCCCTTGAACATAGCTTTTCTCCCCTGATACCAAGGGTTTTCTCCACACAACACATTCTTACGCACAGAAGTTGTGTGTATTCTGAAAATTCACAAAGTATTTGGTAAGCCACCAAGTGATGCAGAGAAGAAAAATTCTGTGAAGGGTTACTGTCTATCAATCTACCACCTCTGGTTGAGGAAGCCTTTGAGCCAGAAATTTCTGAAGGCAGAGAGGGTAGTGGGGATGCACCACCATGTCTGCATTTATCCCTTCCTTTGGGGCATGCTGCTGTTTCATGCTGAAGACAAAATGTGTGGCTAGACAGACCTTTGCTCTGAACTGCCCTGGCTTTTCATATCTGCTACAAAGAGACAATGACTGATCCCAAGAAGAATGATCAAGATTTTTAAGGCAAGTAAGTAACAACATTGTTCAATCTCGGCTCCTCACAGCTGCCAACCATAAAGCTTGGCGAAAGGGTCCCAGTTCTGCCAGGAGGCTCTAAGGAAGTGGTGGGAGAGGGGTAAATGAATCCTCTGCACAGTGAGCCTCTTGTCCTTCCACCACCTGATTGTCCTTCAGCAGCCTGAGAGGCACTGAAAAAGAACTGAAAGAAAATGGCTTTTCATTTCTTTTTCTTTGTAACAAGGCCACCAGTTCCTAGTGACAAACTTTTACCAGTTGTTTGCAGTATATTTCTGTACTATCCACTTTGCTTTGAGTAAAGTTGACTCTGTAAGTAAAGAATGAGGTAATTATGAGAACTGACCACTTATCAGTGGTCTCTATAATAGACTAACACAGGGCTAAACCAGGGAAGCAAGTGTGTAAAAATAACAGCAAAGTCAGTGATAGTTTTGGGTGGGTATTGAAGAAGACCAACTTAGATAAACAAATAAATACAGGGATAAATACTTGTAATGCATATTTTCAAAGAATAATGTTCTAAAATATTAAATAGTGAAAGTTCAGGAACAAGAAATAATACAGACATTGGGGAGGTGAGGAATGTGAAGGAATTAAGCAAAGATTAAGCAAAGGATACTGGAAAGAGGCTCTGGAATGGCTTCCAAGCAAGAACATGCAGAATCAATTGAAGTTTCCAAGGGAAATGAAGGGCAAAAAGACAGTGTAAGGAGATAATGGTAGACAAAGGGGCTAGGGGAACCAGTAATCTTCAGCAAATATATCAAGATTTAAAAAAAATAGTACTAGAGTGGCAGTAGATTCCATTAATAATAGAGGAAGGGAAAAAAAGTAATGACTTTAAAATGGCTGAGACATTCAACTCCTTTGTCAGCTCTATCGTCAGAATGAAAAATGCATACATGAAGTTTGAATAATCAGTAAGGGGTGAAGACACTGTTGGTATCACTACTGATAAAGACCTGTTGACTGAGAATTTGGAAAATGCAAACAAAGTTAACTGAAGTTCAGTGAAATAGCTAACCCATCTGATCAACTTGGGTAATTTCTAGACAAAAAAAGTAGTAGTAGTACTAGGAACTGTAGTGGATGAGTAGAGCAACTGCCCCAGCAAACGGTAACTGAACAAAAATACAAAGAAAGGGAAGAAGAATCATTGAATGCAGTAGTTCCCATGGCATTTCTTGAATTTGCAGATAAACTTTTTGTGACTTTGCTTCCTGAAGAATAAAAAGAGCCTTAAGCAATGAGCCGAATTATTTTTAAAAACATATGTTTTGTTGGGAAGTCTTTTTCAAGCAAATCTGGCTTGGTATGTAATTAAAGGGGCAGGATGGGCACACAGCTAGGAAGCAAAACCTTTGGCTAAAATGCTTTGAGGTAGGCACTAATATTTGGGTTTGTTCTGCATCATATCTTGTACACAGCTGGTGCCAGACAAATAACAGGTAGTATGAATCTATACTGCAGACAGTATAAATCTTTAGGAGGAACGCTTTATATATTAATATCTATATGTCTGAGCTGATAATAACAGATGTGATTGCCGCACAATTATACGTAATACATATGTTTACATAACAGCAGCATTAGAAAACCTTCACCTTCTTACTTAATGGTGAACAGACTGATTTTGTGTTTACACAGGTTATTATTTCCCTTTCTAAATGGAAGCAGGAGTGGTCTGGATGGATTCTATCACAGAACCACCTTATTAGTTTTCTTGGGAATTCGGGAATGAGTTAAGATTCCAGCACAGCACCAGCATAGCAGCACACGTTGCTAAATGGAAGATGTTACTTACCACTTCTATTTCCTTCAAGATAGGCCCCATTCCTCGTTGGGCTGGAGGTCTGATGCCGCAGGCCAGTAGATGAGGACCCCCCTGAAGACATCTGGGCAGGACGATGGCTACAGGAGGAAGAGGAGCCTCCAGCAGGGTGTCCATCTGCAGGACTCTGGCGCACGGTGTACAGGGAGCCCACAGAACCCAAGGCAGCGTCGGCAGGGTCCACACTGTACTGCTTCCTGTTTGGAGCGTCAGCCAGGTAGTCCTCAGGTATAACTGTCTCTGCTCAGGAAGCCCAGACACAAAATAAGCATCAGTAAAACAGAAACTTTTAAAACCAATCCTTGAAAAAAAATTTTTTTTGGCCAAAATTCCCATTTTTTTTGTGACAAAGTGTAAGTCCGTTATCAACTTTCTGTACAGACAGCTGGCCCCAGGAGAGATCCTTGCTGAGAATTAATAAACAATGAAGGGAAACACAACCATTCAAAGTCAGTAGAGTCACAAGAGGGAAACCATGGCTTGATATGAGTCATCTGTGTCAGCTTCCAATATTATTTTCCATAAAGTCCTGGGCCACTTAGCCCAGGTCCGATTGGACTCATGGTGCTCCTCAAGTACACCAAGACTAGAGGATTGAAAGGGAGGAGGCAGAGGAGAACAACGGGACAGGCAGTTTGTTAGGTTCAAAATGCCTGGCAGCCAGCTGGAAGGAGTGAATTAATAAACCAAAGCATTCTGGCTGCAATTACCAAAATTAATCAGAAGCATCCTCAGCTGCAGACATCCATCAGGGCTGGTATCCTGCAAGGATACAGGCTTGATGACTGATGAGCACACCCAAGGTTTTTCATGGACAGTTATGTGTTATGTGTGAGTCACTTGGATCTGACTCAGGTTCAAGCGTGCCAACATCACAGACAACTGCAAACCATTGCTAGGATGGTTCCTGTCCTCTCCATTGCAATTTTCACGCTATGTAGGAGCTAAATGCCTTGCTTTTCAGATTACTGGCAATAAACCAAACTTTGCACTTCAAGACCTATTTTGGAGACTTACACTCCCCTAGTGTAGGTCTTGGGGGTCTAACACACAGGCATGAGGCAGGTCTAGCTCCAGGTTTTGCAGTACACATGTATTTTTTGCCATTTCCCCTCAGACTTAGGCTCAGGTTTGTCACTGTCTGGACTGACACTTCCATGCCTGTGTCACTGTCTTCCTCCTCCAGTCTCCTCATATCCAAGTCTTTCCTATTTGCCCTTTTTTGTCTTCACAAAAGATGGCCACAGGTCTTCCTCCTCCTTTTTCCCCCTGCCATTCTCCCTGCAAAACCAGCCCTCCTGTCACCCTCCCCCAGTATCACTACTGGGATACAAGCAGAGCCTTTGGAAACCTCTATGAGATGCCAACCTCCACAGAACCCTGCTGGCAACCTGCACTTTAGAGACTCCCACTCCCACTGGGTGTTAACACCTGGCAGGCAGGGACCCCCTAGATTAGGGAAGTGCCTTCCATTGCCACATGACATGTTTCTGAGCCATTGAAAAGGCCACTTTCCTCATCATGTGTACTCTCCCTGCAGAGGCATCCACGCAGGGTGAAATTTCCTCCATGGTGTCGCACATCAACTTCCTGGCCTGAGCAACGCTCTCCTCCTGATGTGTTATGCAGCCTTGTTGAGTAACAAGAATAATTTATGCTGTAATTTATGCCATAAGACACAAACTCCATTGCTAATAGATGTTGAGACTCTATGTAACAGAGTATTCCTTTTAATTTACATTTTCACTCTTTTCCTTAAAAAAAAAAAAAAACCACCAACAAAACAACATTACTTGGCAGCTGTGTACAGTAGTTGATGTTAAACGAACATGATTTATCTCAACAACTCAAATCCTCAGGAGTTGTGCCATGCCATCATCTTGACTTGTGTGTGAGGCCACAGCAGATTGTTGTTACATTGTTCTATTTTATTGCTTCTTTTAAAATTTTGTCCAATTCTGGGCCAAGGCTGAACCCACCATAAGGCAAACATCAAATTTGAAGGAAAGCTGCAAACGTGAAATTTCCTCACTTTTGGGCATTTGCCTTTGCAACTGCAAGTAAGTTTCCTTTAGCAAGGCCTTTTTTCCCTTAGATGATTTGGATTCTTACAGCATGCATTCAGGTGTCCTGCTGCTTTCTGCCAGGAATTTCTGAGCTTGATTCTCATAGAAATACAGATAGGGTGTAATCCAATTGAATTCAAGGGAGTTCAGATAACGTAACACATAAGAGAAATGGGAATCTGACATTCTGAACCTTTCCCCCTAACCTCCAACAGATGCCAAAATTATACAGCAATTGAGCTAAATACCTTGCTTTTCAAACTCCTCCCAATAAACCAAAGAAAATCCAATCAAGCCTCCTCATTCAAAGGAATTTAATTACTGTGTAGAACACTTGCAATAAAAGCCTCTTATGCATAAAGAAGATGACTCTTTCTGCAGCATCCTGCCTGCACTGCATGGAATAATTATGCCTCTTGTGAATCATTACCTCTTTATTCCAGGAAAAGAATGCTCTTTTAATATGATTACAATATGAAGAAGACATAGACTATCAAAACAACAAACAGCACATTAAAAGAGCCCTGCTAAATAAACAGCATATAGCTTTTATTGCCATGGATGTAAATTACTCCAAAATTTTTGAGCAGACACCAGGGATTTTTTGATGGATGACAGACTGTCTCAACAGTCTGTGTGAAATGAGACACATAAGATATAATCTCCCTGTGGAAGGACACCCACGAATTGTGTACAAGACGACAACAAGGAGCCAATCTCTGTCAGTTCTGTTCCTAACTTTGCCTAAGACTCTTTTCTTGATCTAGATCAATTTATTCCACATCTCTGTTTTGGGCTCCAAAATGGGAGTTATGGTGCCTATTGCCATGGAACAAGCTGGAGCCTCTGTTCATTACGGTATGAAACATCCCCCCGTGGAAGGTGCTCTGGGAATTTGAAAAGTCATATTAATGTCTTCATTGGACCGAGGGGAGCAGGGATCATCTCAAGCAGCCCACTCCCAAAAACTAAAAAATCCTGTGGAAGCTCTTTGTGTTCCTATTTTTCCAGCTCTCTGTTAGTTTGCACCACAGAGAAGCTGCATGAGTTGAGGTTCCACTGATGATGTGCATAAAAAAAATCTGCATTTTGTAAGCTCCCAGAAGGCTTTATAAGTGTATAGCCATCACAGCTTCTAATCCCACTTTGGCCAATTAGGAAAAAAACAGCTTTTTTGAGACAATAGAAGAAAATATAAGTCTCTATTGGGGTTGAAAATGCAACAGTTCATAAATCTGTAGCTTAGCCTGTCTGTATTCTGACTCACTTTCATATTTTATTTTGTAGGTAGTCAGCTCCACATATTAGTGAGAAACTAATACACAATGCTTTAAAGTAAGATTTATGAGAAAGCTGCTTTGAGCTTTTGCTCTGAGCTCAGTAGTCTCCATTACAACTGCTCAGCACCCTGAGATGCTTAAGCCATTTTGGCAGTTTTCCTTTCCATGAATGGTCCACAGGCAGCTGGATTGAAAAGCCCAAGGCCGTTACATCCAGCACACCTTAAAATGCAACAAAAGAGAGAAAAAAGTAACAATTGCCTTCCCAATTTAAAAATGTGCATTTCTTTAGCCAAGCTTCTTAAAAGTAGCAGTCTGTAAGATTCCTAGCCAAATTGCTGAAGATGGGTCAGCTGGGAGTTAAAGAGCCTGAGAATCTGCAGCTAACGTCCCAGCTCTGCTGCAAACCTCTGGAGTGACCTTGGTCAGGTTATCTGTCATCTCTGGACCTCAGTTCTCCATTAGGATGAAGGAAAACACTTGTTTTTTCTCTCATGTCTGTAAAATGTTGAGTTCTTTTCCCCAGCAGTACTCATTTGCCACTCTGGAGTGCCACATGGATGCATACTGCATGTGTGAACGCAGAACACAAACACTTGGCCTTTGGTAGCATCTAGGAATAGAGACACTCCAGAAAGACAAAAGAATTGACTCTCATTCTACATTAGGAAAGCAAATGAAAATCAATTTCAAGTCAAGCAGGAAATGAAGAATAGTATATATACAGGAAAGATGATCCCTAGCTGACCTTTTCCTGAGCAGATCTAATCTCTTACTTTTTCTTCTACATCTTAAAAAAGCCTAAACTTAGTTTGTTAAAATCTCTCCTACAGGCAAAATCTCCTTGTACACTCCAGAGACACTCTATTCTGCCTTCTCTGCTCCCAGACCAAACATGTCTTGCGCTGCTTTCCTCACCTGCTACTGCTCCCACATCACTGCTCATGTTACATCTTTCTCTCCCTTTACCTCTCTCAGGCTCCATTCCCTTATACACCCCCAGGTGCTTCTCCCTCTGTTCTTCCCTGTCACCTCTTCCAACTTCTTCTTCCATCTTCTTCCATCCATTACTACTATCTCAACCTTGCTCTAACTCCACTTTTCTGCACCTACCTCACCCTTTTCCCATTTTGCCAGTTATTTCCCTATCTCTCTTTTCTCTTTTCCCTCCTCCCACACATATGATAGCCATTTGCTCCCCAGGCTGTTCCCCTTCCACCCATCTCACACTTTTGTTGATCCAAATTTCCCTTTCCTGATACTCCAATGCCTTTTTCTGGGTTCATCTGCAGATTGCTGCTTGGACAGCAGAGCCCAAGGTCAGGGCAGTGAAGTGGGACCAGGGTCCCTTTTCCCAGTCAACAGGCCACATCCTGCACAGCCATGAAGTGGCTGCATCTGGGTGAAGGCTGCATGGGGCGCTGCTGGAAACCCACACTCCCTGCTCTGGGCGTGCTGGACACTGATCCCCAAGCCAGGTCCTCTTTTACACACCAGTAGCTTCCCAGGACAACTGCCCCTCCTTCCAGGACAGTACTTTAATGTCATTTCTTAACCTTTTACTTTACCACCTGCAATGCTCAATCATTTGTATTTGCTTTAATTAAATTCCCCATTAACTTCTTTTCCTCACAGTCAATACAGATTTATTTCTGTCTTTCTTTTCTCTGCCCCCACTATTCCTTTTTTGTGTCGTCTCCTATTCCTCATATCATTTAGTGATGGGCTTTGCCCTCTGACCCTTCCCTGTACCTTTTAAAGTGCTACCATATATTGTCTATAATGGGTTGACCAGATGTGAACTCCATATTTTAAGCAGCATGATATCATAGCTTCCTCAGACCTCTCCTTTCTCCCAGGCAGGGACAGCCTTTTTTCATCTCCCAGTCATTTTGAGAGGAGCCAGCCACAGTGTCAAAATCCTATCGAGAGGCTCCTTCTTTGTATGGTTTTATCTTTGCCTGTATTTTATAGTTCCCGAGCCTGGCTCCTGCTCCCTGCACAAGGATGGCATTTGCCCTATCAGGGAGGTGGGAGTGGTGAGGGAGGAGTGGGGGAAGGGGGGAAGGGACGGTTTTAAGCAGCAGCATAGAAACCCTGCATCTCAGCCTTCATGAAAGGAAAAATAGAAGCAGGGAAACACAAAAAGCAAATGCTGAAATGCAGGAGGAAATCCTTCAGATGAGTTTAACCATCAGTTCAATCTAGCTTAAACCAGAGAGGGAGAGAGCAGAAAGGTATAAATTGTATTTAAGATTGTGAAAGATATGGCTTGGCTCTGAACTGCTATCTTCTGTTTCAAACATCAACTCTTAAAATATTTTAAAATATTTTTTTCTGTTCCTTCCAAACAGCCTCACACATTTCAGTCCAGTCAGGAATGTACCACGGCCCTTATCTCCCCTGCAGTTTGAGCCTGCATGCATCTATCTAAAGATAAGGGTCTCCTGTGATAGATTAAGACTTTCCAGCTCTGGCTGCTGTGATTTACTCTGGGATTACAGCACCAGCCCATTCCTTTTAGTTCCATTGCCCGTCCAGACATGCAGCACAATGAAAATATGATGTCACCCCTTAGCAGATGTTTCTGCACCGTGTCAACACCACTCTCTGGTGCATGCATCTGCCCCCTGCACAGCTGGGCAAGGATCAGGCCTTTTCCACACCAACCCGTGGCTGCCACGGTTTGGCTGGACAAGGAAAACATTATGGGAGTGCCATCTGGTTTGTGGCAGCAGAGGCGAGCTGCTCGCTGCTTGCCAAGGCAGAGTGGCATGGAGACACCTCCCCAGGGAGCCACAGCATCCCTGAGGCTGCTGCAGACAGGCAGAGAGAGAGCAGGCAGCCCAGGGCACCCGCCAGCAGCAGGCCAGGGCTGTCACGCCTGCGGTTTTTAGTCTCTGGGAGAACATTTGCATGGGTTATAGGAACACACAGTTGCATCCACAGGGGAAAAAAAGGGGGGCTTGGTAGTCAGTCAGAACAGGAAAATGTAAATATGCCTCATTCACTTGTGAATGCAGATATTATGAACACTGAAACTATGGTCACACTGTGGAGATAAAACCTGAAATGAATTCTCCAGGGTTTAGTCTGAGGCTTTACTGCACCATGTATCATCTAGCTGTGTCCTAGCTGCTAGAAAATATTTTGCAGTAACTGAAATGCTGAGTCCCCCAAGGAGAAGCTGCCAGTCAGTTAACATCAAGAATCTAAATTTTTTTAGAGAATTTTCCAAAATCTAATGTTGTCCTGATTAGGTCTTCAGCATAAGCAATTTTTTTCATTATTTAAACAATTTCCCTTGAGTGTTTGCAGCCCAGACAACAGCCACATTGTGCTTAATGCAGTAGAACTAGGGAATGAAACCAGCTGGGAACAGATCAACATGGTTTTATTGTCCAAACTGAATAAAAAGGTAGAGTAAATTCAAAAGCTAGCTGCTGACAAATATATTAGATTTAATAATAAAAGGTGCTTGTGTGAATAAATAACCCATTGAGGAATTTTTTCCATTTTCAAAGTGCTTGGGGAGGATTGAGTAAATGTATTTTGTTACAATAGAGAGGTTTTAGTCCTATGTTACAGCACAGGCAAATTGTTTAGGCACACGCATGAGTGAAGGCAAAGGGATTTCAATGACACAGGGATCTAGGCTGTAGAAAAAGTCTTCCTTTGGTCTCTTCCACCTGATTTCAGACCTGCTCCTCCTCTCTCTTCCCTTCTCCCTTGCCTTTATGTCATACCAAAGTGTACATCATGAAAAGAAGATTTATCAGGGTTGTATAGTTTTGTGCCTTAGCACAGCAATGGTTCTGCAATGGCAGAGGGAGATGGGAGAGGCTGCAATCGATCTTTTCAGTTTCCAGCTTCTAGCAGTAGCTAGAGGAGTTTTTCTGTCAAGGTAGTTTATAATGCACTCTGTATCCCTATAAATCAGCATTGATAGAAGTCACAAAAAAGCTGTATACAGAATAGACTAGATGAAAATGATTGTGTTATTTGAAAATTTCAAGGTATTATATACTGTGATTCTCTGCAGATGAAGTACTTAGTGCATTTCTGTTTTGTTACCACTATGAAGAATGTCCCTTAATCATATTGCTTAGTACTGGCTTAAAATATTTAACAGGGTTTTTTTTTTTGTTGTTGTTTGAAAAACAAATCATTTGAGATACAAGAAGTGAGATGTCTACAGCAAAATGCAGTGACTGCAAAATAAGCTGTGTTTGCTCATTAATAAATATAATAATCTCATCCAGAAAATAGGAAGAATAATACATATAAAGCATGAGCCTGTGCTTGTGTTTGTGTGCAGTTATAAGATCTTTTATAAAGTCTTTGATTCATTTCTCCCTGCCCAGTGCTGCTACTCTGCTGAACTTTCTCATATTTCTTCTGCCATATAAGTATGAGCCCTGAAGTCTTAGTTCGCCTTCACAGAACCTTTCTTTCCCTGCCTTCTCTGCTTCTGCTTCTGACATTCCTGGCTGACCTCAATCCCAGTAGCTAGGAACTCGCCAGTTCCCCTTTGCTGAGCCTTTGTATCACCTCCTCTTTCTGTGATCCTCCAGAGCCAGTTTCCCTCCACATCACTGTGCTGCAGTGTGCCATGCTGCCGGGGAGCTGGGCTTACCTGGGACGCCATCCTAGGACTCATCCCCAGCCTCACTGCATTTTTCCTTAAATCCAGCGTCTCTGAAGACCATCAAGCCACTGCCACCTTTTTGTTTAAGTAACTTCTGTAACCTTTTCTCTTCCATGAAGAAACCCATCATAAAGTACCTGTTTCCCTTCCCCAGGCCACCATTTGCAGCTTATTTTCAGTCAGAGGATGTACTTCTCTTGCCCAGCTGCTGGTGGTGCAACTCCTTGCCTTGCACCCTTACCTTGCTCACTGCTGTCCATGGCCAGCACAAACACCAAAATGCAAGTCACCACCAACACTTTGCTTCTGGTACTCTCTTAATTGCTTTAATCCCCTGCTTTGCACTGATTTTGCCAACAGATTAATGTTCTCCAGGCAGATGCTGTGTGTTACTACTTTCCGCAAGGCATTTTGATGTACTCTGTATAATTACTGCAAGCAAATAAATCCTAAGGAACTGGGGAGCACTGTTGATTAAACAGTGGCCAAGACTTTTCAAGAAAAAACAGTGGATGTTTTATTTCCATGGAAATGCCACTGTGTGTGGGTTTCCATTTGTTTTGTAGTGAACTGGGAAAGGATAGAAACAGAAGGTAGATAAAGACAGATAAGGGAGGGATGATGTTAAAAGGCTAAAAAAGAGAGCAACATGAGGAATGTGAAAAACTGAGCTGAAAAACTGAAGAATCTCTAAGCAAAAATCAGTAATGTCCTGTGGAAAAAAAAAATAAATTCTGAATCTTGTTTGAAACCTGTCATACTGAAACAGCCTAAATACCAGATTCCCTTTCCCCACTCCCAGCTGTCTCTGCTTCCTACCATGGAGGTGCAAGCCCAGGCCTTGCCATAGGCACCACATACCAGGCAGCCCCAGAAGCAAGGGCCCTCTCATCCAGATTCACAAGCAAAAGTTCTCCTTTCTTCCAAAACCTTTCTTGTTTTACTTAATAAGTGCTGGATCTTAAGGTCCACCTTTTTTCACACTCACATCTTTGAAAAACCAGGTGAGTCATATTGGCTTGTGCTTGCAGCACTTGCATAGGTTTCCCATCACCAGTTCTGGCTTGTGGCCCACCCATCTGACTGCTTGAAATACTGGTATATTGGATCACAGGTATTTGGATCAATATTTTAAAAGTTTAGGAATGAAAATTCTTTTTTCAACTTTAATTTAAGCTATTTAAAATAAAAGCTTGGACTACTAACTTCAGATATCTCCTAAAGGAATCATATAGCTCTTGGGAAAGGTCTTAATCAGCTAAAACAAAATTAAAGCTAAACCTGGAGCTAAAACAGAGCAATAATCACATGATTTACCTGACTAGGGCTCTGAAAGTGTCTTTCCTCCACATGACTGCTTGTAAAACTTGAATTAAATGCATATACCCAGGGGTATTCTTTTCTGTAGTGGATATGATCTCATCCATCATGCTTCATGCATTTATGCCCATCATTTAATCCACTTTCCTTATGCATACCCTTTGATATGGAGAAATAAAGCACCCTTAAATTCTATTTCATAGCTTGGCTCTCTTTTCTAACCTCCACGGCTGCAGCCCAGGCAATATCCAGTGCTGTCAGTGTCTGTGCCATGGTACTGAGCACATCCTGGGCTGAAGGACAAAATGGCCTTTGGGCTTTTCCTTATTCACTGCTGAGAGCAGAGTGCCTACCCCACCCAGGGGTAACTTTTCAAAAGGGATGAACTTTCTTGCACTCCCTCAAGTAAGTGAAGGTAAAGCAGCCCAGCAGAATGTGGGAAGGAGGATTTCCCTTGGGCTGGCTGCTGAAGAGATGTCTTCATTCCTTAGCATCCACAAACAGATACAATTTCATAAACTTAAAGGAAGAGAGTCTTCATTTGTGAGTTAGCAAACAATAATCTCACAGCTTAAAGGTCAGGAAGTTCAATTTATCCAATTCTGCCAATTCTATAGAGTCCAGGCAAAATACATCACAGCTGAATTTTCTCTCTTCCATCCATCTCTTATTTTTCTTCCTGCCAGGACTTGCTCCTTAGTGTACATTTTATTAGTTTCTTCTGCTCTAGCCTGAAAGGGTCTGAATGCCAAAGCCTTTGCTACCACCCTCATGAAACCCCTCCACAAGAGCACTGACTGACTCTCTCTTTTCTTTCAACTCCCTGCCTTTACTTCCCAACCTTTGGACCATCCTAAACTGTTCCTGTCCCTCTGCTGGGCTGCAACATGCAGCTCCAGCTGCAGTTGCTTGTCCTTCAGCTCTGCCACAGAGTTACCAGCCTGGACACCTCGTTTCAGTAAGCCAGTCCTTGGGAAGGTGCTCCAGCTGCAAGGAGAACCTCAGCATGAGGGTCCTCGGTTGGATGCCTTGCCCTGTGGCCAGTTGTGTCAGGTGGGGAGGGAGAAGGCACCCAGCCTGGTGAGGAAGGGAAGGAAGGGAAGGAAGGGAAGGAAGGGAAGGAAGGGAAGGAAGGGAAGGAAGGAAGGAAGGAAGGAAGGAAGGAAGGAAGGAAGGAAGNGAAGGAAGGAAGGAAGGAAGGAAGGAAGGAAGGAAGGAAGGAAGGCATCCCAACCTTTCTCAGCTCTACTCTACTGCAGGCTCTGCCATCAATCCAAAAGCCCCAAAGACCATATAAAGTTTTTATATTGTACTTTGTTGTGGCTGGATGTCTCTGCTCCCTCTTTAAGAGTGACCTTAATGTTTTATTTATTGTTTAAAGGATAATGATCATGGTAGAGGAATATATGAGGCAATAAATGGCCTTCGCAGGTAATTAAATGCTGAGGAGCGCTGAAGCTATTGATAGCCATAAAAGCCATTTATTCCGAGTGTGCTGAGAAGCCAGGAACACTGCTCCTCATAGCATGCAACCAGACAAGATTAAACAAGCCATGGTACTAGAAAGGGGAAAGACAACATTTTTCTTACCCTCTCAGGGCTTGAAACTTCTGAGCTGCTGTTTATCTGGTGCTTGCAACAGAAAACATTGATTGTAATAATATGTGGTTTTCTATAATATTATTCTTTTTTTCCTAGATGTTTTAGAAGGGCTTTGCACATGTTGGCAAGAATTATTGCCCCCCTTTGACACATACTCAAATAAAGGCACAGCAGGCAAGAGCGGCTTGCCCACATAGTCAATGGGAAAGTCTCTTATAAAAATCCAGGTCCAGGCCAGGGTCTTGCCTACTTAGTTACACTTCTATTGTGCATTGCTATTGTGGTTGCCATACCAGCATTTCAAGGGCTTGTGGCTAGGAAGAGCCCACCTTCCTATAGACAGAGGCACTACTGTGCAGCTGTGCTTCTGCTCCATAGAGATCCCTACTTCCAGCCAGTGCCACAAGAAGAGAAGCTGTTCTCCCGTGGATATTGGTAGGGAGCTCCTTATGGTATCTGTGTTTCCAAATTTGACTTGGCCATGGGGAGAACAGCAAGGCTGGGGACCTTACTCACAGACTTACCCATCTTCCCCTGTGGTAAGAATAACACAGGGTGGCCACCAAAGCTCTTGCATAAAGCTTTGCTGCAGCCACAGGCAGCCATGCTCTGTGTGGAGACATCAACTGTCTAACAGCACAAAATAGCCAAAACCCAAGGTTTGGGACAGAAAGAGCAAGGATTGACTGAAAGAGAAAGTAGATGTTTATCAAACTTAATCCTTCTCACATAGGAGAAACTTCTTCCATTTCTGTGCCCACCATCAGGTTAGCCAGAAGTTTTTGAGCAAACATGGTTTCCTCTGAAGAATAATCTAATATCTCATAGGTGCATGTCGATGGTATGTAGGTGTCCTAGAGCTGTACCTTTCACATGCTCCCACCCAAGCCTCCATTAGCTGAGCATGAGACAAACTATGAAATCTGAACACAGAGTGGAGGCACTTTACAGGATCTCTGTTGGCTTCCCATCATTTAGCCCCTGCCCCACTTCACAGGGTTTTCTGCACAGGTCACCCAGGTCTTGCCATAATTTTAGCTCAAACTGCTCTACTGCTCCTACGGAAAATTTTGGGGTGCAGGTCCAGAGGTGCTTTGAACCCAGGTGCTGTGGCAACAGGTAACATCTCGGGATTTGCTGTAGCGCAGACCAGCAGCTGGGCATTTCTCAGAAGCCCTGGGAGTCATCCCACAACTGCTCCCCAAATATCACTCTCATGAGCCAGAAAGTACCTTCACAGCTGAGAAAGAGCACTGGGGAATGTCCCATGTGAGGCATGAGACAGGTGAGGGCCCTTGGCAAGGCAGGCAGAGCGTGGGGCTCAGGTGCAGGGAGTCTAATGCACAACCAACAAGGCTCATTGCAGAGGTCAGCTCTAGGCACAGCCTGATGAGTGTGCACTTCCTAGGCATGTAAAACATAGTTGTAAGTGATATATGCATATGTCAACAAATCCCGCCTGGCCTGTACACAGCCATTAGCATCTGGCAGCTTGCTGTGAGCACAGGTGAGTTATGGCTTAGGGGCATGTGCTTTGGGGCAAGGTTAAAAGGTGACTCCTGTGTGGGGTAAGTGGATTAATATGACTGGACACGATGCCGGCCTCTCCTCTCCCTTCTGACGGTGTAAATCAAGAGTAACTGCACCAAAGTCAATACATGGATTAGATTCATTGGTGCAAAGGGGTTGAAAAGCACATGATTTTAAAAGAAAGGACATCTCCATTACAAGATGGGGAACAGAAACAATGAAAAATGTGGCTGCTTTGCATGGCTTCCTGTGGTGCTTTTTTATGGCCCTGCTCCTTCCATGCAAGCTTTATCCCAACAGGTGCCCTCACAGACCCATATGCAGCAGAGCTCCTACAGTCCTCCTTATCACTGTGCCGTGGGGAAGCCCTGCCTCTGCTCTGTGTAGCAGAGGAACCCCCATGCTGACCTTGCTGCAGAGAAATGCTGGCTCCTGGGGGAATGGAAGGAGATTTAGGCAATGCAGCATTAAACATAGACTCAGCTCCTCAATCCAACCTGGCCTTGAACACTTCCAGGGATGGAGCACCCACAGCTTCTCCAGGCAACCTGTTTCAGTCCCTCACCACTCTCACAGTAAATAATTTCTTCCTCATGGCTAATCTAAACCTACCTGACTAGCCCAGGCTGCCCAGCCCATGCTGCTTCTGGGGTGCTACTGATTGCACACACACAGCCAACCCCACAGTGGGAGACCCAGGAAAGAAACCTTGCCTACAGCCAAAAATAATGTTTTGCCCATCCTCAGTGTCTGGGGAGATCCAGTGAGGATGGTTTCAGGGACATCTGCATTGGAATTTTGTGGGGATGGAGATGCTCAGAGTGTAACAGCAAGTGTAAAAACTCTGGCTGTGGAATTGCCTTCTCTCACACACAGCCCTGCCGTGAGGAAGTAAATGCAAATGTACATGCAAATTAAAATGCAAATGCAAAAGCAAATGCCAGGCCTCCTGGGCTGCGCTCGCTCGGTGCTACAGAAATCCCTTGACCTCTCAGAAGCATTCAGCTTGCTGCAAATGTCCTAGTGGAAAGGAAAGAAAAACACTGCTTTTCAGTCTGGGCTCCTGCCTTTCTTCCCCTATGTGTAGAGTGGCAGTTGGATTTCTTTGTACAAAAAGATGATTTCTGCACCATGTGCACAGCCCTCTCCCAGCTTTGGTGAGCAAAGCGCACAGTGAGGGTATTCTTGGCGAACAAATGATTCAAAAATCATGATTGTGGACACTAAAACATCTGCCAGCATGTATCTGCCATTAAATTGAATGCATGAGAGACTGTCCTCCCCAAACACCCACAGTGTTGTTAATAAAAGAAAAGGAAAAATCATTTAAGTCA
>WEZZ01012753.1:55193-66472 GCA_013400585.1 Chloropsis cyanopogon | reverse complement strand
CCTTCACAGCTGAGAAAGAGCACTGGGGAATGTCCCATGTGAGGCATGAGACAGGTGAGGGCCCTTGGCAAGGCAGGCAGAGCGTGGGGCTCAGGTGCAGGGAGTCTAATGCACAACCAACAAGGCTCATTGCAGAGGTCAGCTCTAGGCACAGCCTGATGAGTGTGCACTTCCTAGGCATGTAAAACATAGTTGTAAGTGATATATGCATATGTCAACAAATCCCGCCTGGCCTGTACACAGCCATTAGCATCTGGCAGCTTGCTGTGAGCACAGGTGAGTTATGGCTTAGGGGCATGTGCTTTGGGGCAAGGTTAAAAGGTGACTCCTGTGTGGGGTAAGTGGATTAATATGACTGGACACGATGCCGGCCTCTCCTCTCCCTTCTGACGGTGTAAATCAAGAGTAACTGCACCAAAGTCAATACATGGATTAGATTCATTGGTGCAAAGGGGTTGAAAAGCACATGATTTTAAAAGAAAGGACATCTCCATTACAAGATGGGGAACAGAAACAATGAAAAATGTGGCTGCTTTGCATGGCTTCCTGTGGTGCTTTTTTATGGCCCTGCTCCTTCCATGCAAGCTTTATCCCAACAGGTGCCCTCACAGACCCATATGCAGCAGAGCTCCTACAGTCCTCCTTATCACTGTGCCGTGGGGAAGCCCTGCCTCTGCTCTGTGTAGCAGAGGAACCCCCATGCTGACCTTGCTGCAGAGAAATGCTGGCTCCTGGGGGGATGGAAGGAGATTTAGGCAATGCAGCATTAAACATAGACTCAGCTCCTCAATCCAACCTGGCCTTGAACACTTCCAGGGATGGAGCACCCACAGCTTCTCCAGGCAACCTGTTTCAGTCCCTCACCGCTCTCACAGTAAAGAATTTCTTCCTCATGGCTAATCTAAACCTACCTGATAGCCCAGGCTGCCCAGCCCATGCTGCTTCTGGGGTGCTACTGATTGCACACACACAGCCGACCCCACAGTGGGAGACCCAGGAAAGAAACCTTGCCTACAGCCAAAAATAATGTTTTGCCCATCCTCAGTGTCTGGGGAGATCCAGTGAGGATGGTTTCAGGGACATCTGCATTGGAATTTTGTGGGGATGGAGATGCTCAGAGTGTAACAGCAAGTGTAAAAACTCTGGCTGTGGAATTGCCTTCTCTCACACACAGCCCTGCCGTGAGGAAGTAAATGCAAATGTACATGCAAATTAAAATGCAAATGCAAAAGCAAATGCCAGGCCTCCTGGGCTGCGCTCGCTCGGTGCTACAGAAATCCCTTGACCTCTCAGAAGCATTCAGCTTGCTGCAAATGTCCTAGTGGAAAGGAAAGAAAAACACTGCTTTTCAGTCTGGGCTCCTGCCTTTCTTCCCCTATGTGTAGAGTGGCAGTTGGATTTCTTTGTACCAAAAGATGATTTCTGCACCATGTGCACAGCCCTCTCCCAGCTTTGGTGAGCAAAGCGCTGAGGGTAGGTATTCTTGGTCAACAAGTGATGCAAAAATCATGATTGTGGACACTAAAACATCTGCCAGCATGTATCTGCCATTAAATTGAATGCATGAGAGACTGTCCTCCCCAAACACCCACAGTGTTGTTAATAAAAGAAAAGGAAAAATCATTTAAGTCATGAGGAAGACTGCAGGTGAACTGAAGGCTCATGCCCATAATTCACATTTTCCTTTTTTTCTAAACTAGCTTTTCCCATGCCATAGTAAGGCCCCAGGGCAGCTTTCCAGCCTCTGATTGCGGCTGGGGCTGTAGGCATGTCCCAGCTCCATGGGGGCTGTGTGGGGCCAGCATCCTGTCCCAGAACACCAATAAGGAAACTCAGAAACACCATCCATCTGGGAGCACAGTGCTGATTAGGGCAGGTGACCCTCAGGACCACCACCATCCTTGGATGCATCTGCCTCATGCCACAGCTCCTCCAGGCTTTGCCCCACATGGTCAAGCGCTAAGACAGGGACCTTGCTGGTCCCAGAGGGTTTTCAGCTAGGAGAAACATCCCTGCAAGTAGCAAAGCAAACCACTTAGCAGTCACAGCTCATTTAGGTTTATACTCACGGATGGAGGTGGCAGATTGGGATCCAGGCTGTCTGTGCTACAGCTAATAGTATGTACCTTAGGTTTCTGCCACCATAATGTGCTGGCCCAAAATTTCTCTGCTGGGGCACCTCAACACGGTGGTTCTCACCCGAACACCTCCTCTATAGCCACCAGGAAAATACTGCAAGTAATCTCACTGCCTCCCTCTGGAAGGGTCCCACAGAGGCCTGCATTCCCTATCATACACAGCACAGCACCAAGCTCTATTGCATCTTGAGCCCAAGGTGATCCAGCAGCCTACCTGCCTCCATCCGCCTGTTTTCATAGCCCTCCGGGCTTTCCGTCACGGCGCTGTACTGCTGGAAAGGCTGGTTGCTGAAGAGATTGTCACACAGGAGGCTGCGACAGAGCTTCTTCAGGAAGCGCAGGACATACCCGATGCTGTTCACTACCAGCAGGCTCTGGAGATGCTGCTTCCCCTCAAAAGAAGCTGAAACTGGAAAGCAAAACGAGAGCAATTCAATACCTGCCATGGATGCATGGCTGAAGGGAGAATGAGAGCTGGGGAAACAATTTTACTCAATTATTTGCATGTGTTAAAATATTTTGCAAAATTACCCCACCTGAAGCCCACAACAAACTGGAGGAGCTAAAGGAGCTCGGTTTGTGTGACCCAGATCACCTTCCCCCTGGAGAGCTGAAAGATGCTGACTGGCATAGCCAGCAGTGCAAGGTTTTCTAATAGATGCATCCACCTGAAAATTGTATTGTGTGATTAGAAGGAGGCAATCATGATACCCTGGTCTACGGAAGGGGAAAGAAAGTCATCTGCAGTGATCACCATTGTGATGGGTAGGCTGACTTCAGCAGTACCCAAGGTTTTAAAAGATAATGGGGAGATAAGAATTAAAGGTGTGGTTGTGAATGAATGAAAGGTACCAGGATTGTACTGAAGAGAGAGGTAACAGCTTCATCGCTGATCTTTATTTACTGAGTTAACTGCATTTACAGGCAAGCAAATGTTGGCAGCTGTGGTCCACCCAGAATTCAGTAAAGTATGAGAAATCTTTCGTTAAATGGGAAATGATTGCATATGAGGTGGGTCGAGAAATGGCAACAGGGTCTGCTGGCAGGAGATCCCAAGTCCCAGAGAGAAACCAGCAGCAATCTGTGCTGGCGCAAAGAGATTTTGTGGATGGTGCAATCTGGCAGACATCATCAATGGAGAAGAAGCCTGGGAGATTTCACAGAAAGGGTTGACTGATTTTGACTTCAGTGATAGTAAAAATGAATGAAAAAAATCTGGAAAATAAACATATAAAATGTTCAGAAATCCATGACTCTTTGAAGAGGCTCAAAACAACCTGGTGGGACAAGAAATGATAATGCAGGCTTACCGGATGCCCATAAAACAGCAAGGTCACACAGTCATGAAAAACTCAGATACATTTCCAGAAAGTGTGGAACAAAACATTTCCAAGAGAGAAAACAGAGTGTTAAAGGCGCTATACAAAGTTCTGGAGAAACCTGAGATGGATTGATGGGCACCATTCTGGTCATACAGGCTGAAGAAGGGTGAATTCCCACTTGCAGAAGTGCACGGGCAGACCGCATTGATCTTTGGGGAACAGAAATTTTCCCTGTGGCACTGCAGCCATCACCATCCTGCTATGTGGGACTGTGGCAAGACACCTGCACTCCTTTCACTGATCCAGTGATCTTCCTCACCTGAAAGGAACTGTGTATTTCAGCCTAGCAGGATGAGGGTGGCTCTCTTAGAAATACATCTAAGGGTAAGAACAGGGTAATTACAATTCCTGCATAAACCTGTCAGGGGGCATACTTAGCCAGGAATCAAAAAAAGGGCATAAGGTCCCAGCCATGGGGCGGAGGGTGGAGGGGTCAAAACAGACCCACCAGGATCAGTTGTAGCAAGACACATTCCATTTCAAGAGGTTTGCAGGGAGGACAACATGATATGGCTGCCTGAACTCTTCCACCTGGAAGGTTCTTTCCCAATCCTATAATCTCCCATCACTACTAACAATAAAAAATTGCAACATTAGACTTATAATTTTGGGGATAACTTCAGAGATTTCCTGTGGGCCTGAGCTGCTGTGAGGGATCATGCTCCACAGCTGGTTGAGCATCTGTGAGCCAAGCCATGGGAAGATTGGAAAGCCCCTGACAAAACTCATTTGCACTGCTGGCAGTGAGGTGCAATTGCAGAGCCATGCCATGACTAGGAGGCCATTCACCCCTCTTTGATGACTAGAAGAAGCATGAAATTGGGAGAAATGTTGACCAGGTGCTTTTAGTTCAGGTGAAGCTGAAGCTGAGCCAGCTTAGAGGAACTGAGAGCAAGGAGTTTGGCAGGCTTGGTGCATAATATGACTCTCCTGATTGTAGTGAAAATCATACATGCAGCACAGAACTAGGCAAAAATTAAACTTTGCTCTGAATTGATTCAGTCTTGTGTTTCTGTGAACAAGTCTGGATCATTCTCAGAGTATTTTTGGTGTTCCTTAGGGAAGGCACACCTGTGATTACAGAGAACTTGAGGAGAGGGAAGAAGCAAGATTTATACGCTGCACAGAGGACTAGAGCTTGGGCTCCCACACAAGAAGGTCCCACTGGCGCAGCTGAGCATCTGCAGTCCCTGTGAAACTGATTGGACTTGGCTTTGTGTTCATGCCTGACTCATCTTCAGCAGCTCATTGGAGAGTGCTGTTCCCATATTCCCATCATTGTTTCATTCCCACTGCATCCCCATATGCCAGAAGAACGTTGTGACACAAAACTCTTGCTATAATAGAAGAAAAGTTCATGTCCACTCTGAGAACCAGGCCAGGGGATTCATTGTGGGACATGGGAGGTTCATCAGGACACAGCAAGTGCCACTCACTCAGGAAGACGGGGAGCGTCTGGGAAATTCCCCTTGGTCTTTGATTCCCTCTGATATATTTGTGTAGACTGTGTGCAGTCCTGCTGCATTGGGAATTGCTGTGGGACTTTTGCAATTCCTGCAGCAGAGAGCAGGTTTGGCTCATGAACTGCAGGCAGGGGACACACCAACAGCTAAACTCCATAAAAGTTGTCCATTCCCAAAACACAGAGTCATGGAGTTATAGAAAGATTTTGGCTGGAAGGGACCTTTACAGGTCACTTAGGCCAACCCTCCTGCAATGACCAGGGATATCTTCAGCTAGCTCAGATTGTTCCAATACCCACCCAACCCGACCTTGAATATATCTGAGTTTGGGGTATACACCACTTCCCTGGGCAGCCTGCTCCCAGGAGAGTTTTGCCACCCTCATCACATGAGGCATGCATGTGTACTTGTGGTGGCAATGTGTGTCATGAAGTGTCATGGGCAGCATCTGGTACTGCTGCCCATCTTTGAACAGCTGCATGAAAACAGCTGTCAGCCCTGGTCTCGGCACTGTTCCAAAGAGTGGTAAGAGGCAGACTCTGGAGTGCATGTTCCTCACCTGAATCACCACTGCAGTACCCCTTACCAACATTCTTTCATCTGACACCAAGGTGACTCCTGCAGCAGCTCATTTTACAAAGGCATAAGTGATATTCAAAGCTGGTTGCCATCCCACTGATGGGAACAGGACATCCAGGGCAGTCAGGATTAGGGAACATGTTAAGACTTCAAGCACTTCCCTACAAACCCCTTACAAAGACACTTTACCTGATACCATCTCTCCTCCGTAGCCCTGCCTGATGAGGGAGAAGACCACCTTCTGCTGGAGTGCACAGTCAATGCAGGCTTGCACTGCTTGCTGCAGGGCCGCTGACGGCCGCTCCGGGCCAAAGTGCTCCGGCAGCTGCTGCACCTTTTTTCTGTCAAGGTACGGCCCCAGGTTCGCTTGTTTGTTGACATAAATGCAGACTGTAGACATAAAACCCCAACAAAGTTATTACAAAACAGTCCTGGGAGCATCCTAGGAAATGCTAGCATTCTCCATTTCTATTCATTTCCCAAGTTCTTTTTTCACTGATGAATTGTTGCCATTTGTGATGGCAGAACCACACTTCCTTGTGCTAATGACCCTTTGCCAGTGCAAAGCAAGCCAAGTTTAGATCTAGCTCAGTGTCACAGGCTAGGATAAGCTACACACATCTTAAAAAGCTCCTATATGTGCCTGGGGTCTGCTGTCTTGAGTCTACCTTGTCCATGCAACTCGTGACCAGAAAAATGTGCTGGGAGTGCAGAACAGTGACTACCAGTGGTGACTTCACAGCAAGAAGGGAATGCCAGCCTGAGGTGTGTTTTAAGGTTGCTTATTTTTTTTTTCCTCTGTTTTTAGGCTGGTTCATTGAGAGCCACTGTGAGAATGTGAGATGACTTTTGGAAAGGCTTTGGATCCTTGCTTCTTCTAACACAGCTGTAATTTCTGGAGGGTTATCCTGCATAGTGCCATGGCAGAAATCTGGTCTTTGGGAGCTTCCCAACCCTCCATGTCCAACCTAACACTCTATGAACTGCATCAAGTTGAGGGAAACTGCACACGGTGTGCATTTTGGGACTGCAACAACGTGACTGTGCTGCACAGGGGTCTGTGAGGGAGTCTGCCCCATCCTCTCCAAAGCCAAGCCCTGCATGTCTCCTCTCATAAGCTGCAAAGGCAGTTTTCCTACATGCCATCAGGCCTCCCAGCAATAGCCGAAAAAATGAGTGTTCTCCTCACTACCATGAACTTATTTTAAGCTTGGCTGAGGCTAACTGCATCTCGGGGGAAGCAGGCATAGCGCTGCGGTAACTAAGGGCGACTAAGACACAGCCTAAAGTCGGGCTAAAGTGAGACATATTATAATAGCTGGCTGAGTGTGCTCGAGCTGTCATCTCTCAAACAATATAACATTATCTTCTGACAGAAATCAGATATGTGACAAAAAAACCCCATCAAGCAGAGTGGAGGACATGATGACAGCTGTGTAAAGTTGGAAATAATTTACAGTTTGCATCACCATAATGAAAATCTAGTGCAACTGTCACAGTGCACTCTGCTCCCCCGTCTTGCAGGGACCAGCAGAAGGGGCTCAAGCAGTACATCCTGGGTAAACAGGAGGGTAATATCAATCATACTTATCATTATACCACTTCACACCTTCCAAGTGCCAAACAAACAAACGGATAGTGCACTGAAAATACAGCAGCAGCATGCAGGAATTGCAGGGGGATGTCAGAGTGCAGCTTTCCCAGAGTGCTGCACCTTGACAAATCTGCAGAATGTGGCTTCTGCGTGACAATCCTCTGGTTTTGTCGGGGCTCAGCTCTGGGAGGGACTCTGCAGCTCGCAGGCAATGTGCTGAGTCCCCCACTGCAGAGCCAGGGTCCCTACAGTCCTTTCGAAGCAGAGAGGGAGGTAAAAACTGGCTTGAGCTTCCCTTCATCTCCCACCAGCCCCGCTCTGGTGGGAACCTGCACGCACTATTGGGAGGGTGCTGGGAGGAAAGGTGCCAGTGGCATGAGGACGGGCAGAAGTGTGGGGCACTGCCTGAAATGACCCACGGAGCCCCTGCTTTTGCAGCCACCCTGGTGATCTGGCAGGGCTCGTGGACGGTGCCTCCCTGTTCCACTTCAAAAGCAGCCCTGGGCACACCTCTCAGGGCACTTCCATCCCCTCAGCTGGTGTTTGCCAAGTGCTTTGCAGACTTTGAGTGTGAAGGGATAAACGGGAATAAAATATATTATTGTCATTGTTGCTAGGTTTAGTATCATTCTGCCACCAGAGCAGATGGAAAACTTCTCCTCTGTGCATCCCAGCTAAGAAATAATGGGATTTATCTGTTGTGTTTAGATTCTAATGTTATCTAATCCATTTCTCTGCTGAAATCTCCGGGTAAATCAGCTGTCTTGTTGATTTTCTTCTCATTTACATCAGTTTAAAAGCCTTGACCTGTGTTACTTCTGGTAATACAAACAAAAAGAAAGAGTAAGGCTCTGTTTTCTGACTACATTTGGAAATGACCATGCCTGCTGCTGTGATAAGGCATTGGGGTTTTTGTGCTGGTAGCCCTGCCTACAGTCAGACCACGGCTCCTCTGATCTTCTTCCCACAGCTGTAACAGATGCTTCATGTTCACACAGGGATTTAGGTTGGTCATTGCAACATATTAGATGCAGCGAAAATGTTAGGTATAAAACGGAGCATTCATGGGTTTTTGATGTTCACATTTCAAGAGCAATGGAGCTGACATCTCCACTAAACTCAACACATGGCAGCCAAAATACAATCTTGCAGGGAAGTCTGCTCCTTGTCACTGGTCACTAGACTAATCTGCAAACACCCCATTTTCATGAGCTCCCCCTGTTCTGGAAAGCCCAGCATCTGGCTGTGACATCTGGCTGTCAGCCCATGGCTCATGCTCACCCCTTGGTCAAGGAGCACTTGAGGCTGAGTACCTGTGAGAGCCTGTGGGGTGTCCGAGTTGGGTACCGTAGCTGCATCCTGGGGGATTGAGCTAATATCCGGCTCTGGTGTGCTTCTTGGCGGAGAGATTGCTAAAGGAGTCATCAGGACACGAGATTTCAGCTGCAAAAAATAATGAAAGTATACACAAGATATTCCAATTTTATTCTATGTGTGTCACGCCCCATGAACTCCCACTCATTAGCAATCTGCTATTGCATCACTTTCTCCAGGCCAGAAGATCCATCCTGCTCCCAGGAGGATACTGGAGCCTGAAGCCAGACTGATTTGCAGCAGACAGCAACGCCTTAAGCTACAGGATGCAAATATTATGCCACCCACCGGGTAGTTATTTACACCTGAGCAAATTGAGCCTAACACTCCAACAAATCAGTGCAATGGCATTTTACGACCCATTTCGTGTAGGTGTAAACAATGCTCCACAACTCAGAAACATGGGGTCTTTAACTGCATCATAATTTAGGGCCAAATTCTGTTCTTGGTTGCAGGGGTGTAAATCTTGTGTAAATCCAGTGGCACCAAGAGGCTGCTCTGGGCTGACACCCATGTAAATAAGCTCACACTGTGGTCCAGGTTGTGTTATTACCAGCTAGTAAATACAAACTGCTGCACTGTTGCACCCAGTGGTCTCTGTGACCTGCAGCCCAGCTTGGAGAAGAGAAACGTGATGTGAATTTACGGTGCAATATCACTATGTCTTTACACTGCCAGTACCTGGCAACATCTCACAAGTCAAATGATGATCAGGTCCTCATATTTAAAAAGGACTGATGTGATGGATGTCACCTGAAGGTACCACTCTTGCTTTTCCTTTTGGTAAGAAGGAAAGTAGGGGGAAAGCAGAGAGCCAAGCACACAGCTTGCTGGTTTATATATCTACATGTCCTACACCAAAATGTTCTTCTGACAGGTATTTATTTCCTTTTGTTGTTTTTCAGTGGGCAATGTACAAAGTATATTTTTGGTAGAAATGAGTCAGACAACTGCCTACAAACCAAACCTTGAGCAATCCCTGGTGGAGAGTAGAAGTTGTTTTGGATGAAGATTTTTGTTGTCCATGACTGTGAATTACAAATGTCTAAAATAATTGTCACTCTTTCAGTATAATGATAAAACTAGAAAGCTGGAGAAAGGAGAGGGAAGTATGTAGGACTTAGGGACATCTAAGTGAGTTTTTACCACCACCTCCCCTGGGGCAGGCTAAATCCTTTTGTTTTCAGTCTGAAAGAGGGAAGAATATTCAATAAGTGCATCTGAGACAACCTGTGGATTGGCCATATGGTAATTGTAGATTATGAGGGACCCTGAGCTGGCCCCTGGCTAGTGCCATTTCTCACTTGCCTGTGTTGTGCTGTTTTTGCAGAGTTGTCTTGCCTTCAGATTGGGATCAAGAATGATCAGCAACAAAGGGCTGTCAGTTTGTTTTCACAGAATCACTGACTATGCTGAGTTGGAAGGGACCCAGAAGGATCATCAAGGCCCTGCACAAGACCATCCCCAAGAGTCACAACATGTGCCTGAGAGCATTGTCCAAATCCTCTTGAACTCTGTCAGGTTTGGTGCTGTGATCACTTCCCTGAGGAGCCTGTTAGCCCAGTGCCTAACCACCCTCTGGGTGAAGAACCTTTTCCTACTATCAAACCAAAATCTTCCCTGACACAACTTCATGCATTTCCTTACGTCCTGTTGCTGCTCACCAGAGAGCAGAGATCAGTGCCTGCCCCTCCTTTTCCCCTCATGAGGAAATTGTAGACTGCAGTGAGGTCTCCCCTCAGTCTCCTCTGGGCTGAGCAGACCAAGTGACCTCAGCCACTCCTCATACGGCTTCCCCTCAAGGCCCTTCACCATCTCTGTTGACCTCCTTTGGACACTCTCTGATAATTTAATGCCTTTTTTATATTGTGGTGCCCAAAACTGCCCCCAGCACTCGAGATGAGGCTGCCCCAGTGCCAAACAGAACAGGACAATCCCCTCCCTTGCCCAGCTGGTGATGCTGAGCCTGATGTCCCCCAGGACACCACTGGCCCTCCTGGCTGCCAGGGCACTGCTGGCTCATGTTCCACTTGCCATCGACCAGGACCCCCAGGTCCCTTTCCAGAGCACTGCTGTCCAGCCTCTCATTGCCCAGTCTGTCTGTGCATCCAGCGTTGCCCCATCCCAGTGCAGAATCTGGCACTTTCCCTCATTGTACTTCATATGGTTGGTGATTGCCCAGTCCTCTGATATGTCAAGGTCTCTCTCCTGGGCCTCCCTGCCCTCCACGGAGTCAACAGCTCCTACCAGTTTTGTATCATCTGGGACCTTGCTTCTTATCCCTTCCAGTCCTGCATCCACGTCATTTATGAAGATGTTGAAGAGCACAGGATGGAGCCCGGTGGAACCCCAGTAGTCAGGTTACCAGTCCAATGTCACCCCATTCCCTATAACCCTTCATGCCTGACTGGTGAGCCAGTTGCTCACCCATGGCATGATGTGTTTATCCAGCTGTGTGCTGGACATTTTGTCCAGAAGGATACTGTGAGAGACAGTATCAAAAGCTTTACTGGATGGGAAGAGAACAGAGTTTCAAAAACCAAGGTCTCCATCCAGTTTAGATTTATTGCATGTAAGAAGGTAAGAAGAAGCATGATTTGTTGCATTCTATAGCAATATGTCAATTATTCACTTTTCCGGGAAAGATTCACTTTTATGGCAAAGTGGGCTGGCAAAGTGAAACTTTGGGTAGCCCCTATGTTAGGCTTCTGGGCCTGTTTTTGATCACATATATATATATATATATATA
>WEZZ01012753.1:23880-53487 GCA_013400585.1 Chloropsis cyanopogon | reverse complement strand
CTCTATATTTATATAAAATATATATATTTATAGAAAGATATGCATATGTAGAATCACAAATCAGTTAGGTTGGAAACGACCGCTAAGATCAACGAGTCCAATCATTCCCTAACATTGCCAGGACCACTACTACACCATGTCCCTAAACACCTGTATGTCTTTTGAGCACTTCCAGGGATGGTGATTCCACCATTTCCCTTGTTCCACTGCTTGAATACCCTTTTAGTGAAGGAATTTTTCCGAACATACCATCTAAACCTCGCATAGCACAACTTGAGGCCATTTCTCTTTTCCCTGTCACTGGTTGCCTGGGAGAAGAGACCGACCCCACCTGGCTGCACTCTCCTGTCAGGTGGCTGTAGAGGTTGATAAGGTCTCTCCCGAGCCTCCTTTTCTCCAGGCTAAACACCTCCAGCTGCCTCAGCTGCTCCTCACAGGACTGATGCTCCAGACCCTTCACTGGCTTTGTTGTCCTTCTCTAGACAGGTTGTAGCAATACATGTATGCTCTCACACTTACATTTCTCTATTTTTGAGACAGTACACCTGACTAATTCTGCTTCACTTGCATGTTGGTACTTTAATATCCTTACTGGCTCACATTCCTGTGGTCCCAGAGGCACCAAAGTCCTGTTTTCAGCCCCTGAGTCTCATTGAGTGTGTGCTGCTCCACCAACACTGTGCACTGCCTCACCAACATCATCAGATCCTTTTCTCCTCCTAGATCTTGGAGGCCCAGGCAGGCTTATGGTCAAGAACAAATAAACAGAGGGCAAGGCTTGTGTAAACTCTGTAGTGTGGAAGTCCCTTTTTTTGTTTGTGGAAATCCCCCTGTTGTAGCGAACAATTTACTGCAAAATTAATTGCAACAAAACGTGCTCTACAGCCTTTGGGTACAGATAAATGTCATTTTATTAAGGGTAATAGAAAACTGGCCTTTGTTAGGTCAAAATAAAACAATGCCTGATTAGTGCAAGAGACAGTACACTAAACAAACAACAGCTTAGCTACCTCCTGGCCACTGAAACCCTGGGTAGTCCCTGAATATAATGAAGGGTAAATCTCAAAGTATTCCATTTAAAGATGTCTTTTCTTGGAGTGAGCCTTCTCTATTGAAAAGCCAACCCAACCAACAAGCTGACTGACTGAGAGCTTGCCAGTAGAAAGCACATATGCATGAGAGTCAAAAAAAAGCAGTGAAGAAGAGAGAAAGAGAAAGAGAAAAAGAGACAGAGGAAATCTGTCAGAGCACATTGGGAAATCCTTGTGGTAAGGCATTTGAATCAGCTTTTGACTATAAAATGTCATGTGGCAATGAGTTTTAATATGTGCAGCATGAGATGTAAAAGTGGTTGCTTTAAAACAAGATCTACAACCAACCCCCCAGTCTCATGGACTTTCTACTGTGGAAATGAGATCAGAGAGAGCTGATCAGGGGTTTTGGGTAGGAAGTAAGTATGTCTACTTTATCAAAGCCACCATGCTGAGGATGCAGAGAGAGTGGGCTTTTGTGTCATTGATGCTGGCTGCAAGTTTGTTTGAGTATGCAGTGGCTGGGGATGGGGAGGACTCTCCTGAGTCTGGGAGTTTTTATTACAATCTGCACACCTCTTCAGAGAAGCCAGGATTCATGTAACTGGTATTTATGTCATCCCCCACCAAAAAAATGAAAGAGGGTGAAGAACATTTGCCAGGCAACTTTTTCCTTTCTGAAGAAGACCTCTGCCAGCTTGTATAATAAAATACATGGAAAGTAACACGATGAACCACAATACAATCTTTCCCTGCAGTTTTCTTAAACCACTTAGATGCAGGTTCTCATTTTTATGGCTCCCTCTTCCCCTCTACCAGTTGTCCCTTGTCCTGAAAAAACAATTGCTAGAAAAGGCTGGGAATCATCCCATCCCCATGGGCCTTTGTCCTTCCGGACAGGAGGGCAGAGACAACCCCTTGTCGATGAGAGCTTTTGCTGCTGGAGAGAGAACCATCTCCATCCCCTGCATATGTGCAGTGAGGTGAGTGTCTGAGCCAGCCTGGCCCTGCCATTTGGACTTCTGATGGCTGGACAGAAGGTTGCCATTAAACATACACCAGGGAAGCACAGAGCTCTTGAGCACATGTTTTGGGGTCCGTGGCTCTGTGCATTTGGCTGTGAGTGAGGAGACTCAGCATAACACAAGCCCAGGCACTGAGGGTGAGAGGGGAGGTCAGCTGGCAAAAGGAAACACAGTCCAAGGTCTTTCCCACCTTTTCTTCTTGTGTCGTTCAATAACTTTCTTCTGCTCAGCAGACGATACAAGTGAGTGTGCACACAGCCTCCCACAGCCCATCAGCATTTCACAGTGAATGAGGCAGCCAACCTCGACAGGAGTGTATACAACCTTGAAATCCACGGCTGTATCACAGGACAGGTGAATAAACAGGACACTTTAAGGTTGTCTGTGCAATCTCACTTCCAATGTGTCCAAACCCTGACTGCTTATTGGTCATCATTAGTAGTGACTTCTAGGGCAGCAGGGTAACCTATGGCCCGTAATGGAAACTGTCACTCCACACGTGTGACTCTGACTGCCCACCCCACCTTGGGGCAGGAGCTTGCAAGGTCCTGCCTGATCCGGGCTGGGGCCACCTCCCCGGGTGGGAGCTGCATTGGTTGCACAGAGGGACAAACTGCCCTCGAGCTGCTCAGAGGGTGCCACGGCTTTGCTGCCCTCTGGGAGGGACGTGATGGTGTGTGCTGCAGCGCTGCCCCATGCGCGTGTGCCTCTGGTGTCCTCTAACACAGCAAATCCCTGCGGGGTGCTAACAAACCCTTCCCTTGTACAGCCTTTCTAGGCAGCTCTTCAGGGCTGCTCTCACTCACAGCCAGAGAAATAAAACCCATCCATCTACTAACCTCCCCCCAGGCTGCCAGAATAGGCTTTTTCCCAGAGATTTAGACCATCAGAAAGAATACTGTATTTTGGGGAAATGTAACATTTTATGGCAAATAGCTCCACATAAGGTACAAAACAGTTTTTGGAAAAACAGCTGATGAAATTTTATAGCCAAAGCTGTGAAAAAATAAACAGGATAGCAAGGAAAAGACTTTTCTTGGTGATGAAGTGTGATGAAATGTCATTTCAGGAAGACACAGATATTTGCTTTAATATCAATGAAAACAGGCAATGGGTCACCTGTCTATAAGGAGCAGGAGATTGAAAATGTCTGTTATTCACATCTTGGTCAAAATAAATTTAAATCTAGGCTGTAAATTCCTAGTTTCTTAAATATTCAGAAGTATTTTTCCATCTGTTCTGTAACAATTCAGCGCTCTGGCTGCTATAAAGAATTTGGTCGTCTGCCATTTGGGCAGGGAGTCATTTTTTAAAATGCATTTAAGTCTTGTGGTATCTGAAAGTCATACAATTATCGAGCTAATTAAATCAAGCTAGAGTTCCCCATCAAAAAATGTAATCTTTGACTCACGCTGGGGAAGTGCTTTGGATGGAGAGGAGTTCACTTCAGCTGAGCACAGAGCCTACAAAGGCGCCTCACGGAAAACATCGCTTTGGTGTGTGAATCCTACAGCACAAATCAACAGCACCAGGCCAGATGCCATGGGTGCTGCAGCCCATGAGTGCCAGCTCCATCCTCCTAAGCCATTGGTTATAAAGGGATGCCTTTTTGTGTGCCACACACGCCAAGAAAGAGCCTCATCTCAGATCCACTGCCAAAGGAGGGATGCTGGTGACTCCTCACCCAGAGCCTGGGGACAAAGAGGAGGAGTGTGTGGTACCCAGCCAGGGATAAAGTGTCCCTTTGGAAGAAGTGGGGGACACAGCAATCAGATGCTCGGCCATGGAGGTCCAAAGCGGAGTGTTACTGCAGCATTTCTAGGAATTTAAGTCTACCACTTCTCCCATTTACATATGTGGGATGGTTGGTGAAAGACTTTTTTCCAGGTCGATGGGTGCATTTGGGATAGAACAGAACATATTCCCCAGCATTTTTTTTTTACCAAATTACAAATCAAATGTAAATGCATGAGCAAGAAGTGGGGGTCACCAAGACAAGCAGGGACAGAAGGGATGGGGTCTGAAAAACCCTGCACACAAGGTCATTGTGGTATTTGGCAAATCACTCAATCTCAAACCTCAAAGACCCAATTTAAGCACATCTCCAAAATATTATTATCCAGACTGGATGGTTTTGATCTGAAGAGTCTACAAGCCACCCAGCTTTACTGATAATCACTAAATTACTTGAAATAAATACATATAATAAATAATAAATTTGAAATAAAAATACCTCAAGTAAAGCAATTCAGATGTTTCCACCCTGGAGTTTTATCCTGATATGGAAGTGAAAAAATAAAAAGTATTTCCATATCCCACATTTTACAAAACACTTGAATATTTGCCCCAGTGTTAGAGCTCTGTTTTGGACTACTCTCAGACAGAGGTTAGGTGATGGGAAGAAGAAGGTCTGGCAGGAGGTGAAAAGGAGGGAAAGGTACAGATGAGGGTAGCCTGCTCTAGATTAAGCTCAAATCCAAAGATCACAGCAATCAAACAATTGGTCCCTGTGTCCAGAGCTCAGCCAGCACCATGCGTGGGATGTTGCTGCCTCCAATGAACCAGGAGAGACCCATGGGAGAGCCAGGCAACACCCCGGACAAGAGCTTCTCCAGGGAAGGCTGGGTCAGCCTGGTGCATACCCTGATTGTTTTGTTCTCTTTTCTGCCTTGACACCACAAACTCGAGCAGCTCTGATTTCCCAACAGACAGCAGTTTGCCCTCCTTATGTAACATTCTGCATGTCTGTACCAGTGCCCGTTCAAAACAAGGCAGGGCAAACATGCACAGTGCCCTGAGCTGGCTGGGGACAGAGAAGGAGAGAATAACAGAGCAACCTGCTGAACACAAGACTCCTTACTAAGCTGTAGCCCAATTTCAGTCCCCAGAACAAATTCTCCTTCCCTCAGCATCACAGTCCCATTTTTGCCTGGTGTGAAGCATCACAGTGGCATTGCTCCCACTGGTGCTGAGCCCACTGCAAGTGGTGTGCTGGGAGAGACCCTGCCCAGCAGCAGCATCAGAAGGGCTTAAGACACTAAGGGTTCCTGGCTTTCTTTAGTTCTGCCTTTGCCCCAGGGTTGTATGGAGAGCTGGGCAGTGAGCAGACAAATAAAGTGAAATACAATTATTTTTCTCAAATGCTCCTCTTTTCTTTTTTCCTTTGGAAAGTAGCTTTTTCCCCCCCTCCCTTTATTTCCACTCTCCTGTATTCCTTTCTTTCTCCGTTCAATTTGCTCAATTTCTAATCACTGTTAGTGAGAGAGAGAGGAAAGTGACAAATGAGAAACACTTCCCCAAAGTTGTGCAGCCATCCCCCACAACACTGTGGAAATCATTTTCAAACAGACCAAACTAAAATAACTTTAACCTTTGGGAAATTGTACATGGTGTGGTTTTTGGGGTGACCTGTGCAGGACCAGGAGTTGGGCTCAATGATCCTGATGAGTCCCCTTCAACTTAGAATACTCTACAATTCTGTGATTTTTTCAACAGCTCAGGTAGAAGAGAAGCCATCTTCTCTTTTGCTTTTTTTCTTTGCATTGCTCTGCCCCAGACTTGCACAACTTTTCCTCCGTTCCTGCATTTCAGCTGAAATTCTAGAAGAAAATGTATGAAGACCAACAGGAGGTGGACAAGGAATGAGAAAGTCATGCATCTACCTTGTGCCCAGGTTTTCTCCCTCTCTTCTTTGGGATCTTCATGACTGGCAGAGCACCAGCTGGCGCTGAGAAGAGGTTGTGAACAGCCATTTTGATGGGTGCTGGCTGGAGCGGGGGCCGCCCTCGCTTCTTCCCTGCCATCCTGGGGGACTGCATCTCCCCAGCAGCCAGGCTGGGGTCCAGGCACGGTGGCTGGCTCATCTTCCCTAAGGAGACCAAAAAAAAAAACCCAAAAAAACAAAGGCATACCAATTATTTATTTAGTTTTCATGGCAGTTCTCTCAATGCTGTCATTTTCCCTCTTACCATTGTTCACAAAGCAGCAAGAAACGCACCACAGATATATGACCCTGGGTGGGATTCACCTGACCACAGCCTTGTCTTTCCCTGACCACAAAACCCTTATCTTTCCTTTTTCTCTCTCCTGGCCATGAGTACGGCAGAGGGAGTTGCTCAGGTGGTGAGGCTTCTATTGCAGGTGTCCAACAGGTGAATCCCACAACCTTGGGGATACCACCTCGACCCTGCATCCTGCAGATAAGTGTGGTGAAGGCTTGGTCTTGCAGCCATCAGTCAGAGGGGGTTTGGAGCAGATGATCTCCTAAAGTGCCTGCCAACCTGATTTGTTTCATAAATTCCTCCTCTTCATCCACAGCACTGAGTGGGGAGGCTGGGCTGGGCCATGAGGCTGCCAGCACAAGGTGGCCATGTTAGAGGGGAATTGCCAAACATTTTCTCTCTGCAATTTTTTAACATCTGTTACCATGCATGTTAGTAGTGGGCTTTTGGATGTACTCCATTAATGCAGTTACTTCACCACAACTCCATGCAGCTGAAGTTGAGCAGGGGTAATGGGGTGGAATCTGGTCCATTTTCCTCTGCCCAGACTTTAATAAGGAGAACAAATATACAACTATACACACAATACCAAGGGAATATACAGCATCCTTCACAGCTTCTAGTAAGGGTCACCTACAAACAAAGGTTAATTAAAAAAAAAAACAAACAGCTGTAGCAATATGTTTTCAAATGTTGTTTTGTCCAGGCATTTGATTTCCTGCATATGGGCAGAATAGTGGTCCCAGTCCTGCCTGCATACATTGCTAGACACAAAGGTCTAGGAAATTCTCATGCTTTTATGATAAGTCTTGCAATGGCTAATGTTGTCAAAATTGTGCTCCCTCAGGCCAGTGATAAATGGAAGGCTCTCTGTTTTTTGGGTTTTTTTTCATAGCTCTCTCTCAGCTTCAGAGAAAAAGATGTGGTTCAAGAGCATTCTCTACATAAAGCAAATAAAGGTTTGTTTATTGCTACAAACAACTGCAATTTTTAACAAAATCTATAAACTATAAAACCTACAAATTTCTCAGAGCACTTCAAATTTCACAATTTCAGAACCCAGTGTGATCAGAGCTGATGTTGCTGGGAATGAAACTGGGATTGCTCACTCACATAGTGGGAAGGGTACCGCTTGACAGGGGCCTCTGGTGACAAGTATCTGCAGCTGGGGGCTTCTTTGTTTCAAAGGCAAGTATGTTATGCCCAGTTAAAACTCTGTAAGTGTGACTAACCAGAAAGAAACCCACTTTTATGGTATTATCCAGTCTGTAGTTTACACAATCTCCTATAAGATAAAAAAAATAGAGGGCTCCCAGCCCTACCCTCCAGTAAATGCATTTAATTGCAATATGTTAAAACCTGTGTGTTTTCAATAATGCTAGGGGAATCTGCTCTGTTCAGATAGACCCACTATATATGATGGGACTTCTAGATTGATTATAACATTTCCAGTCTTCAACCCCACCTGCCTAAAACTCTCAAGCAAATACTGAATTTCAACCATTGGAGCAGAGCAAACTTGCAGTGTCTGATTTACCACATTGTCCAGAGCCACTGTGGTTGCACTCACCCTCCAGGCATGCTCAGCCAGCTCGGGAACCCCATGAAAGCCTGCCATGGGGCTCTGATTTTTACCAAAGAAAAGTCTCATGTGACTGCAGAGAGTGTCCTTTCAGGGTTAAAATCATCAGGCTTGCCACAGCAGGAGTTAAATGGAAAGGCCCAGTTTATCCTGAACGTCACTGCTTTCCTTCTGTCTTCAGCAAAGTTCATTTCCCTCCCTGTAGTGCTTCCTGACAGACACCCTCGGTGTCTCTTCCACCTCCCAAAACAAAACATTCCCAGGATCTTACATTACAGGCTGTCTGTAGGCAGGGAGCTCGACAGGGAAAGGAAATGCAACAATTACACTGGATTTGGCACCAAAACACACTGAAAGCCCAGTGTGGCAGGCTCTGCGTTTTGGTCTGCTTTGAAAAAAACCTGGCAAGAGAAGCCTTTGCAGAGGAGCTTGGCAGAGGCTGAGGAAGACAAATCCAGCCCAGGTTTGCTCCCTGCTTGAGGAAGGGAGTGGTTCCTGCAGAAGAGACCACTGGTGGCCATGGGGCTGTGAGAGAGAGGCTGTGCACCTGCACAGGACACCACACTGCATTGTCTGTGTCATACTCTCCTCTGATGGCAAAGGTAGCTGATGGCACCCCAGAAACTCTGAGTTATCAACCCCCAAAGCAAGAGGTACTGGCCCAGAGCACTTCTTTGTCTGAAATGTTGCTTTCTTTTGCAACTGGTGAAGTATTAAATGCATGGTGGTCAGGAAGCACACTAAATTTTAACAATCACAGGTTTTGTGCTCTTTCTGCACTCTGTGACACTGTGCTTTGGCAAAACCTCTCAGAGCTCCTCACCACTGTGCTGACACACAAGACCCAGATGAACTGTGCACAAAAGGATCTCAGTGTAACATACTTGATTTGATACAGCAAAGACATTGTCAACTTCAGTATACAAGCTGTTGTAATTAGATTTTATTACAAGCCCAACCGTGACTTGATTCTCCTTTCTTGTGTGCTAAGGGAAATGTGAGTGCTTTTGGTGGCATTTGTTGTCATGCTGCTGCAGATCCTGCAAGGCAAAGGTGCTCCCTAGCAGCAGGGAAGGGCAGCAGACACACAAAAACTGCTCCTGCCTGACAGTGAGGGGTCACGGCAAGACCTTCCCTGACAGCCAGGAGGAAGCTCTTGGGCAGGCTGGAAAAACATGCAGTCAAATTGCAGGTTGGCCAAAGAGGTCAGAGGGACACAGGGGCTTGTCTGACTGCCCCCCAACAAAGTCAGGGTGTTACCCTGGAATGACTTTCCTAGGGCAGCTCTGACTGCTGCCACAGCCTGGGCTTGACCCACAGCTCAGTGCTGCAAAGCTTGGTGGGTTCAAGGCAGGTTTTGAGAGTTTGATGAAATTTAAGGGCAAATTCAAGGAAGCAAATTACAGGCTACTAACAAAGGCATTGCCTCAGTTCAGGAAAGCACTGTAGTACAAATAGCTCGGGAGAATGCCATAGGAGGGTAAATCAGTATGTATTTGCCCTGTCCTTGTACTTTTCCAAAGGCACTAGCTTTTGGATGCCCAAGGATGGTGCAGCTTCAGTCTGACCTGGGTCTCTCACTTTTGTATTCTTAGTTTAAAAATAACAGCAGGAAACTGTATTTATGGCTTCTCATCACTTAATGCAGGGCTAGGCACAGGGTAACCTCTCCTGACTTGTCTCTCAAACACTGTCATTTGGAAATACAATTTCTAACCCTGCCTTCCACATTGCCCCATCAGATCCCAGGGAGGAGGCAGCAGGAAAACACCTCTCCCCACCTTGACACCTGGGCCAGCACTGCAGGAAGGGTGAAGTCTCATCCCCTCCAGCAGCAGAGGTTCAGCTGTGACTTCAGAGGATCCTGAGGAGCACCCTGTGTACAGCAGTCCACCCTGTGGGATGCCAGGGGTGGGGAGAAAGCATTCCCTAGGCCAACACTGGTGAGCTGCAGGACATTTCTGACAGACCATGCTTTGCACCATCCATGCCTTGCAGCACGTGTTGGTGTGTTTGCTGTACAATTAGCAACGCAGATCACCGTGCTGGAAGCTACAGCTGAGAGCACAGGGAGCTACTGTGCATTTCCTCCCAAGCTGAGGGGTTTTGATGGACTGCAAAGATCCATTCTTAATAAAAATAAATGTCTGCAATAAATGCAGCCTTTAACCTGCACTCCAGTAACTGCAAGGACTGAAGGTAAAAATACCACATTAAATTTTATATCGGTAATTCCACAGGATGATCATTTAAACTTGGTTTATACCAGGTCTCATGCAAACCTGTGCCTGGACAGGCACAGGGATGACACATAGGGAAGGAGCAAACAATTCCTGCTGTAAGCCAAAGGAACATGCAGGGGTGCAGTCAAGTAGAAAATGTGCCCGTTCCTCAGCAGCTGAAGGAGACTGCCCTCCCTCCCCTACACCCATTGCTCCCAGCTGCAGAAAGACTCTGACCTGTCAGCATTTGCAGCCCTGCCTCCAACTCTTGACTCCTGCAGAGCTTTGTGTCTCACTGATCTACATACCCAATGGTGGTGTGTAGGATGTGGAAAAGAGATAAACTTCTTGTGATCTTGTCTGTCTTTTCTTCAGATGTTGTCCAGGAAAGCACGTTTGTGGGGGAATATCACATTGTTAAACAAGAGGGAGGGGATGCCTTTCAGTCAGTAACGTGACTACATTCCCCTCTTTCTCTGTGCACAGCAGGGCAGCCCTTTGACTGTGACCGCTCAGAGATGATGAGGAGTAGGTGAGCAAAAAGAAAAGCACTGTCAGATCTGGAAGCCAAGTTTTAAACCTGCCTGCTCCTCCTGGGGAGTATTCAGGGACATGAGACATTACACGTCTCTTCATCGTGAATACCAAAGCAGCACCGCAGACTACATGAAAGGTAAGAGTTTAAGTGAAGCAGACAGTAGGAATTTTTGCTAATAAAAGCATTGAGCCAATATTCTCTGCATGTCTGTATGTGATTGCCTAATGACCTCTCATGGTGAACACCCATTTCACCACTGCTCAAAGAAAGGTCAGGATAATTTTTATCTGTGGCACAAAGTTCTTTTACAGTGATTTGCAAACCTCTTCTCTTTTCTTGCCTATTGCTTTGGGGATTGAAATGAGAAGCTGCTTCTCTGAGGGACTCTTTTGCTCATTTTGACCCCAGGAAGAGTATTTCTATATAGAACTCTTGAGCCTGTCTAGCCAACAGGATATAACTAGACAGGCCTATTTTCCCAAATCAATCATTCAAAAAAAAAAACCCAAATACAAATATCTGTGAGCTATGAGAACCAAAAATGGTTCATCCCACCTAATTTCAAACCCCAGTTTGTCTTCACCTCATTATAGTTGCCTCTGGTCATTTTAATGTGATACCCTGTATCACATCTGCTGAAACAGCTCACACACTTCAGGCCACCTAAGGCGGCACTAGATTACTATTTTAGACAACCAGACTTAGTAACAGATTAAGACACCTGAATGCCTACATTCAAACACTTAGACACAGGTGTTTCCATGAGTGCTGGATGTCCAATGTCCCATGGTGTCAGGACAGATGTGGCCAGTATGAGTGAAGGTGTGGGGATGTGTCCAGATATAAATGGTTGAAGGTGTCTAGATATAAATGTAGTTTGTGGTGGCCCCAGTGGCTCTAGGGTCCACTGATCAGGTCCAGTTTGTCCCTCAGTGGCTCTAGGGTCCACTGATCAGGTCCAGTTTGTCCCTTTCTTGAAAACATCTGCATTTAGGTGTCTTAAACCAAAATTTGTCTCGTTTCTGAAAGTTAGGTTTGACTTGTCTATTTTATACCCAACACTAGGGTGAAGTTTATCATGTCCTATGTGCACTTGCTTCTTCTGATTATAAAATGAGTCCAGAAAAACAAACTCATGTCTAGATATCTACAATGCCCTTGTGAATCCCACACTTGGTTGCTCATGCCTGTGTGCAGTGGCCAGTTCTGTGTTGTCCTGTGTTCCTGGTTAATAGCACATTACATTGCAGAGGAAAGAATTGCCCTTTTGAAAATGAAAACTCAAGCTTCCTGGGTAAGAAAGATGGGATTCCTGGGCTTGTTTCAGCCTCCTTATCAGGTTCCAAGTTAGGAATTTACTATCCTTTCAGTATCTCACTTCTCCCACATGTCCCACAGAGTCCCCTCCAGGGGCCAGAAGACAACCAGACATGCAAAACAACTTCCCTGGGACAAGGAAAGCTGATTGCAGGATCCAGGCTCCTCACACTCCCTTCACCCATACCCAACCACTGCCACACATTGTTTCTCAAGAAAAAGTGAGCAAAATATTTCAGTATCTCTCATTTGAATAAATTAATATGTTTCCCCCCATAGTTCCTTGGGTGGTTTATTTTTGCCAGTTATTTTATGTTTTAGACATTTTCAGAAGCAGTTTAGAAAAGCTGAAGAAAGTGCAAACACATTTTCTTCTTAAAGGCACTCCCAAGAAGATTGATCCTGAGGTATTCAAAGAGATATTTGTGAGTTTTTCCTACGTGAAGCAATGCTACAGTGAAGAGTGTACACAGATACAAGAGGGGCGAATGTGTTTATGTTCTGGACTGTAAAAACATGGATTTCTAACGAGCTGTAGTCTCTTGTTGGAAGTGGTAGCCCCATATCATCATCTCTTTGCAGCACAGAAGAAATTTAACTCTCCTGGATAGAACTGAAAGTTGCAGCATCCAAAACAACATTCAGTGGCATCCGTCACTGCATAGACTTTGTGTACCTTGCCCCGGAGCCACGGTGTCAGCCAGGGACACTGTGGGAGATGACAGTTTTCCTTCAGTGACATCACTTTGTACCTGAGATATGGACAGCAAAAATTTGGTTCATTTATTTAGTCTACTGTCCTGCAGAGTAAGAGTTCATGTATTCACAGAATCATGCTCTCCTTCACTTTTGTTTCAAACAGACCTGCTTGCTTTGTTTCAAACAGACCTGATGGAGCACAAGAGCAAGGGGTGCAAAGGCTTGAAGGTGTAGTGGAAATGTGTAAAAGACAGAGATGTGAGACCCCAGTTGTGCTCTTATGAGACAATGAGAGCAGAATACACAATATAAAAGCTTTGATGCTGGGAAAAAAAATCGTGTGAGACCTGACACCCTCTCAGACACCAGAATCAGGCAGTTACAGGCCACCAATGTCACCACTCTATAGAAAACCAAGCACCCTTGTCTCCTCTCCTCGGGAAACTACCTGAGGCTCTTCCTATAAATGCTGTGATTGACTTTGTGCCCTGCCCCATGGGAGCTGAAGGAGGTGCAGCAGCCAGCCTGGGCATGGGTGGCACTCTGCTGGTTGCCTTTCAGATCTTGGAAAATAGCACATTTCTCTTTGCAGGTGGTTTCAGGCCTTTCCACCTGCATATCTCCAGCCAGTGCTGAAGGTCACCCTGCAATAGCAATTGTAAAGCACTTCATTAAATAATTTGCCAGAGGATCCAAATCAGAGTTAAAGCAAGGAAACACCCTTTTACACTTGCAAATGTATCTCAGTGCAGCAGAAACCCATCAGTGTGTCTGCCAGAGGTGCTTTGCTGGCTCCTCCAGGGTCAGGAGTGGCAGAAGGGGTCCTGCAGCATGCTTGCTCTCCAGGTGCTGAGAGCAAGTCCTGGTATTTTCAGTCGCTGCACTGGGGTGGGAAAGGACTGGGCAGCATGCAAGCAGTGTCTGTGCTGTATCCTGCCCTCTGCTCCCTCTCACCATCTGGGTGCCTTAATGAAGAAACAGGGAGTTGGAAGAAAAAACCACAGGATTCTTCAAAATCCAGACTAAAATTGTTGATGGTGTCTGCACCTTTTGCTGTTACTAAGAGCAAAAGAAAGGGAAAGTGGTTCCCAGTGTCTTCTTAGAGCCTGATTATTCTTTTTAAGTTAAATTCATCAGCAGTGACAGTGCTGTCCTTGAGGAGGTGTTCTTTTGAAGGATAGCACCCTGGTGACAGCAGGTAGAGCAGTAGCTGCATGCCCCTTCGCACTCAGGTTTGCTTAATGAGCCAGAAGAACTTGAAAACCCTGGCGAGAATGGGACCCCCAGGAGCAGCCGAGGCCAGCCTCACCTCCTGATGTTACCTTTCTTCATTTGGCCTGACGTTTTTGTTGCCTGTGTAGCCTGTAGCAGCTGGGAGAATGAAACTTTATGGAGAGTTTGTGAGCACAGGCAGAGCACCAAAGGAAAGATGTGAAAAATGGATGAGCGAGGCCACGTGAGTGGCAAGGGTCACTCTGCAGAGGTGGTGAAGACAAATGTGCACAAAGAAGGGACAAAGCAAAGGCAATTCCCTCCTTCCCTCTCTATCTTATGTGGAGCTAGTGGCCCCACTTCTGATATTGCAGAGAAGCAAGAAGAAATACAGTGGACTTAGTGTCCAGCTTTGGTGAGCTGCAGGCATGGGTGGGGTTCTACTTGCAGATCTTTGCCTCAGACTTTACCATTTGCAAGAAGACAAGGTCCCAGAAAAACAACCTGAATCCCTCCCCTCACTGTCCTGAGACCTCCTGCCTCAGCTTCTGCGCATGCACAGGTGCCATTTTGTTTCGCTAAAAAGACCCTCTTAAAATCCCCTGTCCTGAAATCCTGAGGGTGGTAAAATGAGCTGCTGGGAGACCTGTCCAGTGCAAAACTCCCTCTGGGATCCTGGAGAGGCAGGATGGAGAGCTAAGGCCGAGGGCTCAGTATTAGAAGTTTGGTCTTTATTATACAAGTAGATGCTCCTGCAGACTTCCAAGCTCTGCTTGCCAGGCCTTCCTATCAGGCTGAGTCCACTTCATTTCCTCACCTCCCCTGCCTCATCTGAGCATCCTCTCCTTGGTGCTGACAGGCTGCAAAGTCTCCAAAGGAGACAGGTCCTCTCCCCCACTGCCTCCACAGCCATTATACTCCTGCTTAGGTGGCTCATGAGACCCTGCATGTGGGATTGCATTATTTATATTTACAGAACTATTAATATAATAATTCAAAATATAAATAATGCAATCCCACAGCATTATTTATATTTTGAATTGTTATATTAATAGTTCTGTAAATATAAATAATGCAATCCCACACCTGCATCCTTCTTCAGCATCCCTCTGGATGTAGGGATGTGTAATGGAGGGCTGCTCTCTTTCCAGGCTGCAATCAGCCCCCACCTTCTTCTCTGCCACCCTGCTTTGACCCTCTGCAGTTTGGGACCGAGTGAATTTTCCAGTGACTGGGAGGACTGTAATGCAGAGAACAGCATCCCTCTCTCCCTGAATTACCAGGTGTGATTTCCAGCGCCAATGTCCTCAAGTTTCAGTTTCCCCAACTCAAACCACAAGTGCTGGAGGTGCAAAGATGCCCAGTATGTCTGACAGTCTGACATTGATTAATTAATTCATTCATTATATGGCACTAAGGCTGTGATTCTGAACCAGCAATTTAATTTAAATCGGTCTGATCCCTGAAATCATCTGTAATTAACAGAAAGAATCCCTAGTACAGAAACTGGAGTCGAGTAGAAAAACTCCCTGTCTTCCTCAGATTCAGTTTAATAAGAAATACAGGCAAACTTTATATGGTAAAAGAGAAAATTGTCATGATGAACATCTTGAGGTGGCCTGGATGTTTTGTGTTGGTATTTATTGCCTCCTGTAGTACTCTCAGTGTTTCTTTATGGCTTACACCCTGCCGTCCTGAGTTACCTTGCAAAGTAAGTACATTTCTAATACAGAGACAGCCCCTGTCCTGAGTGCAGTTGCCATCATTCCCCACCTTTCTTGAGCCCAAAATATGGGATAAAATGCCCATTTTTCCTTCCTTGACAGATTATATCTACTATGTGAAATGACCAGGGCTAATGTGCCTACTTTGGGAAAAAGATGTGGAACTCTCCCCTCCTTCCCAGTGAAATACGCTTCGCAGGCAGTCCGAGCACTGAAGAAGCAGTCCACTGCTTCTCCAATTGCACACAAATGATATCCCAGCAGCGTGCTGGGGAAGCCTGGGGTGCTTGGCTGCCGTGTCCAGCCCCCCCTGCTCCTGCACCAAGCCACGTGTGCTGCCTCCCATTCCGCCAGCACCAACAGCCAGCCCCTGACTCCGGGAGGGCTTCTCACCCATGCACCGACCGGACCGTGCACGCCAGAGCTGATGTGCCTATTTTCTGTCCCAGGAAATAAATTAGCCCCCTAAATCTGAAGAACTGATATTGCAAAAGTCAATAGGGAAATATCTTTTTTTGGACAGAGGGCAGAAATTTCACACATTTCTCACATAAAGTTAACTTAATTCCTTAGGGATCTGATGTACTTTTATATTAAATTTTGAGAAATAATACTTATAAAAGATTCATCGTTTTCTGGCATAAACTGGAGTAGCTCTTATGTTTCTGTCTTTAGAGATTTCAGGGACCACCGATTCTGAAGATGCTGAAAGCTTCCACTTCCACGCATGAGAGATACATTTAAATTCAAATCACATTTTAACATTTTAATTGGACGGCATGAATAAAAAGATATTAATTTAATAATTAAGTTCAGGAATAAGAAAAGCACGTGCATTACTAGCTAGAGCCTGCTGTGTTAACCTGGACTGTTTGAGAACCAGATGGTCACCCCAGTGCTACTGCTTCCCACTGCAGCAGAAAAACTCTGGTGCCTCAGTGATCACTAGGCAGGCTGGCAGAGGGTAGTGGGGAAGTTTCAGACTATCAGCTGTGATTTTTTTCCTGGCACACCTCTCCTGGGAAGGTGAGTTCTGGTCACTCTCAGGCTTGCTGTCTGCCTGGACACTGGATCTGTCTTTGGGGAAGGCTGCAGGTGGCTCTCAAAGTGCAGATTAGATACATCTGGAATAAAAGTATGCTGGGAAACTGCAAAATATTCCAGACTTTAGAGTGAACCATGGGAATATCATGCAGCAAGTTTGCCAGGAGCAGCTCACTGTGACTGGGGAGCAAAGCTTTGCTAACTGGGGCTGAGTGTTAAAGGACACAGCACTCTAAAGTTCACCCCTGTTTGACTATATCTGTCATTCATGTTCTAAAGAAATATATAACCTTCACTTTTCAGAACTGTTTTGATCCATTTCCTTCTCCAGCTAACCACCATTTTCTGTTTTCTCAATGATTTTTACATTGTGTTTGGCAACAACCCTGTTTTCATCACCTAGAAACTGAATATTCAGAGCAAAACCTCTCCAGCTGGCTCGTGTGTCAGAGTCTGCATACCTTCGGCAATAGAATCTCCAAAATTGTACTGATTAAATGTCTGCTTTCGCTGCTATTAAAAAAACACACCCCAGGTGAAAGGTGCCTCTGAATGAATTTTCAGTTGGTTTGTGCTTGCAAGGGCCTGTCAGTAGAAGGCACACTTCCAAACCTGATCTGAGGGCAGCTAACAGAAAGCTTTCAGGCATTTTATGGAACCAGAGTTTGGCCCCTGTGTAAATTTGACAGTGGCTGGTGAGAGGAATCACAGAGCACTAGCAGAAGGCCTATCTGCTCTTGCAGTACAGCTCAAACCCCTGCAACAGGGCTCTGTGGGACCAGAGAAGAGTTTGCATTGCATGCTCAGTCCCTGCACACAGAGATTTTTTTTCCCCACCACACGTTGAATTGTTTACTGGTGCTCAAGGTGTCACTGTTTTCATATTTTCTATGTCTGTATCACAGAATTGGCAGGAGATTTCTAGAATGGCAACGTCTTCCATTCCTGGCTACATTTCTTCTAACTAATTGGGACAACAACTCAGGTAGCAAAGACAACTCTTCACAGTTCCCTGTAGATACCAGGGGCTGCCAAGGAAGAAATGCCTTCATGCACAGGCTGAGGCACACAGCAGCCTGAGACTGACAGCAGCCACCCAGGGCAGCATATTCTGATGGACCACAGAGGTTTCTGTGCTCAGTGGCAGCAGGGGCTCTGGGAGCTGCTCAGGGTCTGAGGGCTGTCCCACTAGATGAATCACCAGAGGAGCAGCACACAGAATGATTGGTGGCACCTGCCTTCCCTCAGGGAGACCTCCCTCCAACAACTGCCAAGCACAGTGGGCACTTGGTGAGAAGGGCTCAGGGTGCCTGCACAAGCCCTGGCCAAAAGGGTGGACTGTTCTGCTCCCCATCACCTGAATCCCCTCAATCAAAAGCCTTCATAAAGCCCCTCCATGCCCCAGGCACATTGCTTCACTGCAAAGTAATTTCAAAATTATTCAATAAAACATTCCAGCTTTTAACCTCTTTCTTCTGCCAGTGAGAAAGAGCAAATAATTATGAGACAAATAAAATATCTGCAGGTCATAGTTCATTCTGCCTGCCCCTCTGTAGAGGATGGTCACAGTGGATGGAGGTAAGTCATCCTCTTTTTATTGTTTGTGTGTGTCACCACCTCACTTATGAACAGATTATAAGCTCTTTGTGGCAGTGTTTGAGACAACTAGTATGTATCTCTGCATGAAATCTCTGTGATATTGCAAAGAAAATGAAAAGGCAGATTGAAAAGCTTCTTGCGTCTCTCTTGAAAATCCAAACCAGTCTCCAAACATGGACCATGTATGTTTCAGATGCCCACAGTAACAGGCAAAGTGGCCCACTGCAAACTCCTCCCTCTGCACCTTAAACTCCAAAATCAGCTTTACTCTCTTGTGATGTAATTCACACAGGATCCAATCCAATCAATGTCATCATCCCCCAAATTCTTTGTTGGAAGCCATTTTCTCTACTCAGAGTTTATCCTATTTTCCTTGCAAGTTTCTCTTCTCCCTTATCAGGCAGCTGTGGCACGGCGCCATCCATAGCACACGATGACTAAAGCCTCCTGAGTACCTGGAAGAATTTCAGACTTTATTTGTTTAATTTACCTCCACTTTCCTCTAATTTTACATTCCCTTATACAGCACAGTCTCCTGGCCTTCCCAGCCCATCTTTTCTCTTCTGATGCTTAAAGGCACCTGTGTTAACCAACCTGAGCAGCCCCCTCTAGCAATCACAGGCAACATGAACAGAGTGTCAGGCTTTTCACTGTCCCAAAATTAGCATAAGAAACTGGCATATGGACTGTGACTGCAGGCAAATGTGACCTTTTCAGAGGCTGATTTTATTTATTTATTCTGCTGCCATTTATTTCTGTGTTAAAAACAAACAAACAAACAAAAAAGTCAGGGATGGTAGTGCACTGTCTCCTGGACCTACTAAAAATAAATAATTACAATATTTCTGACTAGCAACACTTCTTCATTGAACAGTAATTAAGATTGCAGTCACAGACTGGAACATAGGCTGAGCACACAGCAAGACCATGGTTAGCATTTCCAGTTCCTCTGCACTTCCATTTAGCTGGTAAAGGGCCAGACACGAGTGCCCCCGTGGTTGTACATGTTTCTGCATGCTGGCACTGATGGGAGAAATAACTGAGTGGCCCTGTTTGCCATTGGACCTGCACATCACATGTTTCTATAACCTCACATTATTTTGGGGAAAACCAGCTCGTGTGAGGTCTTAAAGCACACAGATGGGCATGCATGCCAATTTTTGGCTGTTCTCTCCCTCTTTGGCCTCAGGGACCATTTACTTTGGCACAGCCTCCCACAAGGCTTGCTGTCAGGTGTGCTCTTTGGGTCGTGCTCTGAGTGCTCCCAGAGTGTACCTGAGAGGGGCTGGAGCCTCACTTCTTTCTTCTTCCAGCTCCCTGCCTGCTCTGAAGCTTTCACCCAGGCAGGAGGATGGGCTTCTGTGTGCTCATCATCCCCTCCCATATGTCCCTCTGCATGAGACCTCTGTATCTGCAGAGCTAGATATTAATGAGTTTGAGAGAACACACCAGCTTCCAAATTAATTAGAATAAATCACCCACCAGAAGTCTCAATCAGCCCTGCTCTCCCCATTTCACAGAAGAGGATGTTCCTGCGTGCCTACCTCCACACCACATACCCCAACCTCCCTTCATTTTCTCCTCATCATATGGCAGCCTGATGCCTACCCAGGTAAATAAATACTACAGCATAGAATCTTAGAAACATTTAGGTTGGAAAAGACCTCAGAGGTCATTGAGTCCAACTGCTAACCCAGCACTGCCAAGTCCACCCCTAAACATCAGCTCTTCCCTGGACAGAACCTCTTGCTTTATGTGTTCTAAGCTCATGGAGAGACAAAAGCCCTGGCACAAGGTTAATGGTAGCTCTCCTGAGCAGATCTTTCTTTTTGACAAAGACAGATCCCTGAGTTTCTTTGCCACCTCAGCATTGGTCCCTGCTGTTGGCAGAGGCTGCCACCGCTAAGCATGTAAAAAATAATGTGTAAAGAAAAAAAAAAATCAATCATGATTTGTGCAATATTGTCTCCCAGTTTAATAATCTCATTTAATTAGAAATCATAGGTAACAACCAAGGCAGGTAAATTTAATATAAATTCCAAAGCATCTGAGGTTGAAAGAATTTTGCCATCTCTAATAATCTTAAGAAAAACATCCCTGAAGTTGCAGGTTTCTCCCATGTGTCTCTCCCCATACCACACAGCTCCATCCCAAACTAACCATCCTAGAGGACTGGCACAGGCCACCAGCACGTTTTTGTGGGTGCCCTGACACACCCAAGCTCACGAGGTATAGAAAGACCACAAACCTGTGGTCGTGCAGGGTCAGGAACAGGCTGAAATAGCGACACCATGGTCAGTCAGCCTAATCACTTGATTCTTTTTCATTCCAGAGCAAATTTACCTTCATCTAGTCAGCTGTGAATAAGAGAAGAGCTACATTTTCTGGTTTTTTAGCATCACCCAAGAAACCCATGTTCTGAGAGGCAGGGATATTTGCACAGGCTTAACTTCAGTGACCTGATGCCACTACAGCAATCCAAGGAGGAACACAACATATTAATGTGTGTCCAAAGGTTTTTGAGCTGAGCTGAGGGCTTGCACCCAGACTGCAGCAGGACTTGCACCCCCCAGGCACACTGCTGACTTTCACAAATATGGAAAAGGTGGAAAAAAGCCACGCAGAGAGGGAACAACAACATTTTTTTTTCCCAGAGCACACCCTGCCCATGCTGCAGCCTCTGCAGTGAGGCAGGACCAGTCCAGCAGCCCTGGGGTGTCCAGGCAGGTGTCAGCAAAGCTCCCAGTGTGCAGCGGCACATCCATTTCTGTGGGAAGGGAGACATACTGCACCACACACGTGGGTAGAGCCCAGCCATGCTGCTCACTGACCTACATGAATGGGACTTCCCAGGTGAGTGAATGAAAGCAGGAGAGCCAAGCCTGACAAAACCAGAAGGGTCGCTGCAGCCCCTCCTGAAAGGCAGCAGCATTGGGGCACACAGCAGAGCCTTTGGTTGGGAAAGGGGGAGCACTCCCAGCCATACTGGAAGCTTAACAGAGACAGGGGAACCCATCTCCTCCTAGTTCTTGCATCCCACTGAGCAGAACTGCCCTCATTTCCATGAGAAATACCAGTTCAGCCAGGGCTCAACCCTGAAAAACTTTTCTCCCATGTCCCATTGAATCCTGAGGGACTGTAACCTCAAGGTGGGACAACCANCAGGGAAATAGATGGAGGTTGCCAGATTAAATTGGGAGATAAATGCTACAAACATTTTTTTAAGGCAACAGGGTACTGAGTCTCCACATATACATAAATAATGATCATAAACAGTTTCTTGAATACATCCCTTCTTCTATTTGTTTTTACTCTGTGAATGTCTTTACTACACATCTGCACTGAAGCACTATTTGTTGCATTGTTGTTGCCTGACAGTGGCACTAGAGTCCCTCCTGTCCCTCACGGACAGAGGAGGGCCATGCACCATCCCTGCTCACTCACTCACCACCTCCTTGGCAGCTGCACAAGCTGCAGGAAGGGACCATTCTCACCTTGAAAAGATGGGCCACCCACTACAGCTCCTTTTTTCCCAGCACCAAAATGTGAGCCTTTCCTTTGCTGGCACCTGGTGCAGGAAAGGAAGGTGAGACTTTTTGTGCCGTTTCTTCTCACGGATGCTCTCTTGAGAATCTGCACTGAGCATTTGCAAAACAAGAGCCCTCACCAGGTCTGTACTTTTCTGAGGCAGAAAACAGACATCTTCTGTGGGAAACAGATCTTAAAAATGCATCAGATACCGTATTACTGAAGTCCTCCTTCAGTTCCCTCTGCATGATTTTTAAGATGCCATGCCAAAGGGACATGTCCTCCACAAGATATTTCTTCCTAGGGGTAATGAATGAAGTAACACTGATTACTTCATTCTTTCTGATGGAGAACAAGGAAAAACTCTCTATCTCTATTGCCCAGTTCAATAGGAAAGTTCCTGTGCACATGCAAGCTCATGGAAATACGCAGATACATATATTAAAAGGCCTTATCTACCATTAGACTCCACAGCATCTACTGGGCTGCAATCCTATTGATGCTGTAGGGTTTTTCATAGGAGTCACCAACAAACCCCTGAAGTGATCCTGGAATCCCTGTGTTGGCTCTGGGCTGGTGTATCTGCCCAAGCTTTAGAGCACAGCACTGAGTTTGTGCAGGCATTTCCCTGCAGATGCACAGTGGCAGCTCAGCCCAAAACCAAACATTATAGCAGAGACAAAATAAAACCTCACAATCTCTCAGGTTCTTTAATATGGAACCCCTACTTGTAATGTTGCCCTTTTGATTTGTCCTCAACTAAAACCCCAGAGCTCTCTTTTGCCCTGTTCAGTGCCTGTCTCTCCTTTCAAGAACTCTTCTGAGTACCATCTCTGGGCAGGTTTGAAGACCTCTCCCAAACCTTTACTTCTGCCTCCAGTCATGTTTCTCTCCCCAGAGTGTCCACAGGTCTCAGTGGCTGCAAACCACCAATGTGTACTTTGGAAATCAGATTGTTTTACATCCTGTAAAACAGAGGTTCCACCAGAAAGCAGCTTGTGCCCCCTTGCTGCCTCCCCAGAAGAGCCTCCACAGCTGCTTGCAAGGTGCAGTGCTGATCTCATGGCTCAGGTCTGCCCATTCTGCTCCAAATTCAGGCTGCTCTGTGGGGCAGGGGAGCAGCAGGTACTCAAGAGATGACTTTGGCAAGAGGACAGAAGGTGGCAATAGGACACCCAGCAAGTAAGACCAGTGGTGATCCCTCATTCTCACTTTTCCCTTCTCTTGCCTTCATAGACTGAGTGGTTGAGTGACACAGTCCCTCTGACTGTGAGTTTATAGAGTGCCTAAACACTCACTGAACCCTCTCATGATGACAACTACCATAATTCTCAATAAATCTCCCTGTGGTGCAAGACAAGGTCTTGGATTAAAAATCTACCTGTCAATGGTGTCTTTCCTGGCAGGCAGGCATGAAGAAATCACTGGGGGCCAATGCTGGTTACAGGCTTTCAGGCCAACAAGGACTTATCCTGCATTTTGGGCACATGGGGGCTTACATGTTACTCATAGTTGGCTCTTTCATTGAAGCCTCAGGTGTGTGACACCTGCAGGAAGATGGGCTGAAACAAGAAAGCATCTCATACCTTCCCTGCACCTCCTGCCGAGAATACACAATACATCTTGTGGTACACCTCCCTCACTACTGACACACAAGGGGAAGCATGGAGAGATGGAGGCAAGCCTCGTGAAAAGGCATTTACACAAGAGAGAGGCAGGGCAGCTCTTAGAGGCTCACCCCTCAGCAAAAGGCAGCATGTGCACACGTGCTGCTCATGTCTGAGGAGTGTCACAGAGAAACACAGCTGATTTTTTCAAACTACTTCAGACCGCAGGGGATGCCACAAGGAATTGCCTATCACTGCACATGCTGTGGGATTAACTTTCTGTAGTTCTCCCTGAGAAAGCAAGGCTTGCACAGGCGCCAGCAGAAGTCCAGCAGCTGAGCAGCTGCTACCCCCTGGCACTCTGTGTTGAGGTGGGGGCAGTGTACAGAGCCGGGCAGTAGGGAACAACAACAGCAGCCCCAGTTCAGGTGCAGCCCCTCTGTGAGGAGAAGGGTAACCACAGCACCCCGAGCGATTCAGGGCACGGCTCCGAACGCTCCAGCTCACTCACACCTGTCGGAAATAAAGAAAACGCCGGCGAATACTCCCGGGAGCCCCGTGTATAAAAAAACTTGAAGCAACGAGAGCTACAGCTGGCCCCAGCGAAAGCTTTTGTCACTCTGACATTTGGCATGCCGAGCACACCGGCAGCAGCGCACATGCCCGGGAAGAGGAGCAGGAATCCAGACGCGTATTCCTGGCTGCTCTGCCAGCTGATGCTGGAGAGGAAACCCCGTCCTTTGCATCTCACACCCGAAGCGAACAGAGTAACAAACTCTGACGGAGGGGAGGGAAAGGCTGGCATTTATTGCATCATTTCTTCTGTACGATGAGAATCACCCCTAAAGATGAGGTCAGTATAAACTGCAGGGCTACAGCAAACTGTTCAGTTCAAGAGGAATTATTCATCCTTCAGTGGAATATAATTACACATCCAGACTCTCTCTGGGCAATCCTTTATCCGAGCCAAATTTACACTATTTCCTAAAGGGAACAGTCAATCTTAATGAATGACTTACAGGTTCATAATCTTTAATAAGGCTTTATTTAAAAAATAACATCAGAATTTTAGAAGTTTAATAAATTTTAACTCCACCTTCACTGCATATTGCTTTTTCTTTTGTTAATTTCTTCATTCTCATCAATAGAAGAACTTGGTGCAAAGATGCTAACTTAGATTATAAATTATTTTCAATTTTATTAGTCAATATCAAATTAGCCAGTACCTTTAGTGCACCAATATATCATGATTGTGTTCAGCAGAGCAGTGTGTAATCTCCTGACACACAATTTTGAATCAAGTTTCTTTTCCAATATGCAGCAAAATAAAGAGAAAATTTTGTTTCCTTTGTACAGGAAACCCATTCCTCATGAGGAAACTTGTTATGACAGAATTAATACATGTAATTAATTCTTCCCTCCAAGGTGAGCCTGGAATATTTTTCTTTGCATAAGTAAAGCAATTATTGTTCATTCTCACTGTGGAGAGCCATCACCTGTTAAACACTGTAGCTGCTCTTAATGGTCAGCTGGAGAGCTCAGCTGGGAGTGTTTTATATAAATAAAGCTGACTCCTCCTTTGCACCATTTTAAAGCTGTAGAGAAAGAAGTAGGGTAGGATTTTTGGGTATTGGGGTATATTTTCTCATTGTTACTTTTTTTTTTAAAGACACCATGTTGCCATTGAGTACAGTTTATGAAGGTGAAATAAAACCCCCTGAAGAAAACATGGCTTTGCTGACTTCAGTGTTACCAAATATAAACATTTCATTTCTTTTGATTTTCAACAGAAATCACTGCTGTCTTGCTCTCATCAACTATTTCCCGAAGGTCTTCCTTACCCCAAAATGTGCCTTTATCCCTTTCATTTACTTGTCAGGTGTGTGTGGGTTCCCTGTCACTTGCAGGAGGAGAGCATGCCTCTGCCTCCAGCTGGAAGTACCCTGGGTGTTTCCAAAACAGTGCTAGGAATATGGGCTAGCCTTAGTGATGTGAGTTCAGTTCACTGCAGGGAAGGAGCCCACCAAGAAGTGGTGATAATGGGGAATTCAAATCACAGAATCATGAAATATCCTGAGTTGGAAGGGACCCACAGGATCACTGAAGTCCAGCTTCTATGATTCAAATTAAATGAGCTAAATTATCCCATATTTTGCTATTGGGTTTGAGCTGGCTCCCACCATAGCTGGGTGCTGGGAGAGTCCAAGGATGCTGACAGGCATCAGCATGGCCAGGGATGAGGAGGATGGATGCCTCCCCACTGAGGCCAGCCTATGTCCAGCAGAAAGACCCTTGCCCAAGCGTCTCTCCACATCAGGGCTGGCTGGGGGAGCAGGCAGGAGTCCAGCTGGCAGGGCTTGCCTCTCTCCTGTTACCAGGATGTGAATGGACAACTGTCCCACACCCCACTTCTTCATTCACCCCACAACCTGACCTCTCTTGCTTTTTTCCTTTTCTTTATTACTACCTAAATTTGAGGGAGGGAAAGATGTTGGGGAGACACCTGTGTAGGGTCACATCTCAGGCTACTGAACCTCTGGTACCACGATCAGGAGCTGTATTGCATTTCTCTTTTAAAAGAAAAATACATACGTTTAACAAAACCCCGAATCTTTGTGTCATACATGGAACTAAGGGAATGGCTGAGGGAAAGCATCCTATTGCAATTTCTTCTTCCTAGGTCCCATAGCCACTGTCAAGCACCTGTGCAGTCATGTCTCGACCCTGGAGGTGAGAAACCTCATGGCAAGTCACTAAATGCCCAAGAAAGAAAATTGCCACTCTCTACCCACCCTTTTCCACAAAACATAAGAAAGTATTTGACTTAAACATTTCCAATAGACAGAATAACAGAAACATCAGAGTTACTGCACTCACCAACAAAGCGTTTCTCAAGGTATACCTTCTGCAGTGCTCTGATTTAATTCAGCACATGTACTTTTCCTGTTGGTAGATTTTTTTCCCAGTCCCTCTTTCACACTCAATCACTGAAAAACTCATGCCCCTAGCAGTCTTTCTAATCTAAAGAACAGGTGCATCAGCTAACTAACTTTTATGATGGGGCAGAGGGGCTCTGCCTGACTAGGAAAATCAATGTGACACCTGAATTAAAATACAAAGTCACCTGCAGCTGGAGAGAACTGGGAGGCACCTCATCTAAATAAAATTACAAAACCTGAACTCGCAAATCTCCAAGCCATGTCCTCAGCTGGTGTCAGATGAGGCTGGAGCCAGGGAAGTTAGGCTGATCTACACCAGTGGCTGACTGAACCTGGTGTGCTGAGCTGCACCAGGGACCGGCAGCACGGTGGGGTGGAGGGTGCTGTAAGTACTCCTGTAGCACAAAGACACTCTTTAGATTCAAGCCCTGCTCCCACAAAAACCAACATCCCTTTCTTTGCTTTTCTTCTCCCATTGTGCCTTTATTCAATTTGAAAAGCCCTTGGTCTGTCCTTGAGAAAAACGTCTTCCTCTTTGAAATAAACCCAGGATTAAACAGCAATCCTCCTCCAAGCAGAGCATTCAAGCAACTTTCCTCCTGCAGCTCACCGGGTTAACTTTAGTCCTGCCACAAACCCCGCATGCACCAAACCCAAAAGCAACTTCTTTCTGCCAGACCGCTGCTGCCAGACGAGCCCCAGGCAAAGCAAGCAGCCCCCACAGCCCTTCAGCAGCGATGGAAAGGTGGAATTACTCACTGAACCACGCCGGGCTTCACCCTCTGTCAGCAAACGCTGGGTGCGGGCTGGGGCGGCAGCGGGGCTGGAGGGCTAGGGAGGGACCAGCGGGGCTAGCCGGGTGCCCGCAGGCACTGCATCCCCGTGCTCCGTCCTCCCTCAAAGTTAGCTTTAAAACACCTGAAAGGACAGACACGAACAACTCTGCTCAAGTGTGCTCCTCAGTGTCTCTCAGAAGATAGAAGCCTGTTGGTCTCGAAGGAAAAGCCCAGCCTGCAAAACAGTATTGCTCCCTCCAGGTTTCAGCTAGACATAAAAATTCAACTTAACAGCTGGTTTGGAGATATGAGGAGATTATAATTAAACTCATTGCTCTATGAACTATGCTAAAGCCCCAGAACACGTGACATATTTACTGTCTGCTACATATATTGCAATATAAGTTGCTTTTAAAATGGAAGAGGCATTTACCTTGGCAGCAAAAAAAAAAGACCACTTAGATTCAGGTTTGGAAAAGCCCAAAGCCACACTGCATGCAGAGTGCTCTGTAGTCAGAAGTCTTCACTAAGTCACACACACAGACACAGAGACACAGCGCCCACCGGCAGCACCGGCTGATCTCTGCCTCTCTCCCCCCAGGAACTGCTCCCAGGGCTCTGGAAGGATGTGCTTTGGGGAAGAGAGTCTGCAACTGAGGAGCTGCAAAGTTAACACACACAGACAAGCAGAACAAGAACTGCTCTGGCAAGGCTCAGCGACAAACACCAGGTGAAGAAGAAGAAGAAGAGGAAGAAGAAGAAGCATGCTTTCCCCTTACCTATTGCTTAGGCTAAGACACTGAGCAGAGTCTTTAGAGAGCCTGGGCATTGGGACCCACAGGACAGAGGACTTTCAGCACAGTCACAAGGACCCAGCAAAAGCCATCTTCTCCCTGTCTTTTAGCACAGTGTAAGTCTCCAGCAGCTCAGCTCTCCAGCTGCAAACATCTCATTAGACTAATGCATTCAGCACAGGCAGAAAACTCAATTTACCATAGCTACAGCAATGAATTTCCATTACGATGACAGCTTCAACCACATCATGTCCGGATAAGCAGCCAACCACTGCCTTTTAAAGAACACACGCATTTTACACGCAGAGAGCGAGGCCTGCGTGGCGGGTTTCCTTTCCCTTTGCACTTAGATTGAGAAGAAAAATTGTCATTTCTTTTTATTTCGGAAACTCTGCAACCTGAAAGGTAGAGACATTTGGACTCTTCCTGCCCCCTCTCCCCCCTCCCTTCTCTCAAAACAGCGCTGTCTTTTGCAATCCAGTGCGTTGGGCTGCAGTGAGAAGAAGGGGTGTTTGCAACATTTCTGGTCTCACTACCCCTCCTCTGTTGCCATGGAAACCGGACTGTAGCATCAGCCCTTTGTCCCACTCCTGCAGCAGCCTGGCCCGATGCTGAGCTTACGTGATGTGCCACGGATGGGAAGGAGCAGCCACTTTGCTTTCGATAATTTACATGGAAATTGGGGGAATAGTGCCTGGCATCTTTCTGCCAGCGACACTGAGGGTGTGTGCATAGTGTTCCTCACACACACACACACATGCACCTGTACACAAACTCACAAAGTCGGCTCTGTGGAGAATCTTACAGGTATGGCCAGGCAAAGATATCCATTATATATAGAAATTGTATAACTAGTTATGGCTGCCATGCTGTGCCACTTGGGCAGAATGCAGGAGTGGCTTTTCATTGAATTTCCAGTCACTCATTACAGAAAGTACCAGTTCTTCCCTTGTTTAGCATAGCACTAGCAGCTCTTACCACCAAAAAAAGGAAAAAAAATAAAAAAGAAGAAACAAACCATGCAATGACAAAATTCTGTAGTACATAAGAAAAATAATGGTCATAATAATCCTGCCATGCTCCATTGACTGTGCCAGATCAAATTATCCCAGCAAAGGGGTTTGTCACAGTTGTTTGTGAGTGTTGCACTGCTCCCCATTGCCCACTTCCCATGCTTGCATATATTGTTACTCAGTATTCATGGCAAGCCAAACGTGCTTCTCACCTCTCTTTCCAGCCCCATGAATGCCTCACCAGACAGGCTTGCAGTCGTGGCCATTGTTTCTGCTGGTTTTGTGGTCCCTGCACACTGGTTTTGTGGTAGTTGGGCTGTCTGGGGTTTAGGGGAGTTACTTCTGCCTCGCCACCACATGAGATGAGATAAACATTAAGCCTGTTTTATTTACCGAGGAAGAAGAGGAAAAGCAGAAAGCAGAGATCCTGGGCTATTTGTTCCAATAAGAGCCAGGGCTTTGCTGGTCCCCTTCCCTGTCACTGGGGAGAAGGGCCAGCACCTGCCCCTAGTGACGGTGAGCAAGGTGAGATGCTCAAGCTCATTCCAACAGTGCCCTGCAAGCACAAGGTCAGGAGGATGGCCACGGTATTATTTGTTTTTTAGAGTCATGGTTAGAGAAAAACTCTCTGTATTTAAAGAAAACAAATGAGGTTTGGTAGATCCAGGAGAAACAAGGTGGCATTAAGTCACTTTTTTGGGGTTTTTTTTGCTTGCATTGCTACAAGCTTGGCAGATACTGTAGGTGTGAAAAATATTTTATCAGCACAGAATTGGAACAACTGTTTTCTGTCTTCTGTAACTGGTGTATGAAACCCACGGTGCTCACAAACACGCTAATAACAAAGCACACAAATGCTCCTCATCCCAGCCTTCATCCTGGCAAAGACCTGTAATTCCTCATTTTCCCTCTTCTCTTTTTTCTCTTTTTTTCTTTTTTATTTTTTTTTTTTTTTT
>WEZZ01012753.1:13034-23816 GCA_013400585.1 Chloropsis cyanopogon | reverse complement strand
TTTTTTTTTTTTTTTGGACAAAATCAAAGTCTGTGTGCCTGCACTCATTAATTCCCTTACCAAAATAAAAATGGAGGGAACTGGACCACCACGCAAATTCCTGTTTTAAGTTCCCTAATGGGATAAACGGGGAAAAGTACTAGTAATTACGAAAAATTGTGACAAAATCCTGTAGAAAGCCTCTCTTCTCTTGTACGCCATTTAGAATTTTGAGCATGAGTCTTAGCCATCCCTGTCATTTCCCATTGCCTCTGCAGATCCATTGCTGCTGTGGCTTGTCACACCCGGTGCTGCTGTTTGTGTCACACCACGTTACCAATGTCATCCAGCACGGGCAGGCTGGCACAACCTCACAGCATGGAGGCATCAGCTGTGGCCTCTCACAAAAAATATCATATGAATACAATGCAATGCAGGAGCAAAATGTTGGGGAGGCGATTGGGAGTTTTGCTTTCTCATCACTGCTGCTATTAATGCTGTGTATAATTTTGCAGCCAAAAACCAAAAAACCAAACCAGACCTCAAAACAGCCAATTCCCTGCTGCTTTGGGAGCAAATGTTGCCCAGTGAAGGATTGCAGAGTTCCTTGGAATATGCTCTTTGCAGGGCTTGTTTGGCAGCCTTGAATTTGAAGTTTAATTTAAAGAGTTGAATTTTAGTTTAAAACACACAGCTGATCTGCAGAGCAGCTTAAATCACAGCTAAAAGCAAGGGTGGATGAAATAGTGTTGGGGGGATGGTTTGAAGTGTTTACATCAGCTGTGGAGTCAAATGCAAGGCTCATTCCCTGATCTCGGTCTCCCCAAGAGGGGTAAAGAGAGATGAGGCAGAGATGGAGCTGAGGGGAAAGCTGTGCCCTGGATGGTGCAGGGGAGCTGCCTGCCTGTGTTCCTGTGGCATCTTCACACAAATGTCACAGCCACCCGCTGGTGGCTTCAACCCACAGCTGGCCCTTCCACAGAAAGCTGGTTCACAGCACCCTCCCAGGTGCAGAGGGACACGCCTGACTGTGGGGTGAGGGGAAGAGTGGATGGAGGAGGTAGGGCAGCTTTAAATTGCTGCCCAAGTAAATCTGCCTGCCAAACACCAGAAATGTGGTTGGGCAGCGTAATCACTTGCCTCATTTGCAAATGAAAGTGAAAAAGGTGATAAAGTGGTGGTGGGGAAAAGAAAAGGTTGTGTTTACATGATGCACCGGTTGTCACCCACCCTCAAAACCACTCGAAACCCTTTCTTCTGTAGGCATAAGGTTTTCAGATGAAGATGGCACTGCAGAGAAATATTAAGGATCTCTGCACAGAGAGGCAGGCAGTAGCAAAGCAAGGAGCACAGCTGAAGCCTCCTGCCTCCTGTTACTGCTTCCCCAACAGTTTGAGCCACAGGCCACCATCAATCTCCAAAATTATTATTATTTTTAATGCAAATCCTATTCATGCTCTTTTCACCAGTGTCCTGATATTTGTATTTCACCTATTTTGTGCTGACTATATTTCAACCCTTCCTTTCACTGCTTGTCTTCACAGCCTTCTCTGAGGAGGAACAGATCCCTCCTTCACATGGAAGTGAAGCTTCTGGGGCAGGTGATGGCATGGTGAGGACAAAGGACCAGGGCTTTATTGACCAGCCAGGAGGCAGGCTGACATCCAGGGTTTGGAGATGGAGCAATCAAAGTGGCAATGGGAAAAAGCCCCTTATTCCCAGGGTAACCTCTGCCACTCCCCACAGATAGCTTGAAACAGCCTCAAAGAGGGACTGAGCGACCAGCTCTTGCCCACGTCATTTCAGATGGAAGACAAACCTGGCCGGGGTCTGGGCTCTGCCAGGGTGGGATGAGTACCACAGAGGGTTGCCACCCATGCTGGATCCTGGTTGAGCCATTGCCCCTTCCCAGCCTGTGGCTCCCTGGCACAGCCAGCCCAGTAGCGCTGTGCTGGGCATGATGGCACACATCACTCTGCCGCTCTCCATCCACCACCAACATTAATGAACTCCTGCAGATTGTCATTTTATTTCAAGCATTATCCCATAATTTAAATAATTTGATTCTTTAAACAATTACATTCAATTACCTTCAGACTCCCATGAAATCGGAAAGCATTCAGAGTAAGCGAGAAAGGAAATTAAATATCCCAAAACAACATAAACGCGTGTGGGCCGTTTGGGCAGATGATCGGGGCGGGGGTGGGGCTTGGAGCATGTCTTTCCACCTGGCTGCAGGGGTGACATTCACCCTGTCAGTCACTGCAGCACAGAAGATATCAGCAGGTCTTTTGGGGCAGCTGCCTGCCCAGGCGATGCCCTGTATGTGATTTTTTTTCCCTGCATCTTTATTAGGCGTTTCAGTTTAACAAGATTTTAACCTATAAATCTTTCCGGATGATGAATCAATCCCGTGACACCCGCCCCGACCCTCTTCAACCCTGCCACGCTTGCACAGACACCGTTGGTTAAGTTGTGAAGGAGTCCGGTTTAAGGGAATGAATTTAAACAATTACCTTAATTACAAGAGCAGTATCATCTTTCAAGAAAGAGGGTCTCCAGGGAGGACAGCTGCTGAGAAGTCATTTAGACGCATGAACCTTTGAAAACAGCGGTGAGAGGAGCTGCGACTCCTGCCCTGGCTGCAATCCCTGCCTCCACCGCAGCTCCTTCCAGCTTGCCCAGCGAAGGAGGCGATGTGGGGTGGCAGCGCTGGGGCAATCTAGAATCCCCCAGGCTGCCAGGACCCCACACCACCCGAGAGCCCCGCCCTGCCCAGCCCTGTCCTGGAGGTCACCTTTTGTTTAGGCTGGCTGCTGAGCGGGAGTAAAGCCTCAGAGACCTCAGATGCGCTCCAGCAGCCAGCCCAGGGGGATGAGCTGAAAATTAAGCACATGCCTAAGGCAAACAGAAACCCCAGATTTAAGCCTGACAGCAGCCGGGATGGGCAAGGGGTGTCAGGAAACAGGAGTTCCATCGTGCTCAGACCCCACCCAGCCCAGCCCGCGCCCACTGACCACCCCACTGCCCCCTGTGCCCCCGGGACGGGCTCCGGACTCCTCCAGCCTCGGCACAGCAGCCCCTGCAAGGTGACCCAGCTACCTCCCCACCCCAGCTCACTGCTCGCTTGAGGACATGATTATTTCCCAAATCACTAAACATCAGGAGCAGCTTTGTAATTTGCTTGGTTCTTTATTACATTTATTGATTTTAAAATATTTTAACGGCTCGTTTATTGCTGTGTTAAAGAGCTCAGAAAGGCAATAAAGTCACACAGCATCCTTAGTGATAAAAGAAATTATCCCTTGCGCTGCTGAAATCGTGCATTCTCCTTCCCTTCTGAGCTTCTTTCAAGCAAAAAAGCCCTGAGAGGAGCTGCAACCAAAAGGGCAAGTGCCTGGGCAAAATCCCATGCACCCAGAGTGAGTAGGTAGAACGAAGTGAAATAAAGCTGTAGCCAAAACAGCAACCTGCTGCAGATAAAAAACAAAGAAACCCTATTCATCCCCAACTTTAAGGTGCTTGACACACGTTGTCATTCATTAAATGTTTGTTTATACAACTGAGGTGACTTCCCAAGGACCATCTCCCTCTGGCCAGTGTCAGCAGTGCTGCTAAAACAGAGGTGAGCCTCCAGGTCCAGAGCAAGCAGCTCTCATCGGTGCTTGCTAGGGTGTAAAACACTAACTTGCTTATCTGCAAATATTTAGGAGCCCTGCTCTCTCCTCCAACCCTGGGCCCACTTCCCCCCTTGTACATGTCACCCTGGGGGATCGGCCATTCAGCACCTGGACACAGCTTCCCCCGTGCTATGGGCAACCTTGCAAACCCTCCTGTGGAGGGGCAGACATGGCAGAGAGAGGGCCCCTCATGGACCCACCTTTGAGCATCTCTCTCAAATAATTTGTCTCAAACAGCCTCACTTTCTACAGTAGAGATAACTGGGTCTGAGCAGTAATTAAAAAAAAATCCTTCAGGTGAGGGGTTTTGTTCCTTGGATTACTCTTCTGTTTCTGCAGTCATTTCCATCTCAGAGCCTCCCCAGACACTTAACCAATTAAACACCTACAGCCTGGCAGCTGCCAGCAGCTCCCGCTCTGCAGCAAGAGCCCTGGCCAGCAAGGACCATTCCTGTGAGAAGCACCACTGGATTTCTCTGATCAGCCCCCGTTTCAGCAGGAGGGCAGCTCAGATGCCTGCGCTCTGCTTCCCTGTGTGCCCAGCCCTGCCTTACAGATGCAAAGCCTGAGATGTTGGGATGCCCTTGCTGCATGGATGTGAATAAAAGAGAAGTGGAGGAGCTGGGGGGAGAGGGGTGTTCTTCCTCCCCAGCAGCTGCCACAGTGCATGCCATGCCCTTGTGTGAGCTCTTTCCTCTCAGGTTAGGGCAGGATCACATCACCTCCAGCCTCCACCCTTCCTTCAGTCTTGGAAAATTGGTCTGGCACTAGGAAAGCAGATGTTATTCCCCTCGCCCCCCAAAAAATATGTCACTTCTTAGAGTGAGCTAGCACAGAAATTCTGAAAGAAATTGTGTTGAAGATGGAGGCAGGTAATGTTAATGGGCAATGCATGCACACCTGATGGGATTGAAGGCCAGGAAAACCATTCCCAGCCAGGAATTCAGTCCCAGAAGTCTGTCATTTAGTAGTCATTGAGACTCCTGCAAGGAGGAAACTATGCTTCCGCCAGAATCCTCCTCAGCAGCCACTGCCCAGCCATGTCACAGGGAAAGCTATTCTTCCCAGACTAAACACTTGCTCACACACCAGAGAGACAGGAAAGACAAGGTGTGATAGTGCCATCTCCTGCCTCCTGCCAGAGGAGCACTGCATCTCATTAGCAGGATGGGCTCAGCTGCCACCTTCAAGAAAAGCTCATCGAAAGACATCAGTAGCAATGCCATATAATAAAATATTACCAAATAGTCCAAGTCCAGTAGGTTTTATTTTCCTCCACAGCAAAAAGAGCAGTAAAGATATATGTCTCTATATAAGCTGTGTTTGCATACTCCTTTTCCTAATTCAATAAAAAAATAAAATCAGTTGCAATCCAAATTCGCTGTAATTATCTCTGTTTGTCTCTTGGCAAGTGCTATTTTTAGTCAATACACATGCATAGCCATACTATAGCATAGCTATTTTTTAAATTACATATGCCAGCATAGTTTATAGATTTTAATTTGCCAGGGAGTTGGATAGCCATCAGCAGTCAGGAGCTGTATGTTGTTTGCATACAAACTCAGTTGAGAAACTTCCCCACACAGCATCTGCTTGTAAAACTGAGGAGGGGCAAACCCTCCCCAGAAGCCAAACCTCGGGACAGCTTAGACCCTCCTGAACCAAGGGCTCAAATGGCACAGCTCTTGGAGGAGGGAAGGGGAGCCTGGGTGGAAGAGGGTACATCAGTGATGAGCATGGATTTAGGAACAGAAATGCAGCTCCACACTTGCCAAAAACCTGACAGATGGGCACATGGGACAGGTCAAAGCACCACCTCTGACACCAGTCACAAAGGTTATTTTCTGCTCAGGGTACACCTGCATGTCCCCAGGAGGGAATACAGAGATCCCTCTGCATAAACACCCTGGAGGTCCGTGGTGGTGGGGAGAGGCACAGGGTGCCCCAGCACAAGGGGTGTGACACCTGTGAGCAGAGCCAGGCAGCAGGGCTGTCCTGCAGCCTGGCTGAAATGCAGCTGTGCCCAGGCAGCTGTGGTGCCTACAGGTATTTGCCTCACTAAGGAAAATGACACCATCTCTTAGCCATACACCAACTTCCTTTAACAAAAGATAATACCAGCAGAGATCAGAAATATACCAAAATTTCAGCACTTGGCTTCGGAGGATAATCTGTATCTGGACTTTATTTTACTGGGTGGTGGGGAAGTACTTTCGTATAGTTTAGCCCTAAATCACCCCAAAGTCACATGAAATCCAGAATCCCAGGACAGACTCTGTCATCCTCCATCCATCCATACCTCTGCAGAGACTTGTTGGATCCTGTCACAGGTGGGCAGACAGCTGAACTAGCAAAGGCGATTTGAACTCCTCAAGTGACCTCTGCTGTATGCCAGAGAAGGCTTCTTCTTTTTTTCAGATGTGAAATAGCTGCCAACAGAAAAAAAAAGGGGAAAAAAACCCACCCAGAACCAAAACATACTTCCCAGCGGTATTCTGAGCTAGCTGATTAATTGCTTGCATGCTAAACTTCAGAAATCATATTGTGGTTATAAAACTAATGTAATTTTAGTAGAGATATCGTTCAACAAAAGGCTTGATTTTAGGATTTTCCTCCTATTTTCCCTCTGCTATTTTGACATGTACATCATTTTTGAGGCTGGCATGATGTGCATACCAAAAAGCCTTGCCTGTGTCTAACAAGCTGAACTATTTTATTATTGCCTAGCCTGCAACCTCGCATCTACAGAGACCTGGCTTACAAAGGCTGGTGTCAGCTTCCACATCAGTGCCGTTGTAATGTTTAACACTGAGCACTAACATAAAGATTCAAAGCAGCGTGGTGATTAATTGCTGTCACTCCTGCGAGTCTCCCAGGCTCACATTTGACCAAGAGGTCCATGCTTCCCTTTTAAGACACAGTGGGGTTTGAGGAATATGGCTCTGTTTTTTTGTTTTAATGGGCTTTTAGCAGCGAGCACGGAAGATGCTGCGCTGGGCAGCGCTGCCCGGGAGTGTGTGGCAGCTGGAGCTGACCCATAGCTGCTGCTGGACACTGACACCCCAGTGACATCCCACAGGCACCACTCAAGGCATCAGATTTGGAAGAAGAGGTTAGAGGCACACTATGCAGGGATAATGTCAGCAAGGAGGCAATGGACTGGACAAACTAAGGTGCTTTCATCCCAGTTATTTCTCTTTTAAGCCTTCTGCTTCTCCGAGCTCATAACAAAGATGATCCACCCTGACCTTGCCACCCATCTCTCTCTCTCCTTGTCTCATTGCTCCCACAGTGCTCAGCGCAGCACCCTGCCTGTTGCTGTGTGCCTGGCAGAGCCAGCTCCAGTGTCACTGCAAGGGGCACAACATCATCGCACCAGCACCCAGCACGCCACATCCAACACCTCCTTTCCAAGAGACAATCCTTCACGTGGTGGGGGCCACCATCCTGACTTTCATGGCTACCAGGCAAGAACAACAATGGGGAGAAGAGGTTCTTCACTCATCTATAAGAGCCTGACCCCTCCTGTGACTGGTTCTCAGGATGGGGATGGGCTGGGGGACAAGCAGGTGACACAGGCTAGTTGCACCCCACCGCGAGGTCCAGCCCCAGTTGCCCTGCCTGATCACCTCCAAGTCTTACAAGCTTGCTGAGAGGTGGGACAGAAAAAGAATGAAGAGCCCCTGTATAGTCATCTCCATATTTCAAAAACCCAGTAACTTTTAATGTGCATACTATAGATTAAATATGAATTTGAACGCAAAATATAATGGGGCAGCTTTGCATCTTTTGAATGAACTCCTCCGTCCCAATTGAATGAAGGAGGTAAGAAAAAATAAAAAAGAGATAAAACACACCTAACAAATCTACATCAGGAGGGAACCATAAAAAGATACGACCAAGATAAAACCTTATGTGGGGAAGTTAGCTGCGAAGAGTAAATCCTCATAATTTCAGGAAGAAGTACCTGTATGCAGCAGCCCCTTCTGGCCCAGGATGTTAGAGAGAGTTAATGATGTAAATGAGGTTGCTCAAAGTGCCTTGTGATGGGAGGCTGACACCCACTGCCTTGTATGTGAGGCCAAGAGAGCAACAGGCTCTCCAGAATCTGAATTGATCCAGAGGGACCTGCACAGCTGGGCCATATGGGAGGACCAACAGCTGCCTGCAAAATGAAGCAAAAGCTGTCTCATTTCAAGGGACCAAACTGATTGTCATCTGGGTCTCCAAATTTCACCACCCTGTCATGGTCTGTCTCTATTTTACAGCCATTATAACCTAATCTCAGCCAGTGTGATTTACAGATAGTAATTAATGGAGCTTCAGTGGTGAGGAAATTGGTCATTCAATTTGAGTTTAATTTACTGCATGTGCATACATTAGGAAGCACAAATTCCATAGCTATGGTCTGGGCACAGAGAAAGGGTTGTGTGCTGGGAAGGAAAAACTAAAACAGCCAGTAAACAATTCACCACTGGCCTTTCACACCTCCTGCTCTGCAAGTCTCTTCTCAGTGGGAGCATGACACACAAATAAACCTGGACATCTCAGTTTGGATGCTTGGAGGTGGAAGGCAAAGTCTCACTGTCACTGCTATCACATTTCCCAGCTGCGGGAAGCATCACCCTGGCATATTGGTGAGTATGGCCTCATTCTGATCCCTGCTTATGTTTGGCTGTGTTTCCATCAGAGAGGGCAGAGTGGGTTGATGGAGTTCAATGGTACAGGGTATAAGGGCTGCGAAAGATGCTGTGTCTGTGAACACATGAACAACTCCAGTGAAGGAAAACCATGCCTAAAAACCAGGACAGACTTCACAGCAAAGGCAGCACTGCGTTTTCAGCTACCTTAAGCTAAAGGTGACCTCATACCAGCCTGGACTTTGGAGCACCAGATAACCACAGCCCAGCAAAGCCAAAAGCAATGCCTGGGTGATCCTCACTGGCCCAAGAGGGACCAGGAATGCCCCAGAGGGACTGGGGCTCTTCCAGCTCAGGGACTACACTGCAGGAGGTATCTACAAGATGTCCAGCTCTCCCAGGGTCTCTCTCCTGAATGCCTCCATGACAGGAAGCATCTAGCTATGTTGCTTGCATAAAAAGAAAAGCACTCACACCCTATTTTAAAGTGGATGAATTAAAAACAGTTGCTCAAGGTGGTCCATGAAGCTTCCTTTGTGCTGTTAAATTCCACCCATGCAATGTAAATGTAATGTCTTCCCTGTTTAATGATTAGAGCATGTGTGTGGAAGGCTTACACACAGTGAAAGGTTGAAAATTATTCAGTTCTTCCTGATTCAGCACACATTAGAAATCAAATTCTTGGTAGAGTGTATGCAATTTGGCTTTAAAATATTATCATTAGCTTTACAATCCATCGTGCTAATTAGATTTATTAATAGGTTTCATTGCCAGTGATAGTTCTGTTATTGAACTGAATGAAAGATATAAACAATTTTGGCACAAAATTATTTCTACCAACTCAATAGTGTCTGCTGGCTCAAACTGCATCTTAAAACAAAATATCATCACATGAAAGAAATTAGGTGCAACCATGAATATCAATAGATGTACTGTGAACAAATTTGATATCTCAGCTAGAGTTCAATAATGAAAATGAGCCACCCAGTTCCCCCCTCTTTGTGTTCCAAACAAGCACCTGCTTTTATCCAGCACTTGGGTGCTCTGCCAAGCCCTCAACAAACCCTAATAAAGAGGTTTTCAGGATGCTGCTGCCAGGGGCATTTTTACATGGTTGTCTGCACATCATTTAAAACTCGAGCGATCACGGTGTGCTGTGGGTGCCCACAAGGCACCCCAGGCACCCCATAAATCAGCTCTTCAAGGTAGGGGCATCCCCATGGTGGAACCACCTCATGTACCTCCCTTTGCAGAGCTTAAAACACAGCTGAAGTGCAGATACCTTCACAACTATCATCTTCTGCACACACTTTCCCAAAAACTAACGCAGGGCAAAGCTTAAAGCTCAAAATGGACTCATTAACACCCCAATTACCACTAAGAAAGGAAGCTCTGCCTTTCTCAGGTTTCTATTTTAAAATAAATTCAATAACAATAATACACCAATCCCAATATTAAAATGGGTGACCTCAGCAGGTTTTAAATGGTCAGCAAGGGGGTTGGGGGAAAACAAATCACAGAAAAACATATAAAAATCAGTAGCTTCTTGAAAAGAAAAAATAATAGATCAAAGAAACTTCCATCTAAGCCCTCTTCCCTTCCAGAAAGGGGGAGCACAAAACTAAACGTACACCTCAAATACTATAGGTATCCTCGGGAAAAATCCTAGGGTTTCCTGGAGAAATCCATGCCCCTGCCTCCCCCTGCTGAGCGTGGCCGGGAACTGCGCCTGCTCCTTGAGAAAAGCACCTTCTCTTCCACTACAGCTCAATGGCTTTCCCACTCACAGACACTTGCCAGTTATTAAACGACTTGATTTAATATTGATCAACCACTGTCAACGCTTGGTGGGAGGCAGAAGTTTAAATCATATTACACAAAACACCCAAGAGAAAACCTCATTTTGGTGGCTTCTTGCTTTTATCTACACTTACCTACTTCAACAAGCAGCATTTTGCAGCCTAAATCCAACTCATGGCAGTGCCTCCCTCTACTAACTGCAGTCACAGCACCCTGCACACATCCTTGGGATGGGCCAGGAGGAGCAGGGCCACTCACACTGCACCACTCTCCTCCCTGTCCCAGCCAAGTCCCATTTTTACCCCTTGGAAGTGCCACAAGCCCTGAAGGTATTTGCAACTTCTCTGGCTGGGAGGACAGTCGGGCTCTGCACTGTCGCCTCCTCTGGCCTAGAACAAGGGGCTACAAAAAGGAGCATGACAGCAAAAGGGCAGAAACAAATCTGTTCAGGCTAAAAGAAAAGTAGCTGCTTCCCAGTTATGCTTGAGTCACTATTGCCCAGGGAGTGCAGCAGGAAAGCAGATTTTATTTCCAGAACGTTTTTGTTTTGGGTGGGTTTTTTTTGTTTTTTTTTTTCCTGTTTTTTTTGTTTTGGTTTGGTTTTTTTTGGTTTTTTTTGTTTTTTTTTTTTTTTTTTTTTTTTTTTTTTTTTTTTTTTTTTTTTTTTTTTTTTTTTTTTTTTT
>WEZZ01012751.1:25751-43896 GCA_013400585.1 Chloropsis cyanopogon | reverse complement strand
AAAAAAAAAAAAAAGAATTGGAACATAGAGCAAATGAAGCAGAAGAGAATGGCTAACAGTTGCTATTTTTTCTGTTTAGCTGGCATATTTCTTATAGTTAGGGAAATTTGGAGGTGTGATTGTATAAATGCAGAATTATTCTGCCTGTTGGTGCCAATGTTCTGCACTTAGTTTACTGGAGTACATTTGTATGGCTTGGTTGCTGGGCCAATTAAGTTGTCAGAAAGTTTGGCTTTTTTTGATTTTAGTAAACCTCTGTAAAAATTTAATCTACATTGTTTGGGGCTGTGAGGCCTGACAGGCAAAAGATGGTGTATATTTTTTATTTTTTAAAAATAGACTGAAAATAAGAATGTTTTTCAACAGACCTGGAAAAGAATGGGCAAGACTAAGCCATGATTCAGAGGAATGTCCTTTTAAATTAGAACTGTGAGATGGATGTAGGTAATGTGCTCAGATAGCATAAATAGGAAAAAAAAAATGGGAGTAGAAAAGGTCCCAAACAGATGCCTTGCAGCAGTTTTTCACAGAAACAAAAAATGTGTGGAATGTCCTGGACATGATTATGCAACTAAGAGGTAAACATTGGGCTGCTTAGGGAAATTCAAACATATCCAGGAGCACATGGGACACAGTAAACTTTGAAATGTTGAGAGCTGTTAAAATATGCTTCAAATATCAAATATTCTTGGCTATACAGAGATACTGATGCTGAATTAACTTTCACTTTTACATGGTTTAGATCATCACTACCTCTCCTTTAGTGATTCCTCAGGGGAACTCATATGGGTAATTTGTTCAATTTTTGCCTTCTTTTGTCTGCTTATTTGTAGGTTGCTTCTGAATTCATTATATGGACGTTTCTCATCCTTATGGTATTATTTAACATGATCTGGAATCATGATGGCTGTGAGGTCCCTGGCTGGCAGTGGAGAATTAATGTTTGGTGTGGCAGAAAGGTGCGTTTAATTTGCGCTACTCACTACTTTCCTTGTGGAGTATGAGCTTGTTTCTTTCCTAAAACCTCTTTGATTCTTCCTACAGAAAATTTGAAATATCTTAGCATGTCTGAATCAATAGCAATTATCTTTGCCTAACTGAGATGTAATTTACAGATAGAGCTGCAATCTGCATGACGCAGTTCCACAAGTAGGCTGCTAAAATGGACATGATTTTTATGTGGATAACAGAGAACTGCAGTTTATCTAAATGAAATGTAGAGAGTTTAAGGTTTATATTTTTGTTCCAGTTATAAATATGTCTGAGTAAAGAAAGCTAGGAATGTCTCTAGGAAATAATAGCTAACTTGCTATTGTGCACTTACATTGTCTCACAAGTCAAAAATTGATTGTGAAATTGTACAATTCATCATAAGTGAACCTATCTTTGGGTAACATATCTTTGACTAAAAACATAATTGTAGGAATTGTAGGTAACAAAAATAATGTTGTTCTTTTCATCTGCAACTTATTTGTCTGTATAGTTTGACCATAAATCCCACAATGATCAAAGTTGCAAAGATTCATTTCTGACCAGGATATAAAAGAATCTTTCATCCAAAATAGCCTGATATTTAGTCAATTCATGATCTTTAGGAACAAAGCCAGGAGTTTTTTGTGGAGTCACTATTTTAACAGTCAATAGGCTGACTAGGACAACAGTTTTGTGCTAATTATATTTCAGTCTGTCCAAACCTATTTAAGTCACTTTTACATAGTGGCTTCTAATTTATTTGCTTTTCCGCTGTGACAGATCTGACCTCACAATAAATTGTGCACATTACTTTCATAATCTGCAAGCCACTGTATTTTTTCCAAATTATTTGGTTTTGTTCAACAAATTTTGGACAAAATTCTATGAAACATGAGGAAATTATGGGGCAAAAATCCTGTGGTAGGCAGATATGTCTGGCTTGTCTAAAAGTACTGAAAAAGCTTAAATCCTCTCAAACATCATCAACAATCTTTTTATATTAACTATAAAAATATGCAGAGCGTATGGTGTAGCTGATGCATTACTGACAGTTAGTTGTCCTAACAGACAGATGTGCTGTCATTCAAAGTTTATGCCAGTAAAACTAGTAAAATAGTGCAAACATTAAAATATTGTTTATTATCCTACATAAATCATACATCTAACATGCTGTTATGAATATTCTAAAACTTCACTGATAGGTTTTGGGTTTTTTTGGGCTTTTTTTCCGTGTTAGAAACAAGAATTAAAAACGTTAGTGATTGAGTGTTAGCAATTGAAGATGAAATAAAGCCAGAATGTTCAGGTCTTATCATAAGAAAGGGAGGGAATACTAGTCTTTTTGATTTCTATATTGTAGAAAATAATTGGCACATTATCATAATTACATTCTGTTCATGATATCAAGGTCAAACAATAATAACAGAAGAGGGATGTCATTTTACTGATTCTGGCAGATATTAATTGAGGTTACAAGAATTTGGTGGTGCTGAAAAGAGACAGGTGAATATCAAACCCAGAGGACCTTCACTGTATTGCATATTCTTTACCATCTGTTTTGGGAATTCCATATTCAGCCATGGACTGGGAAAGGATGAAAAGTTGCATCTCCTTTTTTTCCTCTTCACTTCTTTAAGAATGCTATCTTCAAGATAATATTATGATGGAAAGTGTACATTTTAAATTTGAACTTAAAAGTTTGGATTTTTATAACAGGAAAACATGTTTTCTGTTAAGTGTTTATATTTTGAAGCACTGAACTCTATTTATTCTGGTTCAAATAGTATTTCCTTGGTCATTAATGAAAGCCATTAATAGTTTCAGCAATTAGTGTTGGCTGCTTCTCTCTCTTGTCTCTGAAACCTTTTGTAATAAGAGGAACCATTTACTTTACCCTTTTAGTGGAAAAAAAAAAAAGAGGTAGTTTCAAAGATTTATGCCAGTAGAGCATGGAGAGTATTAAATGAGCTTCGTATTGGTTCTAAAACCAATAGATATTTAACTGAACAGTATTAATGGATGTTCAGAGGCATTTTGATTAGTTCATGCAACCAGCTCAACTTCCTAATAGAGAAGGCATGGTGATAAATGTGTTAAAAGAACTATGTTGATTAAGCAGTGTTCCTCTTTTACACATTCCTTGGCAATATAACATTATATGAAGTGTAAAGTCAAAACTTTACCAGTTGAATCAACACAAGAATGTTTTTGTTTGGGTTTTATGTAAAACTGTTGTTGTGATAGTTAGAAGATATTGCTTCCTAAGTTCTCCAATATCTCATTTTGCTTTAATTAAATTTTCTACATGTTAAGTAAACATTCTTGGATGTAAGTTTCAATTGACTGTAAAGTTAGAAAATCAAACAGTGTGTGTTTCTTAAATTACAAAAGCAATGATTGTTTTCTGAGTCCAGTTGGCTGATCTGATTTAGCTAAAGCTGTGCAAAAATGTCATCTTGATGGACATATGGAGCTGGAAAACATCATCTGATAATTTGTCAAATGTACATATGTGTTTAAGAAAATAGAATGGGAACAGTTTTTGCTTAATGAGATAAACTTCTGGCTCATTCCTTGATATATCTGACCTCAGCTGATCTCTCACAACAAAGGGAGCACCACAAGAGGGGTCCAGGGGGCACCCAGCTACCTCGGGTGTCCCACACAGCCCCCAGCAGCCATGTAGGGGTTGGTACTGGGCATTTTGGGCTGCTGGAACTAAGGCCCTGACAATGTGACTGGATGCTCTAGTCTTAGCCCTTAAAAGATGAAGCAGTGTTTGCTGAAGGTGACCTTTTGTCTGAAAATGAATTGCACGTGTTACAGTGATAGTAAAACAAATGGTTTTCCTATGTTGTGGAAGTTTTCAATTTTTTTCTTTGTGCTACAGAGCACAGAGTCTTCAACAGAGTATGATCAGTGGCAGATCTATGAAACTGTTTGAATATGGGTGTGCTAAATATTTGGTCTTTGATACTGAGAGGTGTTTTTAATTTGTTTTAATCTTGTGGGTGGTGTGTAAATGAAAGGAAAATAAATGTTTTTTCAGATCACCCAAGAAAAGTGGGAAAATCAGTGAATTAGATGGATGTTTCTGTAAAAATGTTTATGTGCCAGTGCTTGGCTACAATTATGGCACTTAGAAAGATTTACATTTTGAACCATGAAAAAGACAGCATTTGGGTTCCAGCTGATAATTAACCCCTACCATCTTTTCCCTGGCCTCAGCTCCTCTGGCAGGGTATGTATGTATGGAAGGGGGACCTAATCTGTCTTTTATCCTCTCTAATTGCTCCTATAATTGGACGTGTATGTCTATAGCCACGGCAGTGGTTGTGGCCCCATCTTCCATCTCAGGAAGATGGCATTATTGAATCACATCTGCCACATCTGGCACAAGGATCTCAAGTTTAGAGTGAAAGTGGAATTTTACTTAAATTTAGCAGGATGTATGGAAAAGGAGAAGAAAGGACATCTAGCTGTTTTTTTTTTTTTTGTTTTTTTTTGTTTTTTTTTTTTGTTTTTTTGTTTTGTTTTGTTTTGTTTTTCTTTATTTTTGTATTTTTCCCAGTTTCTCTTATTTATTCTCTTGCAGCCTGTGGCAGTTGGTGTTCCATTTACACAGATCTGAGTGACATGACTTTTGGCCACAGGCTGCATCAAGTCTCACTGCAAATATCTGATTACCTCCTGACCAGCAGCTAACCCTGCTCTCCAGCTGCTCAGTGAAGAAGGGTATCTCCTATCCAGCCATTAATCAGTTTAATCGGTTACTGACCTTCTCACATCAGTCCTGTGCCTCCACCACATTCACCCTGCTTTTATTCCTGCTTTACCCCTGCCTGTCAGGTACTCTGAGACCTGGGAGTCCTCCCAGCTTCCTATGAATCACACTACTTCTCAGTAGCTGGCAGGAAGAATTATATAGTTATCCATGGACATCACTACAAGATGCATTTAATGAATGACCAGGCTGTCAAATTTTTGCAAGTGATGTAGGAGGAATGTTTCTTGCCAGTTTGAATAAGTATCTGAAATCTGGGATTTGCAGTGAGTTTACAGGTTCTCAGCTTGTCTGGGCAGCAGCTGCCTGCCTGCAAGAGCTGTGGAAAGAGAAATTAAGCTGTGGAATGGCTTTGCTTTTTAAAAAATGTCAATATTTGTCTACTGTGTTGTTGACAATTTTTAGTTTTTCTTGTAAAATGTTCCTAATTAGATGTCTAATTTTTGAGAAAGGAAGAAATATTTCTCCTCCAGCTGGGAGGAATTGGCAGCTGTGCCCAAAGTCTTGATATTTCTAAGTCAGTTCTTTAATTGAAATGGAGAGTCAGATTAGGACTTGTAAAAGTTGCATGATAATTTAGTTTCTTTCTTATAGGTGTGACATGTCTGATACGCAGCTCTGCTGATTCTTTGCTCTGTACTTTTATGTGGGTCTGCATAAATATGCTGCTTGAGCTGAATCACATTTCCTTTGCCCTTACATTCTCCGTGAGCAATGCAATTAAACAGCTCATGAAAATGGTATACTAGTAGGATTTGATTTAGGCTAGTATTTATAGCACTTAAACCAGTGTATCTTAGGCCTCTCCTGTGTTGACATAAAAAACTCACAGAGAAAGCGACATTATGAAAGGTATAGAGCTGCTGTAATGTGCATAATCATATGGTGCTCCTACACCCCTTAAGAACCCTGTATACACACCTACTTGGTGCAAGAGGGAAAGTTCTAGGATATTAAGCATGCTCACATTGTGTTAATATTTGAATTTTGGCACCAGAACTGGTATTGACAGTTCATCCTGCAACATGCTTCTCATGCTTCTAAAATAGTGTTTTTTCTGCTTATTAATAATAAGTGCTTTTAGCTTTGCTCTAAAATGAAAAATAGAGATGGTTGACAAATATCTCAGGTGGATTAATTTTCACTAAGAGAAAAATCTGGGGATGGCAGAAAGCCTGATATAGGGTCATTCCTGCCAGATACAAGAAAGTGTTGTAGTGAGATTCTCATGGATAACGCTTCCATAGAAATAGGATATTTTGTAGCAGCTACAAAATTAAGACTTAAAAAAATGAAGGACATGGGAAAAATCAAAACTGCTAGTTTGCTTCCTTCATCTGCATACATGGGTAGTCAGTATTCTAATGCATGGTAGAAGCATGATTCTCTCTTTTCTGAGGGAAAGGGCTTCCATGTGCCTGGAAGTAGTAAAGTAGCAACCAGCACTCTGGAATTGGCCTTTCATAATCAACGGCTCTTATTGAATAAATTGATGCTTCTCATTGCTCTGTTTCTTACTGTTTATTATTTGCATAATGTTTAGAGAATATGTGGATGTAATAAGTAACATAGTTATTAATAGTTATATTATTACAATATTATGTAATAATTACTATTGCAATATTTAATAAATGTAAACTACATAGGCTAGCTGAAAAATGAATGGTCTTGAAACTTGGAAGTTGTTTCTAAGAATGTATGATGACTTGCAGATTTTTTAATTAATTAATTGAATCCTTTGTTTACTCAGAAATGTGTCTGGATTAGTAGAGATGTGCAACATGTGAAAATAAATTTCTAAATTATTTTCTAAGTCAGAGGTTTAGAACAAGAAAGATTTCTCTTGCATTACATTTGCACCGCTTTTTATGTTTTGAATAACAATTTCAGATACAAAGTGACTCCTCAGAAACACCATGAAATGAGAAAAGCTTAAGGGCAAGTTATGCCATTAGTGAGTGATGATATTTCTATCTGGCAGTTCAGCTGGCTTGAATAATACAAGGTTTATGTGATTTATTGTCTTACAGTGCTGAAGTAGTCTACTAATACAAATGTTTCCATTTAAAAAGAAAGTGAACTTGCTAAATGGAGAAGATAATGTTTTATTAATTTTTCTTCTTGGTTTTATATTCTTGTGCCCTGCAGCTCTAGTGCAGCTGCTGTAAGTGGAAATGCAAATACCAACTTGCTTAATGGGGTAATTAAAGGCAGTGGAGGAAAGTTATGTAATGGATACTCACTAAGTGTAAAATATATCCAAGCCACACCATATGATATTTTAAACAATGAAATTGTCTCTTGAGGTTGGAAAGGCATTGCATATTGCTTGTGAAATAGTTCTTTTTTTCTGAAATTGGATGCAGAAAAAAAAGTAAAAGGCTCTTCCTTAATTCAGCAGAAACTAAATTATTTTTGTTCATTTTACTTGAGTAGGGTAATTTGACATTTTATCCCATTATTAACCCAGCTTCCCAATACAGTTAAAAAACAACGTATTAAAATCCTCGCTAGCAGCTGCATTATTAGGATGACCATTATGGAAAAACAGTTTTCAGGAAAAATGCTTTGTCTTCAGATTATGTCCATCATTGTGTAACTGAAGGCAGCTGAGGAGAGACTCCAAGGACACAGAGCATTGTGTCGTTTAGTGGGGGAAATAAAAGCTGTTTAACATGTTCAGAAATCTGTGATTAGATAATTGAAGACTTTTGTTTTCAAAACTCTCAGGTTTTGAAATTGGACTTTGTCCTTTTAAAACTACTGTGCAATATTTTGAGACAGCTTCCAGTACACTGGACTTGACAAACCTTTCCAAAGACATAGTATTTGGCTTACTCACTAGAATTGTTTCCTTTAGTAGCAAAGTGTAAAAATCAAGTGTTATTCACAGTGTAGGCACAGTGATAGTGTTATAAATGTATAGAATTCCGTGTACATTTGAAAGGAGTTTTTCTACATTTTAAAGAACAAAGCATAAACCGACTCTGCTATTAAAATGAATGTATATGGAACTACAACGTATTTCAAATGAATTGAATAAAAGTTTGGACAGAATATATAGTATGGCCTCAAATTGAACCAAAGAAGGTTCAAATTGGATATTAGGAAAAACATTTTTCATCTAAAGGGCTGTCAAGCTTTGGAACGGGCTGACCAGGGAAGTGGATGAGTTGCCATCCCTGAAAGGTGTTCAAGAGATGTGCAGTTGTGGCATTTAGGGACATGGCTTTGTGGTGGACTTGGCAGTGCCAAGTTAACAGTTGGATGCCATGGTCATAAAGATTTCTTTAGCCTAAATAATTTCCTGATTCTCTTGTGAAGTGTTAGATTATGCTACTGGAAGCCTTGGAATGGGTGCTCCCATGGCATATGAAACTTGGTCGTTTTGCTTTAGGTAGAATCCAGTTTGAAATGTTTCAATCCTGAACTAGCAATACCAGTATCACCCACAGTTTTTCCCCTCCTTCCTGTCCTCAAACCACTCTCCTGTCCAAGTTAATCTTTTCTAATTCTTTACCTAATATTCTAGTCTTCAAATTTATTTCTACTACCTACCATCATGTGTGTTTTTGGAGACAGTGTGGGAACAAAGGGAATCTGCTCCAGGTCTGCCTTGCAGTGACAAAATTAATTCCCAGAGAGGTCCATGCTTGGCTGCTGCAGCAATGCTTCTCTTGCTGGCAGGATTGCACCTGTGTAATGAGTCTCATACAGAAGGTGGAGTGCAGTTGGTGTAATGAAATCTTCGAGTGATGCTCTGCAATTACTGCCTCTGCTAGGAATTCCATGACTTGTGATTCTTAAACTTTGATTAGAATTCTAAGTGTTCTTTTCTTGTTGTGAGTAGAGCAAAAGGTGCCAGACATTCTCTCCTTGCTAAACTTCAAACTCTTCTATCTTGAAAAAGTATTACGATAGTAATTTTTAGGGAATTCATTGCCAGATGTTTATTTGTTAAATTATGGTTGTTCTGGTTGTTTGTTTGTTTGTTTGAACTAACTTCTTATTCCCCACTCCATAAATAGAACCCAGGGAAAACAAACCCAAAATTATGACCACAAAAATCACCCTAAGGAATATGTTTGGTTGCAGAATAGCTAGATTAACTTAGTGATAATCCACTAAAATATAGTTTTTCAATGGAAATTGTTAATATCAAGCACAGGCATAACTCTCATTAACTATATATTTAAGATTAATATTTTAACTGCAAAGCTTGTTATATGCATTATAGAAACACTCCAAAAGACATAATTTTATTATTATGGAGTCTCTAATAATTTTATTTTGTTACTGTAGGAAGAATAGGATTATGGTTTTCTCTTTCTCATGGAGGATATGTTTGGTGGGAGAATGCAGTCAGTTGGTAGATTTTAGTGCTGATGCCTTTCTTACTCTACTGTTTCATATGCTTTTCTCACCTATCATGGGAAATTTAACATTGCTTTTGTCTCTAAATCTTCATTGAATTAAAGAAAAGTCTTTCTGCAGATTTTTCCTTTTGGAAGTATTTCCTGCTTACCTAAGATTATTTATTGATCTGATTCCTCCATTCCCATGGAGGAACTAGTTAAGATGTTACGATGATATTAAAAACTGTGCTTCATTCTTTCCGCTTGATAATTTTGCTAGGTTTGCTTGTTTACTTTTTTTTTTCAGCATTTCTCTTCTGGAGTTTGGCTGAGGGCTTCTGCCAGAGTTGAAATAAAGCTGTTTTGAAAATCTGTTATAAAAATATTATTTCTGAAGTCTAAAAATCTCATCTCCTATAAGACTGCAAGATAGAGTCTTTTAGAGTCCGTTAAGAGTCTAACAGTGGTGACTCACAAAGACGTGTGCTGTCGTTAATCCACAGTGATGGACTGCATATACACCTTGTCTGGTATTATTTCAGCTGGACACTCTTAAAATTACATCACACTGTGATTATATTAAGGTTATGTGATGTTGCATGAATTTCAAAAGTCTGATTGGTATAGATACTTTGTAGATACTTGGTATAGATATTTAATGTATATTTAATTGAGACCATTTTTCACCATGCGTGGTGTTAGATGTTGCAGTTGAAATGTTTCAGCTGTGGAATTTTTTTTCTTGTCTTTTTTTTATTTTTAATTTTTTGCCTTTAGGCCTTTGCAGAGCTGAGTTCCTCTTTCACAGTGTGGAGCTGGGGTTACTGTGTACCTGGAGGTGTCCCTGCCTGCAGCCAGGGACAGGGTTCCCCTGTGGTCTGTGGATGCTCTTGTCGCCACCACTGTGTTTTGAGCGCTGGGGCTCTTCGCAGCACCTGCTTCTGTGCTGGCTGGCTCTTTGTAGCACTTTTCTTAAGACCCTTATGAATCCTACTGGGCAAAAAATTACACTAGATTATTGTCAGTTTGAGTCTACCATATCGAGGGTTTGAGGTTTTTAAATTCTTTTTGTGTTTGTACTTCATCTCTGAAATCTGCACACTTCTCCACAGGAATGACTGCTAACAATTTCAACTCTGTCAGCCTTCAAATTAACTCAGAATATGGTGCTTTTTTCCATCCTCCCTTCCCAGAGCTGGAATATTTCCAGTGTTTATAATGTTTTTCCTTACCCTCACAGCTGAACACACAAGCCAAGAGTTGTTTAGAAAAAGAGGTGAATGCTTGTAATAAGAATAATGATTTTTAAAAAGTGCTTGATGGGACATATTTTCCCTTGAAATATATTGACTGACACTTTTTTATACCTTGTCTTTAATTCTCTATTTTCATAGAATTATAGAATGGTTTGGGTTGGAAGGGACCTGTCCTGGGGTGTCCCAAACCAGGACAGGACCTTAAAGATCATCTAGTTCCAGCCCCCTGCCATGGGCAGGCATATCTTCCTCTGGACCAAATTTCTCAGAGCCCCATCCAACCTGGCCTTGAACGCTCCCAGGGATGCGTGTCCACAACTTCTCTGGGCAATCTGTTCCAGTGTCTTACCACCCTCAGAGGAAAGATTTATTTTCCCAATACCTAATCTAAACCTACACTCAGTTGGAAACAATTCTCCATTGTCCTGTCACATTTTACTCACGTAAATAGTCTCTCAAAATTCCCTGTAGGCTCTCTTCAGGTACTGGAAGTCTGCAATTAGATCACCCCAAGCTTTGTCTTTTCCAGGCTCAACAATCCCAATTCTCTCAGTCTTTCCTCATAGGAGAGGTGCTCCATCCCTTTAACAATCTTGGTGGCCTCCTCTGGACTCCCTCCAGCAGGTCCATGTCCTTCCTGTGCTGGGACCCCAGAGCTGGATGCAGCCCTGCAGGTGGGATCTCAACAGAGCAGAGCAGAGGGGCAAAATCCCCTCCCCTGCCCAGCTGCCCACACTGCTTTGGATGCAGCCCAGGACACATTTGGCTTTCTGGGCTGTGAGTGCACATGTCTGGGTCAAGTTCAGTCTCTCATCCCCCAGCATCAAGTCCTTCTCATCAGGGCTGCTGTCAACCTGCTCCTCTCCCAGCCTGTGTTGATACTGGGGTTGCCCCCACCCAGATGCAGCACCTTACATTTGATCTAGTTAAACCTCAATTTTATGTATTTTATACCTATTTTATATTTGTTGCATATACCCTCTAAGGTATTTTAATGTTATCTGATAAAGATGAGTGGCCAGACTAAGACATGGGAAGTGCCTAGTGGAATCCTGCCTAGTATCTATCTAGAAGTGAGAAATAAAAAAAACTATGAAGGAAAATGCATCAACTGGATTGAAAAATCTGTTATGGGTCACACTGTGAAAAAACCCAAACCTGGGATCATTGTTGAATTGTGTTTTTTCTGTTCTACAGACCTGTTTTAGTAAACAGTGATATTTTAATTTTCAAAATCACTGCCCATGAAATTTGCATTTGAAAACTTGTTATTTAGAGTTGCAGAATAATCTGGACTGGCTGGTAATGTAGATTTATGAAGGTAAAGTATTATTTAGTCTAACAAAGTCAAAATAATGCCTCTAGGAACAAGAAGTGCAGGCCTTATTTTCAGAGAGCTCCTGAATTCTTGAATGAGACAAACAGTGACTCTAGAGAGGGCTTAGAGAGTCAGAGAAGAAAAAGTAACTCCTCAAGAGCAACCAGTTTGACAAATATTAGTTCAGTCTCTGGCTGTGAAATAGTGCAGGAAAGACTAAAAGTCAGCATTTACTAGAGAGACTAAAAGACATGTTTTAATCTGTGAAATCAATACTGGAAGTGTTCTCAGAGATTGATGTTGATAGTTTAAAAGCGTGCAGAAGAGCAGGAGAAGATGTAGAAAAATGTCACATAAATATTGCTTGAGGAAACTGCAAAAAACCCTGTTTATATCATTGATAGCAATCTTTAGTATTACTTGGTATAAGATGCACAAATTCCTTCAGACGGGGAATAAATTTTGGGGGCTAAAAGTATTCTGTTGAAATAAATGTGTTTTTGGAAACTGGAATGGATCACGTGTACTGATATGGAAATATTTGGGAGAGTTTAAGATTCAGTAATAACCAAGTAAAATCTGGTCCAGTAAATCCTAAAAACATATGAGACTCTGTGGCAACATATTTTGCAGGTAGTCAGAGATGTAGTGTGAGGAGTAAAAGTTCCTCTGTGTAGTAGTGGACACAGATAAGCTAGGTTGGGATTTGATAATTCCAAGGCTGAGCTGAGATTCTGTAACTCCATAATTTTAATTTCGTAAATCTCTTCTTTCGGTGAAGAGTTTAATTTTTAAATTATTTCAATAATAATGATTTCAGTTTGTTTTCTTTGTAAATAGTTGATGGGGTTTCTTTTGGGAGGGGAGTGTTGTATCAAAGTTAAGGCAAGCTTTTTGTGGTGAGGAAAGTTCCATCCTGACACGTATCTTGCGTTATGCACTTTGGTGATGATCAAATGGGGGAACTTTAGGTATGATGACAATAACTTCAATTAATATAATAAAAATAATTATTTTGCTGAGTGATAATATATTTTCCCATAGAGCCCAACCCTAAGCTCTCAAACCTACATTCCAGCCTGGCTTCAGAGCATTTTTGCTTGGCTGTGGCAGCTGTGTTTTTCTGCATGTGATTATTTTTGGCAGGTTGCAGAGTCTGTTCTCTTCTCTGCCTAACCAGGTCTCTACAGTTGTATGTCATACTGGAAGCATAAGAAAGCTTCGAGGTGACCTGGAAACTATTACATGTTTATGGTCCAAATTTTGTAAATGTTTCTCAGTCCAAAGCAGTGATTGGCTGGAAGGGAAGCTTATGGAAAGCATGAGAACAGGGAATAGAGTGCTTTATGAATGGAGGTGCTGAAGAACTGTAATTACCATATAAATAGGATTCTTTTATTGTTACAGAAGGAAGGAACATACTCCAAATCTGGAAGCCAGATAACATGGGCCTAATCTAATTTAGGTGTCTGTAGCTGAGTTTGTAATATGGCACTTATACGTTCACAGTGTACTTTGATATTTTAAGGTAAGATTCTTCTGACTGGTTTTAGAAATATACTTCCAGGCAAGATAAATTGTATCTTATTGACTAGGTCTTTATTGACTGTAATGAAATATAGCTGAAATGTAGTCAACAACAATGGACACTGATGAATCCTATTCAAGATATGTATTCAGAACACCACAGGCAGTGCAGTATTGCACATTTCCATCAAAAATGCATGTGCTTCTGAAATAGCTATGAGAAAATTATACCCATTCTTCCCAGCATAGCAGTATGAAAGTTCATGCACTTGATTAATAGAGAAAAAGAAATCAAATGCATTGTATGGTTGACTGATTTATGCTGAAAAATGCTCTTTATCTTTGAACTCTCAGATTGCAGGTCAGACTGGATTGTGTAACTTTTGTTTCAGAACATTCTGTGCAGATGTGATTGAGCAGATATGTGAAGAAAAGAGTTCTTTCAAACAAAAGCTGAGCAGATATCTTTAGCCATTGTCTATCCTGGGTACAGTCAATGTAGGCTTGAGAAGCAAACCCAGTCCTAATAAATTGCACTAAGCTTTCAACTGGTATTTTGGAGGGAGGGGAGAGAAGGTCTGATGAGTGGTTCTGACCCTTCTTCCTGAACTTTCTCCCCATCGGAAGTATTTTGCCTAAGCTTCCTTTTCTATTTGTTCATGTACCTTTCCACACAGATGTTGAGGCCTATTTATATACTTCAAAAAAATAATTTTACAGGAAGTACAAGTATTTTAAAGTGACTGCCAACATACCCAGGTTAAACTAGACATTGTCTTTTTCACCTTTGTTAAAGTTGTTTGATTAAATAGTGAACTTCCAAAAGCCTTTTGTTGTTTTTCACTTTTAATGTAATTTGTATTGAAATTTAAAGAGTTTACACTTTCTAATGACAATTTAGAGATCTTTGTATGAGTTGAAGTGTTAATACCATGAATATGCAACATATTAAAATAATAGAGCTTTGGTGACTTAATCAAAATAAGCAATGGGATGCTGGTAGCTGCCAGGAACACTGTTTTTGCATCAGCTGGCAAGTAGACTTCTGTATCACCTAAAGTTTTTAGTCAACATATTTCAAATTTAAGAGAAATTATTAAAATGCATGGAGGAAAGTCTTACAATGGCCTTCCTGGTCAGTCTTGAAACAAGGAAAGGAATTTTTTCTTCTTTATAATAGCATTGAAGTATAGAAATGTCTGTGTCCTTTCCAATTTTGTGGAGAATGTAACTGTCAGTAAAGTTCAAAATGCAGGACTGAAGCCGTTGAAAGAATATTTATTCATGAAAAGTAAAGCACATCAATGGACAGGTTGTTGTAGCTTTAAAATGTCCATGGTAGGAAGTGAAACAGAGAACTTTAGAATTCAATAATAATAATTTCTGTTAGTTTCTACTCTTTTGTTGAATAGAATAAAAGGATGTGAGCCCCAAGTGATCAGTCATGTATTGGTTTCTTCTGCTGTTTTGAGCTATTCTTTTTAACACCTTGAGCTAATTGGATGTGTGAGATGCTATAATTAATTTAACAATTTAGGTATGTTTACTGTTCTGTCAGAGAGTAAAGGAAACTTCTTTAGTGCTGTGTTGTGGTATGTGTTTTCCTGACCTATGGAAATTCCATGGAAATACTGTTTCAAAAGCTTAAGAACTTTGATAACGCTTCTTGTTAATGAATCGGCTCATGTTTGTATTCAGAACAGTAATTGGGATTGGAAGATGTATCCTTTTTGGTAATTAAAAGATTTCTTAGTTATTCTGTTCCCGCTTTTATACAGTTTCTGTTGGAATTTGCAAGGCCAAGAACTTGTTCCAGATTCTACAGGAGTGCTGAGTCCTGAGACTTTGCTTGCTGGACATACTGGTGACACGTGTGTGCACAGAATGGGATTTTGGGAAGAGATTTGCGTGCTGAAATGTTGCACCATTATCTCCTTCTGTAGCTCTCAAGTATTTAACCTCCCTTTACAAATGAATAGATGTTTAGTCATTAAAGAGGGAGGTGTCTTGTTGTCCGCTTCGGCACAAACTTTCATCCTGTCTGAGTAAGGAAGTTTGAAAGAGTCGAAGAGTTTGGCAAACAAGCAGAGCTGCCAAGAGCTTTGTGGTTCCTAGGACATGACTGCCCCTGGCAGCTCTGAGGGACGTGGCTGAGATGGACGATGTTCAGCCTGCAGGTGAGCTCTTGCCCTGCTGGGGACATTCTGGTTTGCTGTAGAGATCTGTGCCTGGTGATGTCACGTGCCCCGTCACCCTCAGATGCTGGTGCCCTAAAAGCCTGGTGCCTTCCTCCCCAGCATCTCCTTCAGTGGCCAGGCAACCACAGCTCCCACAATGCCACCACCCTTCCTCAAAAATGACTGTCAGAAAATTGTGCTTTCAAGCACACATGTGTAAAGTTGTTCAACCTGCATAAGGCTAGCTTTTAGTAAATAAATGGAATTGGTAATTAATTGAGAAAAATAGAATGAAGGCCTAATAGAGGTGGAGCATATATTTTTGCAAGGATTAAACTAAAAACTTTTAACTGAAAGATGCAAGGAAGTATAAACAAACAAAGGACAAACAAGTGTAACAAGCGTAAACAAAGTTCTGTTGACGTTTTATTGTGTAATCCAAATTAGAGTCTTCATGTTAGATCTGTAATATGCTTGAAATTATTCTTGCAAGCTTTTTTTTTTTGGTTTTGTTTTGGTGGTTTTAGAAATAAGGCAGGTACACTCTAAAGACGAGCAAATAATAATTTCCAGCTTTTATCTGCCTTCACACAGTGATTTAGAATGCTACTTCTGAGCACACTTTATAAAGTATCCCATTCAGATAATATTTCTTTTTATTGATTTTTCAGTGATTAGTCTTGGCTTCCATGTCTGCCAACTAGCCTCTCTGAGGAGCCTGCATATAGGAAACATGCATTTATAGATAAATGTGGGGAAATAACCAGGAAAATTAAATAAAAAATAAATCTTCTTGCAATACAAGGTGAATTACGAAATAGCTTTAGAGGTATTTGTTATACATATTCAGTCTGTAATTAATCTCAGACTAATCTTGTGCACCTCAGTATTTTCTGTTGTAAGGTCTGCTATGTGAATAGAATAGAATATATATTTAGGTTAAAAATTGAGTTATTTTATTTTTGCTCCCTTTGGTAATATTTAGTATCTTCTCTTTGTACTTCATGTTAGCTTCATCCTTTTTCCGTTCATCTGCATGAAACAAGATCCTGCACACAGTTTGATAACTGAATCTTAAGGAGAAGCATGTCCATGGGCACTACTAATGAAATTAAATCTTTATCACTTTCAGTATATAGTTTGCTTGGACTACAAATTAACTAAAGCACTATGTAATTCTGTAGGACTTCTGGTTTGTGGATAATAAATCCACCTCTGTATTTTTTTTATTTGTCTTCTGTGTTACAATGATTCCTTGACTTGGTGCTCTTTTTTTTTTCTTTCAGTAGAATCATAGAAGCCAGGACTACAAGTAGACATTCCATCACTAGTAAGAAATCTGTATGGATTTTGATTTCTTATTAGTGTTTTTTTTTTTTTTTTTTTTTTTTTTTTTTTTTTTTTTTTTGTTTTTTTTTTTTTTTATGGTTCCTAGTACCTCTTACAATAAATTGTCTGATAATATGTTCCTCTTTTGCTTTTATCTGTTATTCAAAGTGTTAGTCTGTCTTTTCAAGATTAGGACATGTGTTCCATTAACTTTCATGCCTTCCTGGCAGTCTTGATAATGAAATGATAGATGTTGAAATAACAATGAGAGATAAGTATGAGAACTCTCCAGGAACACATTGTACTAACATAATGCCATACTTGAACTGTCTGATATTTTTCTTACACAGTAAACCAAAAAAAAAAACCAAAAACAAACTGTTGGTAGAATGATGGAGTTACATGAATCCATTTAAATTTATATGTTCTCTCACATATTGAGGAAAGTGTTTATAAGTTTTATAGAGAAGACATAACTTAAGTCATCATATTACAACTTATAATTATGAGTTAATAAGAGTTTCAAGCTTTAATAGAGTCAATTTTGCAGTCATTTATAGCTTAGAACTCTCACATTTTGCGTAACAAAATTTGCCTAAAATACCTTTAGTGACCTTAACTGGGAGATTTCGCAACAGTTCATTTGGATTTATTCCAAATTCTATTATTATTTTGAAAATAGTAGAAGCTACTCATATATGAGTTTCTTAAACAGTAACCTGTAGTTTCAAATGACTGAAGATTGAAACATTACTATATAATTTCACTGTGTGTGGTCAGAATTCTTGAGATGCTTTAGAATAATTAGAATAATTATTAGTTAGAATAATTATTAGAATAATTAGAAACCATGGATTTACAAACAGTGTGTCGTTATACAGATATCCTCAGTAAACATAAACTTCATTGTAGTGCAAAATCATGGGTTCTGAGCAGCAACGGTGCAAGACATTTGTCTTTTCTGTGAAGTCCCATTTCTGAGCAACTACCAGCGCTGCTTAGCATCTTGGTTGGTGATCAGCAAGTTTGCTGATGACAACGAGCTCTGTGGTGCTGTCAACAGACTGGAGGGAAGGGATGCCACCCAGAGGGACTTTGACATGTTTGAGAGGGGGGCCCATGTGAAAGTCTTGAATTCAACATGGCTGGGACAATTTCAAGCACAAATACAAGCTGGGTGGAGAATGAATTGAGAGGAGCCCTGAGAAGGACTGGGGAATGTTTGTGAATAAGAAGCTTGGCATGACCACGCAGTATGTGCCTGCAGCTCAGAAAGCTAACCCCATCCTCAGCTGTATCAAAAGCAGCATCGCCAGCAGGTTGAGGGAAGTGATTCTGTCTCTCTGCTCTGATGATAGCTCCAAATGGAATTCAGCTGCATCCATCTGTGCAGCCCCTGACATAAGGATGTGGACCTGTTGAAGTGA
>WEZZ01012751.1:11979-25741 GCA_013400585.1 Chloropsis cyanopogon | reverse complement strand
TTGAAGTGAGTCCAAAGAAGAGCCATGAAGATGTTCAGAGTTCTGGAGCACTTTTCCTGTGAGGAAAGGCTGAAATAGTTGGGGGTTTTCAGCCTGGAGAAGAGAAGGATCTGAACAGATTTCGTAGCACCTCTTGGTACCTACTGGAGATCTGCAAGAAAGCCAGAGAGGGACTTTTTACAAGGGCAGGTAGTGATAGAACAAGGGGGAATGGCTTTCAATTGAAAAAGGGTAGATTTAGATTAGATATTAGAAAGAAATTGTTTATTGTGATGGTGCTCAGACATTTGATTCAGTTGTTCAGAGAAGTGGTGGCTATCCTGTCTCTGGAAGTGTTTAAGGCCAGGTTAGATGGGACTTTGAGCAACCTGGTCTAGTGGATGGTGTTCCTGGCCATGGCAGGGGGATTGGAACTAGATGATACTCAAAATAATATCCAACCCAAACCATTCAGTGATTCTATGAATAAGATACAGACAAAAAATAATTTTAAAAAAGAAAAGAAAATACAAGGCTTAAGTACTGTTTTGAGAATTGCTATTCTTGTTAATATCTAAAGTTAAGTTTACTGTTGGCGCACAGATCTGTGCAATCTCGTCCCACAACTGTAAACACTTGTGGTCTGTAGAATGCAGTAATGAAGGCTGTCTGATCTTTAAAATATTAGTTGAAAATATATAGAAGTACTTCTCTAGTGCAAGGACTGTCATTTACTCTGTACTGAGAGTATCAAAAGGAGGTTTCTGGTGTGGAAATACCTATGGAAGTCATTTATGAGTATTGCAAAGATGAAAATCTCTGTTCAACAAGAAGTCACTGAAGAAGAACTTGAGCTGAACACAGAATAGAACAATAAATGCTATGGTAAGAAAACTCTGAAGACAGAAAGCACAGCCTTTTAATAACTAGGCCAGTGCTCTGTTCTAAAATTAAATAAATAAATGCATTAAGAAGGCAAGCTTTGTACAACCTTTTTATTTTTTTAAATTTTTTTTTGCTACAGAAGACGTTAGAAACCTGAACTTCCACAACACAGTTTGGAATCAACACTGTTGATTTTGCATAGTTTATACCTGCCAAAAATCAATGAATTACAGGTCCAAAAAGTAAATCTTCTGAGAATTAGATTTCAGAAAGAAAATATCTGAAGTGTGTTCAGACTAATCTTGCCAGTAATTGAGCATTCTTTACATTCTTTTAGTATTCAGAGTACGCTGTAAAACTCAGTAAATTTTAAAATGTTGTGATGGCAGGTTGGAAGTGGTCAGCCTCTTTAGTCAAAATATCTAAAAATAACCAATAATATGACCAACTTATGAGGTGTTCCACAAAAATAAGGTTATTTCACACATTGTTTTGGTTAATTTTTCCTCATTGTCTCTTTCTTTTCAGATCATTTATTATTTTTGGTAAAAATAAATTCTAGAGTCTTATCAAACTGAAAACATTGAGATATGATGGTAGATCAGTTCATTTTACTATAACACAGCTTTTCTGTTGTGGATTTATTTGTGCAGTACTTGGGCTTGCTGGGTATTAGAGCCAATATCTAAGCAGTCTACTTAAACATACCATGTTCACCTCAATTTGGAGAAAATAGGTCAAATTCTGACATATACTGTGACTTCATTAAATTAGAATTCTGTCTTTCTGCTGCCAACAGATTGATGACAAATTTAACTGGAAAATATTTAGGGTTCATCACCTTTGCTAATTTTGGGAGAGCAGCTCCAGTTTCAAGCTTATTGTGAAAGGTAAAAATTGAGTTTTGTGCATTTCTCTAGTTGTGTTACATTAAATGAAAAAAGGATTTTGCTCTGCTTTACTTTAGAAAATGTGTTGTGCATATCAAGTTCTGTTGTTTATCACTCTAAGAGTTCAGTGTTGTCCATTGGGGTCAGATTGCTGCCAGGGTAGTATAACCCTTCAGCAATGGCATAGGTAAGGTGGAAAGGTGTCCTTAGCTGGAGAGTACTGTCAGGTATTTATGTAAGTGTTGTGAAGTCCTGCTTTGTGAAGCCAGGAGCAACTTCTCTTATATTCAACCCTGTGTTAGTGCAATAATGAATGGAAAACAGAAGGTAGAAGCTGGAGCAGGGCAAGAATAACCCAAACATCAGTCTGAATCATCTTTGGAGGTCTTATCTTGGTTTGGCCACAATGGTCTGCTTATTTGTAAAGGGGTAAACCTTTGTGGCTTCACTATGAAGAAATGTACTGTCAGCTCTAATGAAAACTACTGCTCTCAGAAATTACACAAAATGACTGTTATAAAAACACTTCATGTCAGAATATGAAAATATTGCTTATTTGTGCTGAAAATAATCATATTCCAGATGTTTTATACACATTCCAAACATTATACTTACTTCTGTGTACTGAAAATAACTGCTTGACAACATATTTTGTGGATAAGTACATAGTAAACCTTGCTTCTCTTTCCCCCATGGTGTATCACAGATGGAGTAAATGGGGCTGTAACTCCCCTGGGTTCTTAAAAATGCACTGCCTTAGTTCAGATGCTGTAGCTGCATCATTGCCTTGCTACTAAAACTGTCGGACTCAGTCTGGCATACTGGATGCAAAGCCCTTCTAGATTAAACTGACAGCTTTGCTTAAAATCTCTTTATGGATTGTTAATCACCAAAACAGAGGCTATTCTGCAAATATTTACTGGGCTGCAAGTGTTCTTATGGCTGGATAATCTGATAGATTTGAAAGGCAATGGTGAGCAGCTATTGTGAATTGGTGAACAGCTATTCTGAATTAAGAACCACATAAAATACCAAAGTAGTAGCTATAACAGGAGTTTTGAATTGTCTAATTAAAATTCTTGTCTTTCAACTTGGCATCAGTTTCTCCCTGGAGTTCAAGGAAAGATTTCAGTATTTATTCTTAGAATAGTTTTCAAATGACGGGAGAGAGGATTGAAGTGAATAAAGCTTTGTCTAGAAATACTTTGGATGTGTTGAATATCCTTTTTTATTTATGATGTATGTTGAAACACAGAATACAGTTGGAATTCATGAAAATCTGTCTGCTTCTCCATCCACCTTCTTTCTTCTATTTTTACCAAAAACTAATATGTAATAGGTGGATCTGTGAAATCTGTTTTAAAGATTATTTTTTTCCTCACTTTTTTTTTTTCCCAGAGGAATTTTTCTCCCCCTTAATTGTGGTTTTGCGTTTTGCTACTCACATAAGTTGGTATAATAAAATTTAAGTGACCTATTAGTTCAGTTGAGGAGTTTGTTTCCTGTCAAAGGATTTGTTTTTAAATCTTGGGTTTTACTCTTCCCTTGCCTTATGACAAATATATAGAGGAAATTCATGTTCCAGTCTTTCCTGAAAGCACTTTTAACAGGAAAGGGAGGACTATATTTAAAGTAGGAAAGGAAAGTGTTAATTGTAATAGGATTTTGAAAAACATAATTATTATACAGAATTAACTTATTGTATAAACGAAGTTATATCAAAGAGGTGTCTAAATAGAAGAAATGCAAATTGGGACATGTAGTAAGATACATATTTTGCTAATACAGCTCATAGGTTGTATAAATATGTTGTGTTATTTTGGTAGTTTCTGAATCCTAATGCTGACTGAAATGTCTGGAAAGTTTCATCTTTTATAAAGTTTAACATGCACAAAAAAGACATTTTTATTTTTGAAATTATTAATTTAGCTAAAGCATTTTCTATGTTCAAAATCCTGCATCACAGCCACAAGAGCCCCAGCTGAAAGCAGTCTAATGGCAGAGGTGAGGAAGACAGGAGTTTAGGGATGCTAGAAAGATGAAGGTAGTTCTTATTGCAACCATGTGGCTAAGTGCTTTTGACTCAAAGGGATGTCAAGTGAATTCTTTAACCCATACAAATGGAGTGCTCTTACAGCTTAGCTCCTCTGTCCCCTTTCAAAGTGTGAAAATTTCTGAATGACTTAATAAATGTTGAAGTATTTTAATTTCTTCAGTTTTCCTTACATGTTTATCAGACTTCCACTGTGGTTAAGGTGGCAATTTGGAATCAGGCACAGAATAAAAAGATGTTTTATGAAGGTACTATTAATATAAAACTTTGTAGTATCTCCTCTAAAGCCAAGGTGCAGCCTCTCTAACACGCTGCAGGTTTAGCTGTCATCTGATGGAGGGTGGAAGGCTTCCTGATGCATTTCCATTTGCAGGCCCCCTCCCACAGAGGGGTCTTTTACCACAGCCTGCAGTCTTGCCCCTTCAGCTGATTCATTGTCCAACAAGCCATGGCAGGGCAGCACCCTCAGAACTCTCATTATTTTGCACTATTTAATGGGGTGGTTAAAACTTACTGTTAGGAAGTTATTTTTGTGGCTCCTCTGTTTTGGACAGCACAAGCGTAGGTCTTGCACTTTTCCTGTGCTGATTTCCTGATTCACCGTCTGTGCCAGTTCCCACTAATATCAGGACTGGGGCCATTCCAGTAATTGTTCAGGACGGAGAGCAGAGGAGGAGTCCTCGATTAAGCTCATTTTCAGCAGATTAACCTTTTATTTGCTGGTCTGTCTTCTAATTGCATTTTTGTTTACATGACCTGTACTTATGGTGTCATTACAATATAAATATGAAGTTTACACTTTACAAAATTACTTTGATTTTTACTAAATAACTAAGAGGCAATGTGATGGAGGCAGACATACTCCTGGAAATTTAAGCTTCCAGATTTCTGTTGCCACCAATCTCTCCTGTTTGGGATTTGTAGTTGGAGAGCTATGTTTTTAATAAACTGTCAGTCTGACCAGCTATGTGTAGTGAATGTCTGGAAGCAACTTCTTTCTAAAGTCTTTGTTTTTCTTTTTTAACCTTTGGTAATGGACTGTCAGATATAGTTGGGTTTATAGCTAAAGGACTTGTAACTGTTACCTGCAGTAATACTTGGTGTTAGTTGTTTTATTACCACTGTGAACAGAGTGGATGAATGTGAGATAAGTCTTGTACCTGTTTGAAGTGGGAGGGGTTCCACAAAGATTCAGTTTACCTCAAAATGTGCTTCTTAATGTAGTGTAACTGCATTGTTCCCCTTTTAAATTAAAGGCACATCTGAAATGTGAATTTCACAAAAATCAATATTTGTTTTCAATGATTTCAACATTTCAATTTACCCTTTAATTTTTATGAATTGAGTGATTTAAATATGTTTCTTTTTGGGTTTGAAATTATAGAACTGTATGATAATAATAAGTATTACTTAGGTACAAGTTGCACTTCTGGTACTGTAGTTCACATACTTTAATTTGCTCCAGTATGAATTTATGTGTCTGGTAATGTTGTAATTTAGAAATGGTGTTCCCACTGAAATAACCCAGACCATATGCAGCTTTTACCACTAAGTTTACCACTAAGCTAATATCACTATTTGGAAAAATAAAGAAAAAAAAAAAAAAAAAGGTGACAGTGCACCGTGTCAAACGTGATCTTAAATTGCAGTTGTTTCATTTAGCATTTCATCCCTAGAGTAGAAATTACATCAGGCCCATTATTATTGTAGGTTGTATCATTCATCAGTCAGCCACTTGTAACATTGCTTTTTTTCAGGTAACTGAATAAAATATGAATACCTATTTCCTGAATAGGTAATAAAATGAATACCTATTTTCCTTTTTTTTTTTTTATTTTCTTTTCTGTTTTGTGGGTTTGGTGTTGTTTTGTTGTTGTTTTATTTTTGTGTTAGTTAATTGTTTCAAATGTGGAGAAAAAATTTCATGGGCAGTTCCAAGTGGGTAGGAGAGCAGTAGATTGGCCTGTACCTGGAGAGTGGGAAAGTGAACAATGGAGGCATGTTTGCATTAGATTAGAAATATTATTCTTTGGAACTCAAGGTGCAAATTATCCTGTGCCATAATGTTCTTTTCAAACACACAAGATAAAATTTGCATATCTAAATTGGATCAGCTTGAATGGGTTTCCCTGCTGTCTCATCCCCTCAGCTACAGTCTTTCTGAAATGGCCTGCAGGTGGATCCAAATAGTAATTTTTAAGTCTATTTTTAAGAGCATCTTTGAATTTTTTTCTTTCAGTTTTATATTGATTTCTTGCAGTGAACATCAGCAAAATTTCTCCTATGTCTCATCTAAATATAATCTACATGATAATTAGAGGTTAAATTTAGCTGTGCTTACACTGGCTTTAAGAATAACAATTTAAACTGGGTCAATAATATCACAATTGTTTCATATTGTTAAAATAATAACTTTCCTTTTCTCTTTCCCCCTTTCCTTTCATCTTAGAAGTAGTGTAATGTTTTATTTTAAGTGTGACAAATTTTGCCACCCAAGGGAAGACCCTGCAAACAATGTTGTTCTACAATGCTGGGCTTTACTTCTGTTTTTAAAGGTAGACTCACTGATACTGTACTGATTTGGATTTCTGTTCTCCCTTTCCATAAACTCTCACAACTTTGATAATATTTTATTACATTAATCAGGATGGAAGTGTATATATTATTTTCACCTCTACTAAAATGATTTTATTCTTAGTAGATTTTTATCAAGCATGAGGGGAAAAACCTCATCATGGTCTGCAGCATCCTCATGAGGGAAAGTGGAGGGGCAGGTACTGATTTCTTCTCACTGGTTAGCAGTGGCAGGACCCAAGAGGATAGCAGGATACTGTGTATGGGGGTTCTTAAGCTGGATATTAGAAAAATGTTCTTATCCAAGAGGGTGGGCACTGGATCAGGCTCCCCAGGAAAGTCACAGCACCAAGCCTAGCAGAGTTCCTGAAGCTTTCAGTCAATGCTCTTATGCACATGGTGTAATTTTTGGACCAGGAATTGGACTGTGTGCTCCTTGTGGGTCCCATCAAACTCTGAATATTTTATGATTCTATTATTGGAATTAATTTCATCCAGCTGCTCAATTTATTTTGTGTTCATTTGGTAGTATGACTTCTTCTGACGTATCAAGAAATAGCAAAAGAAATAATATAACTTCTGTGGACAACAGGGCTGTAGCTCAAAGACAATATTTTATTTTGTGTAAAATAGTTACAAAGTTTTAAGGGTAATATTTTTACAGTGTCTTTCTGATGTATGTAAAAAAATTGTAGCATAATCTTAGGCTATGATGGTTTCTATACCAAGGATGACCTAAAGCTTATGCCAGTTCATCTATGTTTTACTAGCTGTGCGTGTATGTTAACTGCCAAATGTTGATGTAAGAGTAAGGAGTATGCTGTCAAGATGGTTCTTGGGCTCCATTAAATGAACTAATGGAAGCAGAAAAGGGTTTGACATTACAGAGCTTCTCTAAAGCCTCTGTCCAAGGTGCTGAGGGTTTGTGCTCATCTCAGCGTTCTGGGACAGTACCTTGTGTGCTGGGGGACTGGCTCAGGTGGGTGACTGTGCTCACCTGCCACTATTGTGCTTATCTCAAGGTTATATTCTTGGGTGGGTTTGGGGTTTAGAGTCTTTGGTTTAGGTTTGGGCTGGGTTTTGAAGTTTTGTTTCTATTTTTGTTGTTGCTGTTGTTTTGTTTATGTTTTGGTTTTGTTCCTAAACTTCTTAGCTGGTCTATGTAGAATGTCAGAGTGTTAGGAAAAATCAGATTTGGTTTGGTAGTTTTATGTACAGGTGGCTAAATCTCAACATTATCAACACTCTTAGTTTATCTACTGGCCCTAGTTCAGGTTGGTGTTTCTGTTTCTTTACATAGGAGGTTCGAAGACTATTTGGTTCTATAAATAGTTCTCATTTATGTTTTGTTGGAGTTTGTTTCTGTTGTTCTTGTCCAAGTAATTTGAAACTTTATGAGAATGGGCTAGGATTACTGCTGTATCCCATGATGATGATGATACTCATATATTAGTCAGAGAAAAAAATCCACCCTGTTTCTGGATGCAACATTAGCATTGCATGGTTTTTTTGAAGGTCACAGTAACTGCCTTCTCCCATCTGAGTGATATTCAAGGAGGTGTGATTGGCCTAAATGCCAATGACTTTGTCTAATTCGTGGAGCTTACACAGTTATACTACCACAATAAGAGATTACTGATACTACTTCTGCAAAAACACTTTGGATATCACTGGTGCAGGGAATAAGGAACAAGAGATATTCCAGTGATTGTTTTTACACTGTAGGATTAGTTCTCTTGCTTTAGACTTTTAGGGAATACAGTAAGGTCTGAATATTATTTCTGGCATGGGGAACAAAAAATACCAGCATTTGGGTTGAAGATTCTGACTGTGTTGTGATGGGGAGAGGAGGAGTTGAACTCTAGACAGCAGAGTGCTCTTGTGCTCAATTTGTTAGTGGACCAAACAAGGAAGGATGGGCTCTGTGCAGGAAATCTCACATGTGCAAACACAGACATGCATATCTTGAAAGTTACCTGGCACATGCCCCACTTAGCACTGCAGTGACTTGGCACAGCTGAGCAGGGGAGAGGAGACAAGGCGGGGTTCTCTCTAACGGGTCCCAGAGTCAGGCTTTGGGCAGTGGATTAGTGACAGCCTGTGCTTCTCCAAATCTGGGCACTCTGCATTTGCAAGCTACTGGGCCTGTGTCTAACCTGTACTTCCCCACAATCTCTGTGTGTGTGTTTGTGTGTGTTAGCCAGGCAGCCACAGACCACCAGTGAAATCAGCCCACAGTGGCATCGGGTTCCACCTTCAGTGACTTTCAGTTGTTATTCTGGCACTTGCTGATTCATGGCCTGTACTGATGTTCATAACATTTTAACATAAAGCACATGTCCAGATGTCACATCATGGATATCATATTGTGGTTTTGAAAATAGATTGAGTAGAACAATATTTTTGAATATTGTAACTGTTTAACTTCATTTATATACCCACATATGTTAACATAATACGTTCACCAAACTATGGGTGTGGTGTTTGGCTTTCTATGGGGAGTCTTAGGCAATATGCCATCATAGTTTAATAATCTGTAATAAAATTGTAATGAATTGGTAAATTTTAATGAATTTCCTTGCTGTTGTCTCTCTGGTTAATCCTTAGTCTTTTCAATTGCATTTACTGTTTCTAATCCAATGTGTTTCAGTAGTGCAGACATAACACTTGTGCTTAGTGTCATTTCTCATCTTTTATTTCTTTTAGTGCTAACCAGCAGATAGAACATGGATTATTAGTTCATATGAGAAAATCAGGATACAGAAAAGTTAATTAATAATGAAAGAGTTGTTTCTGTGTAAGACGAGAAATACCTTCAAAGTTCTCCTGTAATCTTTGTTAAAAAATGGTGTGTGTGCTTTGCAAAGAAATCATTTGTTCTGCGATAGTGAAGCTAATTATTCTCAGCACACACTAGCTATGTCAAATTGCAAAAAGAGCATCAGACTTTGTATGTTGTAGGAATTAAAACACCATCAGTTGAGTTAATGAAGAGCATTCAATGAATATGATCTCATTTTTGCAATGCAGTTTAAGTGAAAGCCTTTTAAAGAACTGTTACAAAAATAATAATTTAGGGGGGAAAAGAAACAATAAAGCAAATGTTTGTTATCTGTTTTAATTGCTTTCTGCTTAGAGGTATGCATTAGGTTTATTTATTGTTTGATTTCAAATTATTTCTCTTAAATGGTTTAAGAATACAGTGGCTAATGATCCATTCTGAAATCAAATGAGTGGGGTCTTCTGTATTCCATTATACAAAGCCAAAGAAACTCATTTTTGATTGTTTCTTTGTGATATCATGTGAAGATCACTACTTGAAACCATACATTAGCATAAGCATGGGAATCTGAAACAGAATATGAAACTCAGAACAGAAAGGGAATTAGTTTTACTTCATAATAAATAAAATTAGCTATTTTATTTTTGTTTTTATATGGGAAAAAAATGAGTGTGGATTTCTGAATTAGGTACCAACCATGAGTGTAGTGAAAATGCCATCCCCTATTAACATTTCAATTATTCTTCTTTCTGTAGAATTCCTTACAAAGACAGCACTGTGAAAACCTCCCTGTAATAGATCTCCTTGAAAATTTTAAATGTTTGGTGGAAAGAAGATAGTTTGTCCTGACCAAAGATAATAGCAGTTTTCATCTAGCATACATATAAGGGAGATTGGAACATTTTTTTCCTCCTTTCCACCAAAGATTCAAGGTGTGGGGTTCTTCCCTTTGTCAAAACTATGTATGCACTTAGAAAACCTAGGATATGAAGTTGGAAGCCTGAACTCTTAACAGAAGCCGGGAACCTTTATTGTACTTCACCAGTCCCTTCAGATATGAAAATTAAGTATTGGGAGTTTAGAGGAATCCCTGTCAACTGCCTATCTGCAAATCAAGAATAATTTTTCTCAGAGATCACTGCAATCAAATAACTCAATATACTTTAGTTTTACATTAAAAAACCATCTTGATTCACAAGGTTAGAAATCAAGCATTTTGTTGACTGCCAGTCAACCAGTTATTGACAGAGAGGGGATTTGGTGTAGGCATATGCATGTTGAAAGTGTTTGACATAATGGAGTTCCTTCCTGAATCCTGTCAGTATATTACTTTGCTATGGCAACCCTGTAGCTTTACAGGAGATGAATTTATTGAATTGCACCCTCCTTAAGCCTAAGTGAGATACAATGTGTCTGGCTATTCAGCAAGTTTCAGTATTTAAGATGTAATCAAAGACCATAAGATATTTAACCTCCTTTAGATAAGACCATGTACCATAATCAGATTTAGGCAAACTTTTACATATGTTATGGTTCTGCTTGTATATCTGTAGGAAGAAGAAAATGATCTGGGGATTTAGCCTTCAGTTATCCTCCAAGGTTTCCAAAGCAGGTTGCTTATAATGGTTTTCTGACAGCTTTTGGAGGAAGCAGAATATATTTTTTGTTTTCTTCATATTTCTTCATGTGAAAGTCTGAATTATTTGGTTTTGGAGTAGATAATGAAAAATACTAAATAGTTATGTTCTAGAAATAGCTTTTGTACATATTTGAGGATTGAAAATACATCTGAGCCAATCTGTCTGATGGAGACATTAATGTTTGAGCGTATGTAGAAGTGTCTGCAGGAAGTGGGTGGAGGTGGACCTGGTGGTGAGAGTATTTTAGCAACATATTGCAAAATTTGCTATTTTCCTTTCACAGTGTGGGATGTCTCAGAAAAGTAACCTTATACGTAGGCACTGATATATCTTATCAGCCAGACAACTGAAGTTGTGTGTTGTATCTGTATTTAAATATGGGGGCTAAGAGAATTTAAGCTGACATAAATTGTGTTAGTATCTAGTTAACATATTAATTTTAATATGCATATTTAAATAATTAATATGAAAGCAAAATAACTTTTTCTAGGAAACAGGTTTTATGTGAAGTTTGACTTTTGCTTTATACATGATGTAATTTTTNTTTTTTTTTTTTTTTTTTTTTTTTTTTTTTTTTTTTTTTTTTTTTTTTTTGCACTGGTTACATCATGTCTGCCTATTTACCTGAACTCAGGTTGTTCTTTTACCTGAACTCAGCATCATTCAAACATTGCCGTTGCGGTTTCAAAGTCACACTTCAAGTTTTTAATGCTCTCTACCCCACTTCATCTGGGTAAATTAAATTTCCTTGTCCCAGGGTAATCATGCTCTATTCATCTAACTGGATGGTAAGAACTGAACTGCATGCTGATCTAGAGACAATTGCTTTGCAGGTTTCTGCAATATTCGATAATAGTTCAGTCACTGAGAATCTCCTCCACACCATTTCTTCCTTCAAATGAAGCTGTCTTATATTCTACAGAGAGTGTATAGACACAACTGTCAGTTATTTAGACCAAGGTTAGTTTTGAGTCTCACAGGAAAAACTAGTGGAAGTACCAGAGCTCACGCTAACTAATTGGAAAACTTTCAATCCAATTTCCAGATACACAAATGTAATAATGATTAGAGAAAACTCACTATATCATCTTTTGTCATCACAGGGAAAAGCAATGGTGCCAATTTTAGGAATGTTTTTCCCATCCTGAAAGTGTCACATCACCTTAAACTTGGCTTGATCCCTTTTAATGAGGCTTTAGTTGTAATGTTAATGGTGATCATTTAGGATACATTTTTTCAGCAGCACACAGAATGAATTGTGATGTATATGCAGAAAATTCAGTTAAATGTGGCCGTGGTATCAGGTATCTTGGTGCACAGGTTTGGCTACTTACTTTATTTTGCCATAGAAATATTGGTGTAATGAAATGGAGGCAAGGATGGTGCTCAGCAGCAGAGGAGGAAGAAAAGGCTGCACTTAGGAAAATGGGAGGTTTTGATAACACAGCTTAGCACTTTGCAGTCTGTGTGTTTTGAAATGTTAACTTGCTTTGATTAATATGCACTTAGAATTTGCTAATTTTGTGACCTTTCTTATAGATACACTTTTTGCATTGTAATTCCTCCAGAGCTGACTTTAATGAGTGACCTGTGATTTTGAATAGTAAGATTGATCAGTAGGAACGGATTTGCCTTCCATCTCCCAGTTAAAGCCCATTACCATATAATGGAAGTATGACAGATGGAACAGACTTGTGAAGTTTTAGATAGTATTACAGGGGGAAGGCTTTATTTTGAGATACTATCTTTAGGGCTGTAACTTTAATTATAACCTACGATTCTGCAAAGTATTACTATTAATGATAAAATGGGGTTCTATCTTAGGGTTTCTTTAGTTAGCAAATCCCAATTGAACCTTATTTAGTAATTTAGAATGGTTTAAATCTCACCTCAACTTACCCTGTGTCCGAATGGTGTGAGATATATTAATTAGTTTACTGAAGTTACACTCCTCTTGTTTATTGATCTGTTGAAGCCAGCACAAAACACACAGCTGTACTTTTGGCCAGCTAAATTAGGACTCTAAAGAACTTAACAAGTTATTAAAAGCTATTTCCACCTATATTGTGTTTATCACTACTACTGAGTCTGTGCATTTCTGGAAACCACTGAGAGGATTGGTTAAGTTAAAAAAAGCTGCGTCAATGAAACAACTCACTAAAGAAATCAGCTTGTTTAATTTTCTTATTAATTTGTATTACTTAACTAATTTGAGAATTGATAACAGAATGTTTGAGTGATTTATGGCCTGAAAAAGAAGACCAACGCTTCCCTCCTTGAAAATGGAAATTGGCTTGTCAGACATTTAGATGAAGAATGATCAATCAATAGGTTTTTAATAAGGAAAAGCTTTAAAATTGACTGAAGGTGGCTTTTGTTTAAGGTGATTTGGTATGTGCATATTACTAAGCTCTCCCTGGAGAGGATTTTCAAAGGCAATAATGGACACTGATTTTCTTTGTTTATTTCATTCTCTTTCTGTTCCCCTTTTGCCAGGGATTTCAGTACTTATCTCTCCATTGTGTCTTTGAAATCTCCCTGCCTGCTCTTCTGGTCCTGTGAATTATTTTACTTATTTGCATTTAAAACTGAGTTTTAACCACTATTTTTCTCCAGTGAGCCTGTTGTCTAGATAAACGTTTATTTTCAGTCTAAGTTTATGCTAGACATGGGGGGTAGATGTTCCCATTGATTTTAGGAACACAAATTTCAAAAGTACATGCATGCACTGGAGGAACAGAGTTGACTTGGAAAGATCCATTAAAATACTGTATTTTGGTTATCTCTTGGAAAATCTGGTATAATGGGCTTGGAGCTGAAAACTAAATGGCAGTTATGGTCAACTGGGTTGGCTTGCTTTCTCAATTAGTGAAAATTTTCTCCATTTTCTGCACTATTGGGCTTTCTGAAACTGATGTAACTAAAGTTAGATTAAAAAGGCTCCATTCTGTGTGCAGTC
>WEZZ01012750.1:146644-158875 GCA_013400585.1 Chloropsis cyanopogon | reverse complement strand
TGCCTGCTGCTAACATGCCCCATTTAAACCCAGGTAAATTCTCATATTTCTACCATGGGGTTTTTTCTGTTCTTAAGTCTTTTTTTTTTTTCCACCCCACATAGTTGCTCTCCTGAATTGTATCCTAGATTCACTTACTGACAATGCATTTTTTGTTCTATTTGAATTGCTTCCCAGTTCCTCCAGCATCACTTCCAAACAAGCTTCCCTGGCTACGAAAGCTCTGCAGAATTTGGCTCAGTCTCTCATTCATACTTCCTGCATCTGAACCTCATTCTGTGAGCTAGCATCTTCATTTATTCATCCCTCTCTTCCTTGGCACTTCTCAAATGTGAGATGTACTCTGAATCATTACAAACCAATGTCTTAAAAAAATGAAATCTTTCTTCAACCCTCAGAGCTGAAATGTATGAACTCTTTGATCCTCTCCATATTCACTAAATAGCCATCCCATTCTTGTTCCCCAGAGATTACTTCTGTGCTTTGTTCTCTAAGACTGGAGATAACTGCTCACCTGTTATAATGCAGGTTTAAGGACCCACATTTATCACAAAATTGCAATCATTTTATATATCCAAGTTGCTGAATATATTGGAACAAAAGATGATTTCTTTCTTACTCGAGCAAGAGACTTATGCCTGGCTATCTAACTAAAAACCACTGAGACTAGAGACAGAAATAAAAAGTAAGTTAAAATTATTTTTCTTCCAATCTGATCTCTGATCTTCAGTTCTACAAATAATGGAGACTGGTTGATTCCACTTGATGCTCCAAGCCACCAAGTACAAATTAAAATGTAATATTTAAAGAAATATTCATAGACATATTTTTAAAAAATGTGAAGGTAATTTCTTTTTCTAACATGCAAATTTAAGTAATTTGGTTTTTATTGAAGTTAGTATGAGTGGGAAAAATTCAACAGGAGCCTGTAAAATATTTTTGTAAGTGTTCCTTTAAACCATTCAGCTGATTCTGAAAAAAAAAATTAGACAATGGTAAAAAGCAGTCGGTCTTGCATTTAATCACAACATTGACTTGCAGAAACCTACAACCTTTCAAACAAAGGACAGAAAAATTAGATATAGACAGTAAGAGATAGACATGCAACTAGGCTTCACTTCTCAAATTGGAATTGAAAGAGAAATCTGTTCTCTTATTCATAGCTACTATCAAAGACAAGAAACTGAAAAATAGAAATGCACTGAAAGAGCAAATCAATCAGTAATCATGGATCAAAAATAGTAAAGATAAAAGCAAAGTAAAACAAAAGCTCTGCTAACTTAAAAAGGCAATACAAGACAGAAAGCAACAATTGCATCGTACAGAAGGAGAAAGAAAGATTAATAGACAACATAAAACCCAGAAGCAAACCCAGTAACGATGACAAAAATAAGAGTGAAAGTGAAAAACAGTTATAGAAAAGTGTAAGACAAAAGGACCTGCTGCTCTAGCACAAACTAAAATGGGCATGGGAATGCATGGCCTGAACATATTTTCTCTTATTCCATCAGCTTCCAAAATCCACAACTATAGCTTCCTTAGACACCCAACTCAAATGGAAACTCATACTACTCAATGGATAATACATCCTAGAAAGTTCAAGAAATTTGTGTAGAAATTTTCATAAGAACTTAAATAGGACTTAGATCAGAAATTCCTCACCCTACAAAGGGCAGTGCCTGGGAATCCCAAACATTTTTATTTGCTCTCTGCCCAAGAGCTGCCATGTCTGTGGTCCAGCTGCTAAACCCTCAGCAGACTGTACATGCTGTGCCTTTCTAGTGAAGAATCCTTCAGCTGTGTTCATAACCTTTGAGGAATTTATGATTTGAACCTTTGGTTTTTTGGCCTGCTTTGAAGATGGGAGAGGGGGAATTAATTTCTACAAAGACTTGCAATTTTTGAAGTAAAAGTCTGTTCTAATTAACAAAGAATTAACTAACTATATATTCCTCCTGTGTAACTTACTAGAGATCGGAGACAGACAGGGAAAAAGTATTATTCTGAAGTGTAGGCAACTAACTCAGTATTATAACAGAGGACATTGACACTCTATTCTCTAACGATTTCACTGCCATAATGGTTCTCCATAACCCATTATCCAAAAAATATTAAACACTATAAAACTTTTTCTTACTCTTAGATAGGGACTGCCTAACAAAACAACAGCCCTTGCAGTAAAAGTGCAGATGTGAACTCTGCATATCCTGATATTGCCATCCATGGTCATTTACCTCTTTTACTTGTCTAACAGCATTAGGCCAGCATGTATGGGAAATTAAAAATCACATGATCCTGAATATGTAAGTTAATGTATTACCTCTCAAACTTATAGAGGAAACAAGACCAACCCAGGAAAACAGTTTGAGCATACAATTATAATGGAAAAGCTTGTTTCATGGGTGGTAAATATCTCCAAGTCCTCTTCAGTATCCAGCTTGAACAAATTGTTCTGCCAACACGCCTAGAAAGAAATATATCTGTGTGTCTGAAGGCATATTTTACAGATACCATCTACAAGACAAGCAATGCTAAATAATGATGCTTGCAAATCACATGCTGGCAGTTTTTATTACAAAACTTGATAAACCATTTAGTGATATCCAGTAGCATGAGAGCTAAATGTCAAACAACAGCATGCCTCTTTTACAGTGTATTCAGGTGAACAAATTGTTTGTATTACTAGACAAACATCACACACTTTTGTAAAGTGAGTGTATAAAACAAGAATACGTGGTAAAAAGAATTGTGACTTTCCAAGTATGACATTAGTGAACAGCAGCAGTAAAAATCAGTAACATTCAAAGAGAGATGTGAGCTCAAATGAGATTGAATACAATCCTTATCAACTCTATCGAGTCACTTGCCCATGAATCTCTGTATCTTGGATATTTTATCTAAGCTTCCACCACTTTTTCCAGAGCATCGTGCCTCAACACTGCCACCTCTTCACTAACACTTGGTGACCCCTCATTCTACCCTGAGTTCTTAGGAAATGGGGAGTTGCCCACATCTGCCCAAACATGACTAAGAAGCAGCAGAGAGCAGAGAGTTGCTCACTTCCACCTCCCAACAGCGCACACACATCTGACCCCAACAACCCTCAGTATTTCCTGAGCCTATCACTAACAGGTCACATTCCTGGAAGGGACAAGGTGGTTGGTTTTAAGAGACAATTTAAAGCAAACACAAATAAATAAATACATATTATTGCTGTTTTTAAAAGTAACTTACACCTTCACTGAAAGAAAGTCACAAAAATAAAATAGTCTTCATGGACATAAGTTGTGTGCACCCAGCTTTTCTGCACATTAATGTTTGAGGCTACAAATAAAGACTATAAATTGTATCCATCCCTAGGCAGCCATTCCAAAGTGCATTGCTGAAGAATAATCTCTAGTAAGGAGTAAGCAGCCAGTCAGTTATTTACCTTTAAGGTGTGTCTGCGAGACAAAAGGTATGTCAGCTTATGCTGAAGCACACACTGTCTTGTTGGCTCTAGAATTGTCATTTCCTAGAAAAGTGTTAGGCAGTCTCTGTTAAATGAGGTAATGCCTTTGGAGCATCTACTGGAAAAGCCTTTGATTCATTTACCAATGAATCAAAAATACAAACCACAACAGCATATTTATTTCATGCTTTGGGAACAGACAAGTGAATTAACAGCTCACTCCCAGCCCCTTCCACACGAAAAATAAGAGTTTGTTCTAATAATAAGTCCCTTTTCATGCCGGGTTCTTGTCTAATCTAAGATGATATTAATTGAATGTCTTCAGCCAACACTTGCTCTGCACTAGTTTCCTACCACTACAGCAAAACATGGATTAAGTGATGCCTGTGGAGGGAGTGCATAGCCTGGGGGAAGAAGAAAGATGAGCAGAGATGCACATATTGCTCACTTCAAGTCCTATGCTTATATATTTTTTAAAATTAGAAAAGACACTTCTACAGAAAATATACCACTGGGAATACTGAAAGAAGGTTTAAATCATTATGGAGTACACAAAAGGGGAAGACTTGAGTGAGGCAAGGGCTGACAAAGTAATAAGAAAACTCAGCTACAAGCACCAGAGGCTCTTGTTCTCTGTTTTGGGACAAGAAGAGAAATAGATCTGCATGAGCAAGGGACAGATTTAATAAATACTCCTTGGGAAAGTTTGACTTAAGACACTTCACTTTATATAGAAGCTGGCTGAAAGTGTGCATACAATTCCTCAGTGTGACCCAGCTTACACACAATTTGCTGTGCCAAGCAGTGAGATTTCTCTCAATCATGATGAACATTTTTTCATATGTGTGTCACATGAAAGCCATCAGTGCTGGGTTATGCAAAACTCTTGTTAGTGAAACACTTAAATAAAAAACCCAACACAAACCCATAACCCTAATGAAAAAAATAGAATTCCTTCCATGACAGAGTCATTAGACAGGTATTCCAAACCTTTCTGAATACTTCCTGCAGGCAATTGTTACTACTTCAACAAAAAGAAGAAAGAAACATCTGATAAAAATTTATCCAGTCCTACAGTTAAGCTGCTTCCCAAGGAACCTCTATATTATAGAATAGCCTGCAGAAGATTATGCCACTTTCAAATCCATTAGCCTACACTAATAAAATGTGTAGTTTCTTTAATTTTAATTGCTTCTGTTATTTCACTGTTTGTATACACAAATATACACCTCAATTGTATATTCTATGGCAGTCAAGGGCTTTGGATTTATTAAATTCAACTCTAACACAGGCTTTGCTGTCTATTCTACCAAAGTCTTAGCTATCTATTAAAATTATATCCACCCATTCTCAGTCTGTGCAGCAAGGAAGTGCCTGATATGGCTGGTGGTCACAGCAGTTAATGCCAATCCAGCATAAAGCAGATCAAATCTCAGGCTCTCATGTGAAGGGCTGGACCCATCTTTCTGTTCTGCCACTGAAACTGGCAGCATAAAACAGATGGTTTGTTCATTCCCTGAGACAGCACTGCTAAAGGGTTTTGGCCAAAGGAAAAGAATCAAAGTGAAAAAATTCAGAGATTTTAATTGATAAAAAGTTCCATATAATTCCAAGAACTGCTGATAAATATTTCCTTTCTAATTTTTCACCTTTAGAGGGAAAGACGCACGATGCTTTTCCCCTGAAAACAATCACAAACATCAGCAAGCAACCCCCTTAGGCCCTAAGCCTCTCCTCCTCAGCAAGATGCTGAAATAATCAGGAACTAATTTCATCCATCTTTCCCACACAGGCTACAGTAATTCTATTTGTGCCAGACCTCCCCAACATCATTCCTTTCCAAAACAACAGCATACAGTGGTTTCACAGCTTGAGGCTGCAATTTCCCACATTTCCTAAAATTTATAAATGTGGAAATAGCATTTTCCCCTCTCCTTTTTGACCCTGGAACTCACTAACAGGCTGTTACTCAGCAAAATATTTCCAGCCTCTGCAGCACAAACTGTGTTTTTTGATTTACCAGGTACTTAATTGCTGAATGCCCACTCCATCAGGTGCTGCACTGGCTAACTGAGCCTCTGCAAGGCTTCTCCTGCTCTGCTGCTGCAGCTCAGCGAGCTCCAGAGCACCCTGATTACACTCCAGAATTGTACCAAATTTAAAATAGAAAACCACACAGATGCATCAGGATCTGTTAGTCATTCCCTTAACAGCTCTACCACGCCATTAAAAACTGAAGAATCAAATGTGAATTAACTTATTTTAGGAATTCTCTATTAACATAACAAAAATGATGGTCCTACTGATATCAACCTCCTTTCACATGAGAACTTTGATACTATGATTCTCTTTTGCATAATGCATTATTAAACCTCTTCATCCTCTGTGGGAAAAAAAACAACCCACAACTCATTTTTAAACCATGTTACCTTACAGTTTATGAAAGATTTCTGTAACATAGCTCACCTAAGACTGCTGGTATTGAATAACCTTTGTAAAAAATAATGCTTACCTAAAGTAATTATTTTTAGCACGTGATACAGTAGCTGAATACAATAACTTTACCTGCCATTTCTCTGGAGTGCAAATATGATGCCCTTTTCCTGAAAAGGAAGCAGCTTCTTTCTCAGCCTTTCAGGTAGGAAGGACAGCTCAGCATCAACATCCTCTGACCGAGAGGCTTCGAGGGAAGGCGTTTCCTGGAGAGCACTGGCCATGCTGAACCAGAGGGAAGCAAAAGAGAAAGAACAAATCTTACCCACATGGCAGAATAGAGAATAAATAGGAACAATACTCATCATTTCATCTTCAAACAATCAATATCTACACAACTTTCCTCCACTTTTGAGAATTCTCTCTGGAAAGCATAAAGTTGTGCAGATGCTGGAGGAAGAGTCCCTCACCTCTGTATCCATAAAATATTCTAACTATTCCAGGATGAAGAGGGCAGCATGTGTCTCTTAATTAACACTGTGAAATAATTATTTTAGCAAATACCCTATTCATGAATGGAAGTTATTTGCCATTCAAATCGAGCTTACTCATGCACACTGAAATATAACTCTTTTAGTAATCATTTTTCACAAGAGTTCCAGGAAAAAAATAGGTTATTTAACCTGCTGATTATGGAACTAACAGTCCTTTAAATTATTAATCCTAAAAATTAAATCAGAAAAAAGGGGAAAATATGCCTACTTTGGGGGAAGTGAGAAAAAAAGAAGAAAAAATAAAAGAAAAAACAGCGAACTTTATTTCCCTAAGAAAGAAACAACCCTAAACCACAGAACTAAAAAATAAAAATTCTCATAGTGTGCTTAAGATTAAAAATGTGGATTCTTCATTCATTTTTGTTCAAGGGACAGTGTCAGAGCAGAAATTCTCACTTTTGCTCTTTTTTAACTTCAGTAGACTTCAAACAAGCAAACAAAAGCTTACAAAGCCCAGTAGCAGTGCACTAACTGAACACAGAGAAAGAAACAAACCTTTGCATCAGAACAGTACCTAATTATTTTGGATTCACAGCCTGTGTAAGGAGCAGGATTACCACAGCAACAAAGAATGTCAGCCAAAACAGGCTGCCTGGACTCTCAGCAGTACCACCAGGTTTGATAGCAAAATCTGAACTTGGAGCACCCAGGTTTTTTGAGTGAAAAAAGAGATATTTCAGATATTCTTCAGATATTTCTGAAGCAATTTGGAAGAAGATAGATGTGATGCAAGGGATGAGCTACCATATTGCCAAGAGGGATGTGCTGAGCTCCGTGTCACTCACACCAAGGACCCACAGGACTAAGGAACCTGCTTTTTTACACACTGCTTACAAGGTAAGATAGACCTGGGAACAATGTACATGGTTAAAGAAAGCAGCATTAGAAACATGAGCAGCAGTTTGCAACAGCTTCCTTCCACTGTCATGGTGAGGAGGCAAAACAGGCAGATGGATTCAGATGAAACCACAGCCCCAGTGAAAGAACTGCACCTCTGCTCCTGAGGAATTCTGCTTATCAAGCTTTGGCTAGTGGGATCACTGAGCCCCCTGCTCTGAATCTCTCACAGTTAACACTGTGTTAAAATCAGGGAGTACAAAGGAAAAGAACAGAGAGCACAGCAAATGTAAGTTATTGGGAATTTGTCACATCTGGAGGAAAGATAAAGCAGCTGCCAGTACTGTTGACAACAATGAGGAGAGGGAAATGACGGGGACCAGGACCTGAATGTTCGGAAAATCTACTAAACTGTTGTGGAATTCCAGAAAAAGGAGGATTTTGGGGATCTGCCAGTGGCATTGCCAGTCAGGCTAATGACATTCAGGCAGACAGAAAATGAATAAGTGCCTTTTTTGGTTATAGGATGAATTACAGGCACGTCTACCAGGATACACACCAGGCATTCAGGAGAATGTAAAGAAAATGCTGTGGATGAGCCTCCAGGCAAGTTCCTTGATACTCTCATTGGGGAAGAATTGAACAGGGTAACACTGGAACTTCCAGGCACTCCTTCCTGGGCCTCCACTACCACTTCTACAGAGAAGGGGTGTTCAACCACAACCACTCTGACATACCATTCTGCTGGGCAATGAGGGAAGAATAGTGAATATAAATTTATAATACTGATCAACACACAAAAGTTGGGACACAAGCATTGTATTGACCATGGCAATTTTGTCCCCCCATTTTCCTAAGTGCAATCTTTGGTGTACCTTTACAGAAACAATATTCCTACACCTTGGGCCTCTGGAACATTCAGCAGCAAATACAAGTACTGTGATGAGTACCAGGCCCTTTCATGCACATCCACCACACAGCTTTGCTTAAGAGAAGATGGAAATCTCCAGCCAAGCATTTCCCAGAAAAAAATTCATAAAGTTCCAGTAAATAAATATCTGCTTCTGCTCTCAACTGAGCAAACACGAACATTTCAGTTCTAACTGTTGGGAAAATAACCATAATCACTTCAGTTCTATCACAATATTTCCCACTGTGTACTTTTTTCCTTTAAAAGCTGATTAAGGTACGGTACTTCAAGACTGCTGGCAAACAAACAAAAACTAAACATTTCTGTAGAGTCACTGTGTCAACAATGCTGGGGGATTGGTGGGCCCAACAAAGCTGTTCAGCACTCAGTTCTGAGTGTTGAACCCCTAAAGAAAATTTGTGACTCATCTTCTCTGATAACTTTCCATTCTATAAATGCAGAGATAATGATGTTCTTGTGATCAGCTCGCTACATAGCTTGTTGTGAGTGACAATATGAGAATGAAATGTTAGCATAATTAACTTTCTGGTGAACAAGATCCTTTCACTGAAACACTGAATAGGAGCCATGCAGTTTCAGAAGCATATATCTGAATTAGAAGAAGTACATGAGTCATCAGAACATGGCAATACTACCACGAAAAATGTTTCTGCACCAGTCATTAACAAGGTTAAAACTGACTTTGCAGATCTTAGAAAGCAGCAAAACAGAAAGCACTAACTACCAGATATGTACAAGTTTTTGTTTAGTTTTTTTCCTCTAGGTTTGTGATTGTATAAATGAATGGTGAATAATTACATACTAGGTGAATAATGAAAGAACTCCACATGTGGTGAGCAATGACTATTAAAACAACATATACAATGATTGTGGCAGTGCTGGTCATGGATGTTTTGAGACAGAGTACTTGTGTACACACTGCAGTAACGTCAAGAAATAAAAACAGTTTGTTTTAAAAAAGAATTTATCAGTGTAGCAGAAGACCAGTTTGTATCTGTTGTTCTAGTCATTGCAGACTTAGAAGATGGAAGGGGACAGAGAAAGACCAGTGCATGTATTCTCTGACTAGAACTGTTCATGGTTTTTTCTGTGTCCTTCGTGTGCTGCAATACAGATCACATCGAGTTTCCCACCTCTCCAGACCACAAGTTCTGGAGCTTCATTTTTTTCAGACAAAACAGACCTAAAAGGTTTTGTGTGGAGACCTAGCTTTTCATTCAGAGATTTCATTCAGCTGCACAAGTTTCATGAATTAAAAAACTCAGAGTATTTACTCAAGTGTTTTAAAGGCAATCAGAGATGAAATAGTTGAACTACTAAACTCAGTAACTATTCATCTAAAGTTCCATAAGTATCTCAGGACTAGATAGTGGTAAATGATCCCAGCTTTTAAAAGCAGGGATGAGAAAGATTCATGGACCTACATCAGGATTCATTCATAGGGCATAAAGAACCAGTAAAAAATTATGAAGTGCAGAACCCACGAACACCAGGATAAATGCTTTTATTTGGTGGGAGTCACCATGGGTTTTCTAAAAGTGATTCCCATTTTTCCAGTCTGATGAAGTTTTTTTGAAAGGGCTCTACAACAATGTACTTATAAACTCTTCAATGCAGTCCAATTCCCACTACTTTTCAAAACTGAATTAAAACAGAATAAATTTTATAAACATATTTGTACAGTCGCTATAATTTCTGGGAAAATGTTTGAAAAAGTCTTTCAAACTTCCAAGGAAACCGAGCTGCCATATAAAAAAATTGCACTGAAAGTTTTTTTTAAATTCAAGCAAGTAGGCAGTTCATACATGAAACAACATCAGCAGTATTTCCAAGTAATCTGCTCCAACTTCTATCGTGTTCAATCAATCATAAATGATCTGGAATAGTAAGTAGCTACTGAAGGACAAGGAATACTAAGCAGCAACTGAGACCCAGCTTGTTGAGGGTATCACCCCTGGGGCTGTTTCTTTATTGGAAAGTTGGGTGCAAGACTGATGGCAAGTTCAAGGACTACTTTTAAGTTTTCCAATTGCTGTTTGTCAACACAAGCTGATTACATAATATTCTAATTTTCACAGACCACTAAGTATAGCCCTTAATGCAGCTCAGCAGCACATGCCTCAGACAAATGAGTCTTTCCACTAAGGGTTTTGCTTCATAAATTTCCTCTTGATGGACTTAACTGCTCCATGACTGCACGTTCAATAAAACTTAGTAGGGAATTCAAGGCTCTAAGAACATCTTGGCTGATTGATTAATCAACAATTTCACAGAACCACAGAATTGTTTGGGTTGGAAGGCACCTCTGGAGATCATCCCATCCAACTCCCCTGCCAAGGCAGGGCCACCTGGAGCAGGTGACACAGGAACACATCCAGGTGGCTTTGGAATGTCTCCAGAGAGGGAAAATCCACGAGCTCCCTGGGCAGCTTTCCCAGTGCTCTGCCATCTTTGTGAAGAAGTTCTCCCTCACGCTGAAGTGGAACTTCCGTTTTATTTTACGGCCATTGCTCCTCATCCTGCTGACGGGCACCACTGCAAACAGACTGGCACCATCCTCTTGGCACCCACCTTTGAGATATTAATGCGCATTAATGAGATCCCCTCTCAGTCTTCTCCAGAGTAAACAGGCCCAGCTCCCGCAGTCTCTCCTCATAAGAGAGATGCTCCAAATCCCTCATCACCTTTGTGGCCTCCGCTGGACCCTCTCCAGTAGCTCCTTGTCTTGTTCTGAGAAGCCACCAGTGGGATCATAAAGAATTGAAAATCTACCCATCAGAACACAGCATTTTAAAGAACACCACAAGAGAAAGCAATCAGACGGAGGAAAGGACACCACACAGTCCTTCAGCACAGAACAGCTTTTTCCACAGGCCGTTGTACCGTGCTGGAGAGAAGCGCACACCTCAACATCTGCCTGGGGGCGAGGTTTTTATTTTACTTACGCAAGCCCCTGCAGCTGCAATCGCAGAAGTACCTGAGCGCACGATGCGACGAGCCAGCAGCAGCAACCGCAAGAAGTGAAACCTGTCACAAACACGGGCTGGGGACAAACAGCAGTCACCTGCCAGCTGCTCCCCGGCTGGCGACCGACCTCGAGCGCGCCCCAGCCCGGGCACCCCCTCACGGCCGCGGGCTCCGCGCTCGAACGGCCGCCGGGAAGTGACGCATGACCAGAGGTCACGGACGGGAAGCGCTTTTGGGCCCGGGGACCGCTTTTCCTTTATTTTTTCTGTCTTCCCCGTCCTTCTCCGAGAAGGACCCCCGTCCTTCTCGTCCCTCGCCCTGGCCCCGCTTCCCCAGGAGCGAGTTAAAAATCATCTTCCCGTCCGGCCGTGCCTCGTGCCGGTCCCTGACCCGCTGGAGCGGGCGGGCCGAGGGAGCCGGAGGGGCGGGAAGGGGGAAGCGGGGCTGGGAACGGAGGGAGGCGAGCATGGCGTTCTAAGGGCCGGGCTGGACGGGCAGTGCCGCCGGCTCTCGGGGTTGGGAAGAACGGTGAAAGCCGGGGCGAGGGGCCAGCTGAGCGAGAGGCTTGCGCGGGCAAGCCCCGACTACAGCTCCCAGCCTGCCCCGCCAGGGTGCGGGCGCCGTGCGGCTGCTGGAGCGCTGGTACCCAGCAGAACCGGGGAGCTGCTGCTGGGGATACACCACACGCCCGGGAGCAGCTCAGACGCGGGTGAAGGGAAAGCGGCCGGGGCACGGAGCGGAGGCCGCTAAGCCCCCGCACTACCACGGCCGCGGGATCGCTCCGTCTGCCCGCGGCCATGGGCTGCACGCAGGGGGCGGGCCTTGCGGTGCCGGTGCGCTGCTCCTACTGGTGCTCAGGATTGTCTGTCAAGGCGGCCGTGCCCTCCGATTGGCCGTCGCCTTCCGGGCGGGCTCGGCTTCGCGTAAGTGCCGAGCGGCACCACTCCGCGGCAGCGCCGGGGGGAGGGCGCTGCGACGCTTATTGGTCCATGGAACTGTCCATCAGCCGCGTTCCGCGCGGCCATTGGCGGCGGCAGCCCGGGGGCGGGGCCTCTCTC
>WEZZ01012750.1:127888-146614 GCA_013400585.1 Chloropsis cyanopogon | reverse complement strand
CGCGGGGCCGGGGGGCGCAGCCCGGCCGGGGGTCACGGTCCGGGGGGGCGAGCCCGGCCCTTCCCCTTCCCTAATATAGCCTGGGCTGGCCGGAGTGGGACGCAGGGCTCTTCATCTATTATGTTTTCATTTTCTTGAAATTTCTGCCGCACGTTGGATAATTTCGCATGTGGGTATATCTACCGTATTATAGTGTGAAGTGTAAGTAGACTTGAGAGCAAACTACGTCACGGCCTGGTTTTTGCCATCTCTTTTAAAAACGTTTTAAAATGAGTTTTCAGCACCGAAGAAGGGTTTCACTTTACGAGGAAGATGGAACGAGATAGAAAAGGAAGCGAGGAAACGCTGTTTCTTACATGGGGTCTAAGAATTATTCAGATTATTCACGTGAAGAGATTTGCACACATCCTACATGTTGGTGGATTTGTGTGATGTCCGTAGAAAGCTGGATTAGGAGGTGATGAAAAAAAAAAAAAAAACAAAAAGAGTGGTGCACCCTTTGCTTAGGGTGCATTGCCTCATAGTACAATCTGTTTGTTATCTTGGAGTGGTTTTGGTAGTAGTCTTAATTTTAAATTTTGATGCCCCTTTCTCATTGACCTGAAACCGAAGAGGTCTTGTGTGCCCAAAGCAGAATAGGGAATGCTTTGGGTTTTTTCTCTTGCAGTGTCTGACACTGGCCTTTTTTCACTGAGCCATTAACCTGCAATTTTTAATGGGGTTGCTTTCTCATGTCTTGTCTTCCACAAGGAGTGATGTATTTGAGACATGCTTTTTGGCTGAATATTAAGCAGCAATTTTACAGGGCAGTATGTCTTGTGAATGTTAGATTAGGAATATTTATTTACTGTTGAAGTGAAAGGTGAAATTAAGTTCTGATTATTTTTCAAAACGTTTTGTTCAAATAATTTGCTATTCAGGAGAAAGAGATGGCAATGGAAATACATTTTCCTTGACAGTCTTCCATTGGTTTGGCATACAGCTGATATCAAGCCTTTGTTTTATAGTAAGTACAGTGATGTCAAGGCTTTGAGTATTTTGTAGAAATTAAATAACTTATTGCTTGCACTCCTCAGTTTACTGAAGTCTCAATGGCAAAAATATTGTTAAGACTTGTGTCCATTTAAATCTTGGAAGATTAAAAATGTAGAACTTGTAACTGCACTTCTTGGCCACTCTTTATTTTAGAAAACTGTAAATTGCTACCAAGATCAACCAGTACTTTTCTCGTGAGTAAAAATAGATTTGACTAAATATCAGTAATTTTGAGGGGTGTGCAGTGTACTGGGTTGGGTTTGTTAGCAATGCTCCAGAAACTGTTTATTAAAGATTTGAGAAGGGTCAGCTACTAAATCTGCTGCAGTGCTTGTCTGTTTGTATTTTAATTCTGTGTGTCTGTTAAGAGGAATTCAGGAAAAGTTGAGGAGACTGGTACTACTACTTTGCCCTTTCTCATCTTCAACACAATTCTGCCTCTGCCTTTTTTCTTCTTTTAATTTGGGTTAAGTTTTTGGCTTTCACTTCTTCTCCTATTTCAGTGTATTTGCCCTACACCATAATCTTTATTTTGTATTGCTTGGTTGAAGTCTGTCGGTGGAACTGAGCTCCAAACCAGCTCAATGGGTTGGGTCAAGGGCTCTGGGCTCAGCTCTGGGTGCAACGCAAACGCCGCGGGTTTAATTCAGGTAAAACTCAGTTTGCTACAGTGGCCTCTGCTAATTCCACTTCTTGTCTTTGTATCGCCACTCTCACAGATCTACTTCTCCCCAGAGTTAATTTGACTGAGAGATGTAGCACCACGTCTTTTTAAATTCCTTTTTGTGTTTAAAGTTTCAAGGAGTTTTCCAGGCTTTTAGAAGTAACTGATACAGTTGCGTTTTTTGGACACTTTGGGGAAAATCGGCCTTTTGACACCGCGTTCATTGAGAGTGACTTCTCAGGTAATGGGGCCACATAAACTTTGAATTGGCCATCATGTGGCATACAGTCCATTTTATAGAAGTCTTTTAAATATATTGACAGCACGGTTCAGATTTGGTGAGCTGGACGACCATGCTCTAACTTTTACTACCTGGATAAAAATATAAACCACCTTAGATTAGCTGAAGTGATTTGCATCTGAAATTTTTCAGCGCGCTGGAATTCTCGTGTCGAAGCCAGTAAATACGAAGCGCTGTGATTCACGGCTGTGACAGCTAAGGAGCTTTCGGTGGGAGTGGGAGAATATCCCGTAATCCGGGCATCCCTGGGCTCCAGCGCTGCCGAGGTGTTGAGCACAGTCAGGTTTTAGTGGCGGCTTTCCCGAGTCCATCCCACCTAGGAATGAGCCTGGGGGTTTGTTAAACGCCGCATTCCACACGGAGCCTTTTAGCGATGGAAAGAGGAGTCGTTTGGCAGGGCAGGACCTGAATGAGGAGGTCGTTCACACCGTATTCTCCAGGGAGGAGGAATCACTGTGCGTGCCTCAGTGTGGCGCTGGCTCTGGCTGATAGCAGCGTCTGTGGGAGCCCATTCCCGCTGGGGTTGTGTGGCTCTTGGTGTTTCCTCCTTGGCTTTTCTTGGAGGTGGTGGACAAATGTGCTGGATAACAATGTCAGGAGATTTTGGAAAGCTCTTTCTGGGAGATGGTAAGTCAGCAACAGATTATGATTAAATATTGCTGCAAAAATGGCACTTTGGGCCTGTCTGTAATCTTATTTTGAATTCATAACTTGTTGAAGGAGTGTTTTAGAGGAAATAATGTCTGGAAGCAGATTTTTGAAGGGCAGCAGCCTTCATTGCAGAACAGCCTGCACTGCTACTCTTGTGCATAAGTTATTCTCCTGCAGTTTAATGTGTGTATTATGAGAATCCTGTCAAGGTGTCATTTTTTGATATGCACTTTTCTCAATCTATAGAATTACGTTTCCAAAAATATTTGGTTTTTTCATGCTGGGATCCAGACTGCTGAGGCAAAGTGCAGATTTGAGATGGCTGTGGGATGCTCGTGCCAGGGTTTCTTTTCTACTGCTTATCTTGGATCTCTGTAAGGAAATGGGGCATTACCTCTGAGCAGCCATTGGTTTCTGCATAAACAATTATATACCACATTGTTCACCTGTCTTTTTTCATCTGCTGCTGAATTTTTGTTATTTACTCTCCTTCCCAACATCAGTTCTTATTATTCTTTAATCTGTAACTTGAATTTGTGTATAAAATGGAATTCTGTCCCTTATTTAGCACTCTTAACTTTTCTGCCCCCTCCTCAGGTCTGTTAGCAAGTGTGCACTGCCTTGGATGAAAGATCCTTGTCCAGTTGTGTGTAGAATGGTCTGAAGGCTGAAGCTTGGCAGGACAAATGCCATAAATATCTTCAAAGCTGTGACTGCATAGCATAGCAGAGCTGCTCTTTCTTTTTGAAAGTACAGTTCTGGATAACTTGCATCTCTGAGTCAAAAAATAACCTCTAAAAGACATAAAGATAGATGATATCATAGCTGGATATGGTTTAGCAAAAAAATCCAGCTCTGAATTTTGTACTTCTCTAGAAAATGTTCTGTATAATTGGTTAGCACTTTACCTGCCACAGTTATTGTGAGAATTGTTCCCAGCCAAGGGAGGTGTGATACCTTGCTGTAGGCATCCAGCTGAAGCATTTTAGTTTATGTTAAGTGAAGCAAGCCATAAATAGGTGCAGTCCTTGCAGTACCTGCTGCTGTCAGAGGCCATCGTCGTGCCACATCCTTGGCTTCTTGTTCCTGCCCTCTGTCACCTCCCCTGCCCTGTTGGATGAGCTGTCACTGGGAGCACTTGGTGAACTTTTATCTGTGTGAGATGCAGGTCTCTTACTCTATCAAATCCACTGGGAGACTTGGAGGAGCAGTTGAACTGGCAGATGGAGGAGATGGTGGCTGGAAGTGAGATCAGAGCCTTCCTCAGAGCAGCTGAGTCTGGAAAAGGCTGCTGGTGCACAGCTGGTGAGTGAAGTTCAGACTGATTCGAGTGCTTGTGCCAACAGCAGATTGAGGAGTGTTCTCACAGTGCTTTCTCCTGTCAGAGCTTTGGGCATCCAAACCTCCTGCTGGTGCTGAGGAGCTGGGAGCAGTTGCATCATTGGCCAGTGCTGGATCCACAGGCAAATTTCCATCTGTTTTCATGTTCTAAGTGAGCTCGGAAGAATTTGGTGTGTTCTTGTGGAGATACAGCAGGAGTTTGGAGAGGCATTGGAGAATTGCTGGCTTAGATCAAATGTTGAGGGTTTGTACCCTGATGAGGCAGGAGCAAAATGAGTAGATCAGTTTGTGGGGAATTCTTGTCCGTGTTATCACAGCACGATTTGAGGCATTTCAACAGAAGGTAGAGAAAAAAGCCTTTTTCCTTTAAAGCATTGTTAATCCCTGCATCTTTTGGATGAAGAGCTCCATTTTAGGTTCAGTGTGCTCTGTAGGTGTTTAAAAAGAGTGCACCTTGCTGCTAGGATTAGAATCCTTTTCTCCCTTATGTATCCATTAAATCTGTTCCATAACCTAAAGCAAGAACCCAGCCCTCACCAGTTTGTCTCCCCTCAGATGCAGCTGGATTGGTTAGCAAAGCTACACACAGACTCAAAATAAAACCTGCTTTGCCTTTTTCAGTTGATGGGCCCTTGTCCTCCTTCCCCTTGGCAAGTCAGACTATTTCTGAACAAGAACTTTTGCCTAATGGCTTTCTAAGGGAAAACCAAGGGGAACAGAATGAAATCCTTGTGTTAATGGTTGTTGCACATGCTTTAGTGGCAGAAACTGGTAAAATGACAATTAGATACTCAAAGTGTCTGCTGATAGGATTTTTACTGTTAGAATTGACTGTAATGAGTCCTTAGTTTTTACTTGTAATGAAGATGACACGTTATTAGTCTCTTAGTTTAGGTGTTGTGGTTTCTTCTGTGTTTCAAGCACATCAAAGTGATCTTTTGTGCATTTTCATTGCACTTAATCTCTAAAAAGGCTGCTAGCTGCTAGTTTGGTTGCACATTGCATTATTGTCATGGAAAAATAAACTGCTCTTTCAAGGGTTTAAAGCTGTACCACAAAGCAGTGGAGGATTGCTCTGAGATGTCATCCTTGTGGTGAGGACTGGAGGAGGAGAAGGACTCCCAGTACTGGCAAAGCTGTTGAGTGACTTTATGGGAGCTGCTGCAGGAATGTTGCTGCAGTCTGCTTAGACTTGTGGTCTGACAAAAGGATATGAGTCTTTCACACAAGCTATTGTGTTAACTTATAAAAATGTTATGATGTTCATCCTAATACTTCATGTGGGGATGTTTTGTTTCCCTCTAGTTTCAAATATTGGCTTCTGGAGAGGAACACTTGTTTTTATGTGAACATTCTTGTTACCGGGAGAAGGAACTGAGTCCAGGCTGAGCTTATCTAGTAATGAATTAAATACAGAAGAATAAATACTACCATGTTTCGAGGAAGATTTCTGAGCTTCAAATGGTACCATTAGACTAAGTTCTTAAAGCAGTAAAATTAAAAGAATAAATGGTGTTACTGGGCTTTCTCAGTTAATGCAATGTATGATATTCAACAGCTGGCTCTTCATCACTGACCATGATGCCATGCCATTAGTTGCTGCATAATCTTGTATTTCCTGACACTGCAAAGTTTGATTGGAAAAGCACAAAGACCAGTAGTCCTTATTTAGACCTGCATATCAAAATAGTAGTGGAAACTGTCCCAGCTCAGAACACAATCAGCTTTTTACCTGGCCTTTTCTGTTGAAATATTAGACAATGTTAAAAACTGGGTTTGTGTCTGTCTTCCTTGATCCAGAGCAGTGGAAAGGCTTAAGATTGTTATATTCCATAGAGATCAACAATTACAGATGTGTAAATATTCTTTCAGTAACTCTTTCTCTTGTCCTGCTGTCCAGTGTGGAATGAAATATAGACTACTTTTAAGTAAGAGACAGTTTAGCCCATTTTTAACATGTGGAATCATTGGGGATGGAAGACCTTGAGAAGATTTTTCAGCTCTGGTCAGACAATATGTGAATTCAGGCGTGGTTTAGATCAGTGGCGATGATTCTAGAGCGTGTGGCTTGACTGAGATCCCAGCATCTGATGGGTTCTTTGTTGCCCATCTGGATATTTTGTGTCTGGGTGCTCCAGAGGGGCAGCAGTGTGTCTGTCCTGCAGGTCTGTCCCACCTGCCCGGGCTGGGCTGGGGCTGTGATGAACTCACTGCTCTTGATATGAGCAGTGAGAAAGTCCTGGTGCCTGACGTGAGCAGGCTCAGCTCTAATCCTGCTCATAGCTCATTAACCTTGGGACTCTGCTGCTGGCAGCACCAGGAGCTGTTTCCTGTGTCCTCTCTTTCATGTCTGCACATGCTGCAGTTACCTGCTTCTGGTGGCACTGACTCTAAAACTTCTGAAATATGTTTGACATACATAGGTTAGATGCAAGCATGGCTTCTGTTAGGAGCTGGATTCTCACACATATTTGATGTTATAAGATAGACTCCCATATAAAACATGGGAGGACATAAAATTGATTATAAATTATTCTTTGAAATCTTTAGAAATAAAGTACTTTTTCCAGTGGACTTTTTCCAGTTCCTTTCAATTTTAAGGAAAAATTCTTCATCCTAAGAAGGCTTCTTAACATCCTTTTGAAAGTAAAGTCTGATGAAACAAAATATTCCAGTGGTTTCCCACGGAATCTAGGCCACCTTGGTATTAAATAGCAGTAATTATCAGTAAAATAATGGAATATTTCTGGAAAGGATGCAACTCATTGCATTGTGCACTGCTTGAATGTGCCTGAAGACTGAGAGACTCTTGGTCATTCAGTCCAGTCCCTTCTCCTTACAGGAAATAATGCTTTCATAACTGTGTCAGCCTTTATCTTAATGCTAATTAAATTGCTAGTTATCTTCTTGCATGCAGAAGAGCAGTTGTAAAATCAGGTTCTGATATCTGCTGGCCTCCAGCCTCGCTGACTGTGGAAAACTTACAGACACATGGCTTTGTGGCAAAGCTTTCCTCTAGATCAAGGAGCTCTTCTACCTCTCTGTTACCCACTGCAGCCACATGAAATTAACTTTTCCATACAAGTTTTTATAAGTGCAGATACCATTTTCCACATCAGGCTTTATTAGAACAGCACTTCTGGAGCTTTTCTGAGAATAAATTGAATGGTAGTTATATCTTTACCGTTTGAATTTTCTTAATCTTCATTGTCTCTGCTTTATCAGTTTCCTCTATAACACTACATGTAATTTAAATAGATTAGGCCTCCTCCATTTATTTTTCCTAGGCATTATTACTTTATTTAATAGAGCTGTTTGGCACAATCTCTGCTACAATGTTTTTCTGTCAACTCACTTTCCATTGACTTTGGCACCTTTAATTCATTATTTCCTTTAAAATTTGTTTAGAAGTCAGGCATACAGTTATTTTTTCCTTATATTTAGTTCTGTGCTTTTTGTTCCAACACCAAATGAAGCCATCATGTATTTTGTACTGTTGAAAAAAATCTCTTCTTTGGGACTTGTGATCTGATGAGAGGCTTCTAATTTTTTGTGGTCAGTGGGTATGGTGTCTTCAGCACTTACTTTCTGAATCTTATTTTTCCTTTGAATGTACAGTTTCAGATGTGCAGTAGTGGGTTTTTTGGTGTACTTGTTCTTTTCTGTTTATATGGTTAATAAATCTTTTGTTAGAAAGTTCTGACTCAGGCTGGAACTTTTTTCTGAGTTCCAAGGCTTACCTTTTGGTTGGTCAGTATATTTTGGAGTGGATTTTACTTTTGGTTTTGTCTGTTTCTGAGTTTTGTTTGGTTGTTTTGGGGTTTTTCCCCTTCCTCTGCATTTATTCTTCCAGCTAAATTTGTGGTTATTCATATAAAAGGACTTTATTCCCTTCCCAGCCTCTTTTCCCTGTGCCTTAGGGAGAGCCAGTTCCATAGGTATTTTATAGATTATTCTTTATGCACACAACATTGTTAAATGCTACATGATATACATTAAAACATGTCAATACATTCTAATATAACTGTGTGTTGTATATCTTTATAAGGAAATGATGTGTCAAGGGCAGCCTGATTATCCTCAATCCCTGGATTGCTGCAGCCTATGTCAAAGTCCCTGTCCTGAATTGCCTGTGAAGCAAAGCCTTTTGGTCAGAGAAATGCAGGATTCTAATAATTATTAATAGATGTCCTATTAATTATTAATAATCCTCTGCTTAAATATTCTGACTACATGAATAAGACTCTTTGGGATTGAGTTGTTCAGTAGTAGAGAAGTGTTAAAATTGCTCTCTTTAAACCATCTCTGTTCCTTACCCCACAGGGGATGGCCCTGACCTTCTGGGCTGCTCACACTGCCAGAATCTGTTAGGCAAAACATCATACAGGTTGTGAAGGAGCACCCTCCAAATATGAAAAATCTGATCTCCACAAAGATTTTCTTTCCTGTTTTTTTAAGCTTTCAGAACCTCTCTGCCCCCAGAATTGGGTGCTAGTGCCTGTGTCCAGCTTGGGAACAGTGCATTTGGAATTGGCATTTTGAGGGTGAGTATTTTTTCTCCTGTCTCCTGCTTGGACATGTAACCTTTCAAGTATTTTTGAAGAAAACAATGGTGCTTATTTTTTAATTTCCTCCTGCCTTTATACTTGTCCAAAAACCAGCTTTCAAGAAAATTCTCAAATAAATTCACTAAGTTCTAATGCACTGCATTAGTTTCTCATTTAAACTTTGAGTTACAAAAATCCTTCAGAATATAAACTTAGTGGTGGCAGTATTAGTCCTATGTTTATACTTTTTTTTCTTTTTATTTTAAAAAATCCATCATACTGTAAAACAAATCTTCATTAAGTTAGGTTTTCCTTCCCCATCCCCTGTAAGGAGAGATCCAGTGTTTGGTTCAGCTAAGTTTCTTGTTTCAGTGATCGTGCCTCGGGAAAGGAGCCTGTGTCCTCACCAGAACTGGCACTTGGGGTAACTGCTGGCAGGGCTTGCTTGACTGAGCACCCTGCTGGCTGCCTAAGGAGATGAAATAGCTTTGCAAGGCATGAGTTCCATGGTGGCACAATGTGCTGCTGCCTGGTTTGTTCAGGTGGGGAAAGGAGAATCAGTTCTGTCTCCCTTTTGCCTGGGTCCAGGCAATTAAGCTGCTGATCTGATGGTGATGTACTTGCAGAAGTGTTCATAAGAAAGTAACAAGATGCTCATTTTATTCTACTTTGCCTTGTTGCCAGGATCCTCAGTTTTGAGATCTGTTAAGCAGCTGTTCTGAGGCATCATATTAGTGAGGAAATTGTGTTCTTACCTCCCTCTGACCAGAAAGTGGAACAAAGGAATTTACAGGATTCAACTGCAATGCAGGGAACTGCTCAGCTCTGCTTGTTAAACCTGTTTAAAATGAGGCTGCTGGGGAGGACAGAAGCTCATTTATAAACAATGCAGGAAGACCAGCTGTAAGAATCCAACACTTTAATCTTCTGTGGGTTCAACTGTCTCCACTGGACATTCTCCTGGAATTGCTTTAGCTACAGCCCCATTCAGGGAGCTTTGCTGGCATGGAAGCCTTTGCTGGTGAAACTTTTCCAGGTGTCAAACTGGATTTCCCTGGATGAACTTAGTTTAAAACCTCATTCTAGGTGTCTGTGGGGTGTTCAGGTCTGTAGAGCTGTCACACAGGGTGACAGCACAGTTTAACATGTTCCAGGCCTTGTCCTCAAATTAGTTGGAAATCAGATAAACTGAAACAATCCCATACAGTAAAGAACAGAATCATGGAATAATTTAGGTTGGAAAACACCTCTAAGATCATGGAGTCCAGCTCTTCCCTCGACACTGCCAAGCACACCCCTAAACCATGGCCCTGGTACCACATCTGCATGTCTTAAATCCCTCCAGAGACAGAGGCTCCACCACTTCCCCAGCAGCCTGTTCCAGTGCTTGACACTTTCCGTGAAGAAACTTTTCCTAATATCCATCCTAAACCTGCCCAGAAGCTTGAGGCCGTTTCCTCTTGTCCTGTTGCTTGTTACTTGGGAGAAGAGACCAACCCCCAGTGTCCCAGAGCTTTCTGGTGAGGAAAGGGTGATAAGAGGTGAGGGTGATGAGGCCTCTCCTGAGCCTCCCCCAGCTCCCTCAGCCACTGCTCACAGTTCTTGTGCTCCAGGCCCTTCCCAGCTCTGTTCCTTCTCTGGACACACACCAACACCTCCATGGCTTCCTCATGAGGGGCTTCATTGAGAGAATGAAGAGTACTTATCCAAATTATACCAAATAATTAGATTATCCATCTCTTCCTGGGTTTAAAAGTTTTTCTGATAATGTCAGCTACTTGTAAAAGAGCTCTGTAGTATATTATGAACATTCATGTACAGTTGTCTTGTGGCATGTGAATTTATGGCTCAATACATAGACTCTGTTAATCTCTGAAAACTGGGAACTTTACTGAAAATAACTACAAATCTTACTGTTTTATTGATATTTAAAACAGAGCTCTGTGACAAAAAGCCCCAAAGGTATACCAGGTTTGTGATTTTTGCATATATTACAGTGTCTCAGGGACCTCACAGGGAGAAACAGTGCAGTCTTAGAGTAAATTAGAATAGTTCTTTTCTGTCACATTCAGCAAAAGAATGTTACAGCTGGGCTTGTCCAGATACCCAAACCTTTGCTGACCAGCTAATCAGAAACTTGGAAAGCCAGGTGAAATTTCTTAGCAATGGTTAGTAATAAAATGACTTAGCTGAGGTGGAAGTTTTAAATTAACAAAAATTTTGCCAAATCTTGCTGCCATTGCTTTTCAAATGCATGACTCTAGACTGCCCCTAAGGCTTCCTCCCATAACATTTCATCTCTGGCAAAACTCCTGCTGTGGATGGGCATGATGGATAAAGCATGCCCAGTTCTCTTCTGGTAGTCTGGTCCTTACTTCATAGTGGCCAAGATCTGCTCCTGTCCCTCTGGAATTATTGAATCTGTACAAGAATCTTGGGTAGAAAGTTAGATTTAGTTTTGGATTAGATAAACTATTCTTTTACATTGTGTATTTTATGCAAAATAACTGCTTGTGCTTCTTTATGCTAGAGGTGTGAGACTAGTGATCTTGCCATACATAGCATGTTAAAACAAAAGATATGCATGTCTAGAACTTTAATAAATATTCTAGACAAGGTATGCAATATTTCCATTTGTGGTGCTGGAATAAGGCTGTTGCTTCTCAAAATCTCACTATTCTGGATTACATACAAATAATTCAGTCAGAAATCCAAGATCTTTGTATATTGCCACCTGCTCATTATTCAGAAATTCTTGTTACAGTCTGCTGTTGCCCTAGCAACATTCTGAAAATTACTGTTGCATCTCTGAAAAAGCTTGTGTTTATCTAGCAAAGCCCACTATCCAATCTGTATTATTGCACACTGCATCTCAAGTGATGACTCCAGGTCCCAGCCCTGACTGTTTAAAAAAGAATGATTTCCTTTTATCTAACATTAATTGAAAATTATTATCTTCTTTTTTTTCCCCTACCTAGTCATAGATAATTAAACATGATGCTGATTTTGTTTAAAGTCCCTCTAGGGTCTGATGATGCCATTATGTCATCTGAGTGGAGATGCTTGACTGTACAGATATGCAAGGAAGTAAAAAATCACATGTTGACTTCTAGTGTTCTTAGGAGCTCCTATCTCTCTCCTCTCCCTTCTTTCTCCTGTTGAATTCTACATTAAAAGTCAGATCCTGTTTAACCTTAAGCACTTTGGGATTTAAAAAGATTGTGCTTATGAAGTTGACATCAGCCAAATTTGGGGCAGGGGTAAGGGTGGTGTTAACAAAGTCCTTGAAGTGCTGATGCCACAGCTAACACAAGCCTCAACTGCAGCACTCACTGCTTTAGCTTGAACATATTTATCTCACAAGATTGACTTTTAGAACAAAATTGAGGAGGAAGACTGATAAACTAGATCTTATTTCTCCCAGAGACAAAAATTAGTTGAAAAACAACATTAAAAATATTGTTCCTTCCAAATCCTCTCTGTCATGAAGCAAGGGAAGAGCTCCCCTCTGTTCCATGTGTTCAGATCCTGTTTGGCAGTCAAACCTGCAGTTACTCTCATTCCCTCCTGTGTGGGTGGAAGGTAAGACAGACCTGCTCTGAGAAAATCTGCTCATCTCTTGTCTTAGCTGACCTGTTGATTTTCACATGCAGAGTTCCAGAGGGGAATAAAGCCTTCTGTAAATTGGTGAGCTGTGGTCCAACTTCATTTGAAAAATACAGATTTGTGAGACTCTGCCATCTCCCTTGGTTTGAATTAGTGTTCCTCAGTTTTTTGCCTCTGAGGTACTTGAGGATTGGGATTGAAAGGTGGGATTACGACTGAATTGCTCATGGTGATTTCAGCTGAAGTCTCCTCTCCTCTTGCCTTGCTTTTAGGCACCTGGCACTGAAGCCCTGTTCCCATGCTCTAATTGTTTAGAATTTTTGGGGTGATAACACAAGTTGTGCTACCCAAACATGGAATTTTGTCAACATGAGTGAAGTCTTATTGTTTGGGCTTTTGTTATTCCGGGGGTAGACTTTATTTATTAGTTCTCTAGTCTCATTTTTGTGTTCACAAAACTACTGGTCATTTTTGGCTGGAATAGACAAACCCTTTGCATTTTTTCGTTGCTTGATAGTGTCTGTACTGAAAAAGGAATTGATTTCACACCCCCTCAACATTCCCACCCCCTGCCAAGTGTGACAGGTCCACAGGAATTGCTCATGGGTTTTGGACAACATGGCTTCAAAATCAGTACCTTCCTAAGGAGTATTTGCATATCATAAACCTTATGAAGACCAGGTTTTCTTATGGTGGAAAAAAATACTGGGAGAAAAGCAGAAAAAATAGATCCAGTGACACAACACAAGTTTGTTCTGGCTGTTGGTTCTAAGGCAGATCTGTGGTTTCAAAGAATTCCTGTTCAGCATGTGGGACCTACGCAGGCCTGGCCCATGGTGCCAGTCCACTTACTGGGTCACTTCTGGAGAAGCTCAGGGGAAGTTTTTCAGGGATATTATTTTGTGTTCAAACAGTTGCTTTTTCATTAAAAAACCAAAACACAGTGAACCTTGTGGGTGGGAGGATATTACAGCTTTTGCTTTCAGACAGTGAGGATGACCTTAAACTCTAACCTCTGAGTAGCTTAGTTTTCTGCTTATCTAATGCCTGGCATTTAGATGAGACTGTATAAAACAGAAGGTCTAGAACAGCCTGAATTTAAACTGGAGTTCAGGAAAAATTTAATATCAAGATATTAATGCAAAACTAGACATGGTGTGTTCATTAGGTGTGCATGAATTTTTCATCTTGAGACTAAACTTGCAATCACTTCATTTTCTTTTATTTTTATTAACAACAAAGTAAGATTGTGGTGTAAATGGGAAGGTTCTTGAAAGGGTTACACAGCCAGTTTTTAGATGTAAGAGTGAATGAGAATACTTGGTAGTAGGAACAACTGGGGGTGGAAGGACAGAAATTATAGTGATAAAACATTTGACAAAACCAAGTAAGTGATCTTTAGTCTTGCTTTGTAATAAATTCACTCCTTGGTTTAGCACGAGCCATTACTCAGTTGTTTGCTTTAACTGCAGAAGCAATGCTTTGGTTTTCATTTATTAAGCAGCAATGTTTTCTGGAGATGTCAAAAATCAGTCTGTGGTTGAATATAATCTGAGTGGTTCTTGTTTCAAATTATGGAGATAGGCCAGAGCTTCTACTGGTAACATTTCTCTTTCTTGTGTAACACAATTATCTAGCACACAGAAAATTAGAAATACAGGTTTTGGAAATGTGTTCTAATGTGCTTTCTAGAGGAAAAGAAGAGGTTTGGTGGCTTGGGGGTTGTTTTTTGCTTCACTAAGCATTACTTTAAGGACCACAGTTAATGGAATCAATGGCTACCTCAATACTCCAGGATCATCTACTAGAATTTGCTTTTCCCAAGTCATTCTCACTCCTTGAGTAAGCAGGAGATTAGAGTTGCCTTGTTCAAGAGGTGAAGAACTGGACAGAATACATCTTTTGGCTTCTTTAGCTGGTCCCAAAAACATCCCTCCCACATTTTTTGTCAACTTTGAGAGATGCCAGGTTTGGTTGGTGGTTTTTTCCTTTTCAAAGCCTGGTCATGTGAACGTTACTCTTATTTAATTATTAGAGTTTTTTACTCCAGCTAACACCAAAAGTTTACTTACACTCAGACATACATTGATATTTTTCAGTAGGTTGCTGTAATGAGTACCTGTAGAGGGATCTTTAATATTGAATTCTGTGAAGCCTCAGAGTATTTTTTCAACCTGCTTTTGTACTGTTGCTGTAGAATTTTTAATTAACAGTAAGTTAATCTTTGACCAGCAATCAGCCCTACAAACAGACACTTGCTTATTTGGTATCCATTGTTCAGAAGGTATTTATTTGCAAAGTAATTTCATTTAGTCTTTAAGACTAGCTTTGCACAGTCAGTGTTTGGGGATTGTTTATATTTCAGGCTTTAGCTTAAATTCTCCTGTATTTAGACTTGGACAACTCCTTGTCATCATGTAGTAACCATGGCTAAATGGTGACTGGTATCCAAACAGATATTCATTTATTCTGCTGAGAGTGAGGGTGTATTTTATGTTCAAAGAAAAATGAAACCACCAGAAAATGATGTTTATTTCAGCTTCATGGCTGGGCTGTCTAAACGGTGTTTATGGCGCAAAGGAATGAAATTGCAGTGCTTGTTTCTGCTTTCTTGGAAGTGAGAGGTTTTTATAGGGAGATGATATGAACTAAATACAGAATAAACCTTCATGGCCAATGTGGAGTCAGACAATTTCTCTAAGGGTAGACATGAATATATTTCTGTTCATTAAATGTGAAAGAGTTACTAGCAGTTCAGAAGAGACAAACTCAAATCATGAAGTGGATGGAACTTGGGGTGGTCAGAGTATGGCTTCACATGATGCCTCCGTTGAGTTCATGTGGATGGCACAAACTCTGTAAATGTCTCCCTTTCTCACATAACGACAAAAGCTGCTCTATTTCCTTTAGGTTTATAGACAAATTTCATTTTGGAATTGGGGTAAGTAGTTGAAATATCCCATTCTAGGGTTTTTCAAGCTTTTTGTGTCTCAAATTTTTTCCTAAATATCTTCTGGTTGGTCCCGGGGCTTGCTTTTTATCTTGTTCTTTAAAAATCGTTGAAGAACTAAGTTTCTTTCTCATGTCTTTTTCTTTCTTCTAAATGGCAAGGCTGTTGTTAGTTAGAACATTCCAGAGTGTGTGTCCTTCTCCAGGACACTGTCCTGCCTTTTCAGTCTTGCTGGGATTTGTTTTGGGGTAGTGGGGCCCTTGTGCCTCCACTGCTTGGATACTGCAGAGCCAGGAGCATCTTCCCAAGTGTATCCTATGGAGCAGAGCCTTTTCATCACTTGGCATTTCTGTCTCCTCTTGAAGTTTTAAAGAAAATTTCATTCGGGACAGTCCAGTTTTTTCTACTCTGAGTCAGACACTGGTTTGCAGACACTTGATGGTGCACTTTTGCTTCTTACTGAGTTGTGTAAGTTTGTGATGAGATTGAAAAAATAAAGATTCATTTTCATCACTTACATACTGCAGTTTTAAGTGCAACTATGACAGAGGGTGTTGTTTTGTAAGAAAAATGGTTTTGAAGAGGTGGTGTTGTATATCTTCACTTTTTTGCTTAGGTCTAGAATTCTTCCTCCTTTGGCAAGCATCTGATTGCTTTCTAGACTTTTTCTTTTACCTCTTGAATACCTGGCTTGTATGTTTGATCTGTGGTATGGCTTTGGAATTGAAATTGAATTTAAACTTTTTATTTGCTCATTGGTTTTTGAGCTTATGATGCCTATTCTGATAGATGGTATTTCAACAAATGTAATTGTGTGTGTTTGATAGTGGAGGTACAATTTGCAGATTTTGAGTTAACTCAGTCAGCCAGGTCAGGGTTGCAACTGTAAATTAGCCCTGACTGCTCCAACTCCTCTTTCCTGTAAAGAAGGCTATAAGTTTTTACTGCTCTTAAGCATTTTAATTTTGTATCTTGACTAATTTAAGGGGGAAATTACAGCATTATTTTTATGATATTTCAAATTATTTTCCTCTTTCACATATGTTAGCATGTTATGCCCATGTTCATTTGCACATGGCAAAACCTTTGTATAAAGGCAGCCCTGGAGCTGAACACACAACATCAGGTGAGCTTTTACACAGTGCACTTCTGATACAGAAACAGCTCAGGTAATGAGTGCCACTCCAATCTTTAATCCATCACTTAGAGCAGACCCATACATGTGTTTAGGGAATAAAAACGTGTTGCTTATGAGAAACTAAACCCAGACCAGGATGGGTCTCCAGGATAGGAGTGACAGGAGCCCCAACTCTTCATGATGTGTGGGTGTGTGAGTTTTAGAAAAATTACCAGAACTGTTCCAAGGGGCTGTGCAGAGTATAACAACAGTTCATTGCTCAGTTCTTTCCATTGGGTACTACTTTATTTCCTGTTTGAGGCTAGCTGCATCTTGCTGCTGATCTTCCTGATTATAAAATCTCTCCTAGGTGTTCTGCCGTGGTGCATGTGAATACCAAATCTGATTGTAACCCTAGCTAGACATGCACAGCAGACACATTTTCCTGGTGTTGTGTGAGGAGACTGCTTAAAAGATTATTCTGACATTAATGTAATCTGTATAATGTGCTCAGAAACTGAAAACTATTCTCTCTGGCAGCATTCAGAGTATGGACCCTGCAGTAAATGGCTTGTGCACATAGGTGATCACCTATTTGGAATTCATTATACAATTAGGAAAATAAAAGTAATTTTCTTGTCTAGCATCCTGCTGAGGAAGCCTTTTTCATGAGAAATAATGCTCCCATTGCAGTCCAGCTGGAACCACTGCAAAAATAGCAAGGGCCTCCCAGAATGATGCCTTTTGTGTGTATTTTCCTCGAGTTTGGGATGGGATCTCGGGGATGTGGGGCGTGTGTAGAGGAGGGGCATGGGCAGCAGTTACACTGAGCTCAGTGCACAAGAGAAGAGCAGGGATTCCAACAACTGCTGTCTCCAGCTAAATCAGAAAGATTGACTTCCCCCCTCACATGGTGCTGCTGCTCAAGGACAAGAGCCAAGCTGTGTGGAGGGGGTGACACTGCCCTGTGTGGGCAGGAGGAGTGGAGGCTTTAAAGAGGGAGCACAGAGGTGGCACAAGAGGGGAATAGCAAGCATAGGAAGATTAGGATCTGTTGCAAACTGCAGCAGTCTCAGTACTAAAATAGATGTTCATAAATATAAAATATAAATATATATAATATATAAAACCATCATTTGATATGGAGACTGCTGCAGTTTGCAACAGATCTTAATCTTTCCATGGTTGATTAAGATTTTTTATTTCCTATGTTTGTTACATTGTAGAAGTGAGTCTGTCTATATATAGGTGTATATTTTTTTTAATCTAAGTTACTGATCTCCTGTTTGTCAGGAATTGCAGCCTCCCAAGGTTGTAGTTCCCCTCTCTGGAGCCTGCAGATTAAAAATACTGCCCCATTCTCCTCCCAGCCTGGCTTGGAGTGCAGGATCCCTCTGCAGAGTCCAGAAAGGGGATTATGATTATCAGTGTGCAGCAGTGATGCTGCAGCTGGGTGGGATGGAGCTTTCTCACAAGCAACTGCAGGCTGCTGGTCTGGGCACTGCTTTTGGAAGCATGATAATTATCATATTACTGGCTTTTTTTTACCCCTCTGTTTTAGACGACGTTTTTCTTCCATATTTAGGTTCTGATAGTGGGGATGTGCCAGTCCAGAAAATTATCACAGCATCCATTCTGCCAGTGACAAGTGTGTTTATCTGCTGGCACTGAGGACTAACTTACTGCTGACTTTTTGTGTTGTGTTCACAATGCCAAAGGGAAGAAATAAAACTGTCTAGAGAGGAAATTCATATCTTTACAGTACGAGCGTTTTTGCCCTGCTTCTTTGTCACATCAAAATTTACAAAGTGTGGTGTAAACTTTAATTTTAGGGCAGTCTGCCTGTTAATGGAGAAAGCGATTAAAACGTGTCCAGCCATTTTCTAGCAGCCGACAGCTTCGGGAGGTTGTGAATTGCTGAGGAGGAGCTCCTGGGCGGCGGTGCTGGGTGGCAGTGCCGGTGACAGTGCCGGTGACAGTGGCGGTGGCAGCGCGGCTCCCAGCTGTGCCTTGCCATTGTCCCCGCGGCTCCGGGCAGCGCCGGGCCCTGCGGGACATGGAGAGCGCCCCGGGGCCGGGCCATGGAGGGAATGCCGGCAGCGTGCAGGTATGTGAGTGCTGGAACAGCATCCAACAACGCCTGGCAGGAGAAGAAAACCTCTCGAGACAAATCGCTGTTTGCCTTTGCTTTCCTTTTCCCACAAAAGCCATTCTAGGCCTAAGCAATTAGCAGAGATCATTAGCATCCCTAAATCTCTTCCTTCTTTAAACATTGACTTGAAAAAGACTTTTTGTTGCATCTTATTTAATAATGACATTCTTGCTAATTTTATTTGTGCTGTGGTTGGAAAACCATTAAAAATATCTCTGCTGAAAGAATTTTGCAAGGTGGCAGAAATGGGGGAGATGCCTAAATTTTTTTGTGTGTGTGTGTGTTTTTTTTTAAAGTGTTAGCTATCTCCATTCCTCCGAGAAAGTACAAGTAAGCTTTTTTTTTTTTTTTTTTTTTTTTTT
>WEZZ01012750.1:13289-127859 GCA_013400585.1 Chloropsis cyanopogon | reverse complement strand
TTTTTTTTTTTTCTTTTAAGGTAAGTTTTGAACTGAAAAATAGGTTTCAAACCTAAACAGCAACAGTATTTATAGTAGGCTATGTGAAAATGGGGTTTTTTTCCCTGTGCAGCTGATGACTGTCTTGTGTTGTGGACCAAATGTCTTTTTGTTGAGATAACAAGTAATTTTGGATGGCTGTTAAATTGATGATGTTTGAGTCCACGAAGATCAATCACTTAATTTTTATCAAATTTCTGCACCATCAGAACTGCTGACATCAGACCTGCTGTGGTTTTGTTAGAAATTAAGCAAAAATACTCTGCTAGAGGATTAAAGTTTGTAGGGTAGACAGTTTTGAAATTCAGGTTTGTTTTTACCTGATGTTTGTACTCACCAGATTGTGAAGCAGCCAGATGTTTGTGTGGATGGTGATGTGGTGTTTGTGAAGTGTGGCAACAGGACATAGGTGAGAGCACTGACAGTGCCCAGGGAAAGTGTTGTCATGTTTCTCTTGTTTGCTTTGGTGATTTTTGTTTTATGCAGAGAAAGACCATAATGGTACAGCAATTTACCAAGTTAGTGAATTTTGTTATGAGATGGAAAGAAAAGGCCTATTGCAGTTGGAGCTTTTGCTTCTAAAGTTTTTTGAAAACTAAGTCCTTTGCATGATCTTGAATATCTTAGGGCTTAAACTGAGTCTTTAACCTGGCCTGGTAACTCCAGTTTCTGTTCCTACCATCCACTGTTGAAATTTGTGTCAGTTTTAGGGACATTTTTTAATGTTACTGATGGAAATACGATGGACAAGTGTTAGCTTAGATATTCTGAGAATGAAACCTGATGTATGTACAGAAAATTGTTAGCTGCTGTATGCAGTTGTGGATGGCTGTCTCCTAAAAGGAATGGAGATTTGTGTTGTAAGAAAGCTTCTGTTTGGAGGATCTCCACTAGAAATTGTCACAGGTAATGTTTCAGTTCATTGACTTAAAATAACTGGGGGGAAAAAATCAATCTTTGACTATTTTGAGGTTTTAGTTTGCTACTGCATCATCTGGGGACTTGTAGATGGCATGACTGTATCTTACATGTTCTCTATGGAGTGTTTTGAGTAGCAAGATGATTTTTTTATATTTTGAGGTTTTAGTTTGCTACTGTTCTCTTACTTCTGTTAGTTCTAATTCTCTTACTTCTCTTACTTTATAATATACCAAAATTAATCAATGCTGAGTTTAAAAGATTCTTGAAGATACCTTTAGTTAGTTTACAGTTGGGTAATATAAAACAAGCTTTCCATTTTTTATTTAAAAGTCTTTTAAAGCAACTGTAAACAGCCCAGGCTATACTTGTACTTTATTGTGCTATAAAACCTCTGACTGTTAGCAAGCATCGACAGCCTCATAAAGAGAAAACCAATTTTTTCCCCCAAACTATTGATTTCCAATTGACACAAAGAAAGCATATTGTTACTCCTCTTATTCCATTTTAAGGCCTTGACACTAGAAATGAGGCTTCAGAGAATGATGTAATAACAGATGATTCTCCTTCAGTTTTTAAGGATTGTTTTTAATATGTTGCTATTTGATAGTTGAAACAGGTAGACACTTTGGCTTTGGGCCCATGATCTGACTGACTTTATGACTCCAAGGTATTAAATAGATGCATACAGATAAATATTAAACAGATGCTATGGTGATGCAGATTTTTGTGCTATGTGGTATTACAGCATGCATTTCCTGGAATTGTTGGAGGCTTTCTAAAGGTATATTTAAAAGTGAATGGAAAACCTGTGCAAAAAAGATCTGCAAGGTGACAAAAGGAGCTGATAAAGGATAATGGGTGACCATGCAATATGAACAAGGTGAGGATAGGCAGGTTTAGGGATGGCTGGAAGGTGTGGGAGGGTGCTGGTGTGGGCACATGGGCACAGAATTTTCTGAATCTCAGCCCTAGAGATGGCTCAAGAGCCGGGAGGGGTTTTTCTGCTGTCAGTTGGGTTTCTCTGAATGATGACAGCTAAGCCAACAAAGTCTTCGTCAGCACAGTTGTTTCTACAGAGCTTTTGCTGGTACAGCAATGTCATGTGAGAAGGGCATTCACTTTTCCCCTCCCAGGCCAACAGAACTATGCTAGCAAAAACTAAAGATATGTCATGCTGTATTTCATAAGCATTTCTAAATAGCTCTTTCCTCATGCCTTTGGACAGGCGTGTTCTTTGGGGGACGAGAGGCTTAGCCATTCAACAGATGGATTTGCCACTAACCCAATGCTCTGCTCTCTCTGGGCTATGGCATTTTGCAAAGGTTAATGCTCTAGCAGTGTTCAAGCTGAAATGGCTTTTGTCTGCCAAGGTATGTTACCATGTGCAGATGCTTGCCAGGAGACAATTATACAAAAGTAGTGTTCAGTGAACTGTTTTGAAGTCTGTCTGGGAAATTCTTTTTTTCCTTCTCTCTCTAAAGCTAAGAAAAAAAAAAAAGTGAGAATAGATCCTAATAGAGCTACAACTTTAAATAGTATATAAACCATTTGAGATTATTTTTGTTACCTTAATGAGGGTGGCCTAGCCACAGAGCTGTATTTTATAATAACAGTATGTGAGTGTTAGCTAGGCTGGTTTTCATCCACCACAGATTGTTCAATACTGGAACTGGCATTTCATCAGAAACCCTGCAACTTGGACTTTCATTGCTCTTCATGTTGGGTAGCTCCTCTAGTCAAAACAAGGACTCTAGTGGGATGGTTTTTTCCTTAGGGAGTATCCTAGTATGGCCAGCCTCTTCCCTTTCTAAATGGTGAAAAGAGCAGTGCCTGTAGTCTGGCAGATTTAATGGTGAGCTGGAAGCACCTTACAAGAACCCCCTTGTCATGTTCTGCTGTAGCAGGAGCTACATCCAGAGAACTGTTTCATTTTCCAGGAGGAAACCAAAGGTGTTTACTTCCTTTGATGTACCTGGCTCTGATCCTTTGTGTCAAAGGTGAGGTGCAAGAAGGGAATGAAGAGGAGAATGACAGTGCTTTGTGCAGAATGGAGCAGCTGAGCCTCCTGGGGACCTGAGCACTCTGAAGAGGTGGCAGAGTTTTTTCAGGGTACATTTCAAGTTTTATTTTTTGAGTTTATGACAACAAACTCCTGATTTCCACAGGTATTTGGATACTGCAGTTTCCTGTCAATATGAAGAATAAAAGACTGCTCTAGTTTCACTTGTCATTAAATATCTTATTCTCATTTATGCAACTGCATTCCTGAAGGAATTATCTTGTTATTCTTTGTCACTGTCAGCTCAGTGTTTCTATTGCTTTCAGGAGTGAACTCACAGGAGAAGCTGAGGCAGGATTAAAGAGCCTTAGAGTATTGCTCAGAATTTAAAATATAAAAGGAGGGGGAGGGATAGTTGCTAATAATACACCTTAGCTTCTCACATGCCTATTCCTGTGAAAGGTGTCCTCTTTAAAAGCCTGTCAACTGTCTTGTGAACAGTGGTAGTGTCCTGTCTTAGGCCCTGAGTGTGAAAAAGAAGGGCACTATATGCTCATGCAAAATGTCCCAGTAAAGAGAAGGAGGTATTTAGGAAGACTGGGGGCAAGTTTCAGGTTTTGTTTCCAATGTTCAGCATCACTGTCCCAATAACACCCTGTGTGCTGAGGTGTGTGTAGGGCTGGAATGGATGTTTGGCAGGGGTGTTCTGGTGCCTTAAGGCTGTCTCTGCCTTTCCTCTGCCTCTCCTCCCTCTCCAGGCTGTGCCAGTGAGGGGAGGTGGGCGGGTGGTGCCCTGGAGCCGTCCCTGTGAGCTCAGGGCCCGGCTGGAGGGAGGGAGGGCAAACCTGTGCCCTGCTGCTGCTGGAGCAGCCCCTCTGACACAGGGGCAGGACAGTACATAGGAGAGCAGATCACTCCTGTAAAACTGCAGCAAGATGAACTATAGAGCAAGACCTGGGACAGCCTTTTATTGGGTTCACAGCTGGAGGGTTTTCCTTCCAAACTGGAGGAAACGTAACAAGAAAGTCTGCAAATGGCTTCTGGTGCATTTGGTTCTATTTCTGTCCAGTAATTTTTTAATGATGTCTACACTTGGTAGTAGGACATAACGTGCACAGACAGTGAGATGCATTCAGTCCCTAATTAATTTTGGAAGAGGTAGAATAGCTGTACATTATACTTTTGTATTCTGATTTATCATACTCTTTCTTTGAAAATCTGATTACTAAGTACCTTAGCAAATTGAATCAAATAAGAACTATCTTCTAATGCTAATGGAGTAAATAGCATTTAGTTGTTAACTGATTAATGTAGAACTTCAAAATCTGTGTAAATAGCATCATCAAGAAAAGCATAAATCTTTGATTTAAGTGTATTTAAATCATTGCAGCATGGATTCACTTGTATAGCATTTTCCAGTACACAAGACTAGGGAGTCTTTTAGATTCATGCTTCAAAAGTGGACCAGTTTCTCCTTTGTTTGTTTCTAATAATTGTTTTAATTATGATCAGACCTGCACAATATCAGAGTTCAGGCAGGCCAGGACTCTTTGCTCCCTAGTTGGTGATTTAATGGCTCTCAAACTTTAGCCATAAGATGTCATGCAGAAAGCAGGAGTGTGTTGACTTTTCTGGAAACAGGGAACAGCTGCCTCTGCATAATTCCAGTTTATATTTCTGATAATTGTCCAAAGCTGCTTTGACTCTTCTGTCAAATGACTGGCAGTCCTGGTATCAGCTGCTACATTTTTACAGGTGCTGTGCAGGGTATTTTAGCAGCCTGGGCCACTGAGGCACTAGTTACTAGGGAGAGCAGCATTGCAGACCCTGGCTTACAGCTCTTGGATCATCCGTGAGCTCAGCCTGGTCTGTTTGTGGGCAGGAGAATTGTTGCTCCCTCTGGAATCCTCCCTTGCTCTGCAAGTCAAGATTTTCAAGGTTGTGTGGGGTTGCTTTTGTTTGTTTTTTCTCCTTTTCTCTCCTTCATCACCTTGGGCACTTTCCTCCAGTCCTTTTCCCACCTCTGCCTTAACAAAAGTTTCTCAGGAGGGACTAATTTGTTCCAAATATAGATGTTTGTCACCTTTTGTCTCAGGATTCATCTCCAGGCTCTCAGTTACTGAATAACATTAATCTGCACCTTCTCATTGCTTTGTTTGAGTTGGGCTGGTGCTGTTGAAGTGCCCATCCTGGAACTACAGGGGCAGAGCTGAAAGTCACCCCTGCAGAAAGAGCTGCCCAGCTGTTGCTGCTCTTCATGGGCCTTTGTTCCTGCTGCCCAGGGCTCCCATAAATCTCCTGTGCACCCCCATAACTCATCAGGCCAACAGCACCTGCCCTAGCCAAAGAGCCTCGTGGTTCTGGGTCACTCCTCAAGGAATCACACCCTGGAAAAGTTCAGCAAACACCAGAGCTGGTGGAAAGGAGGAGGTGGGATTGCACCTGCAGACCATGGGGCAGCGGCTGTGGGGAGCAGGAGGAAGGAGCAGGAGCTCCCTTTATGAGCTCTCCCTTGATTTGGGTGTCTCGGACAACTTGCCCAAATTAATTATTATCAAGAGCTGTGTGTGGGTAGTGGTCTGCAGGGATTAAGCAGTAGCTGGATGCAGTAATTCTTTTCGTTATATCTATGGTTTTTATTAAGATAATTTTGATTGATACCTTTCTACTTAAGGTATAAACATTTTCCTCTTTCATCCTGACAAAGAAACATGTAACTTTGAATGTTTTCGTTGGTGGGGAGAGTTCTAGTCACAGGAACCCTGAGGTTATGATGTTAATATAGATTTGTTTATATAATTGAGGTGAAAAAAAGCTGGGAAAAGCTCTTGTTGTGCAGGTCTCTTATATGAATCTTCAAAGATCCATTTTCCTAGGAAAGGTCCTGACTTTTCTCAAAAAAAAACCCAAAAATTAGCACTTCCACATCCAAGAAAGGTTTGTACCACTGTTATGTCAGGGGTAAGGCAAAACTTCTCCCACAGATGTTGGAGGAGTCATCCATTGGTTCTTCCACCTGAAGGAGGGAGCTGCTGTCCAAAGCTGCTGTGGAAGTTGTGGGAAGAGGCCAGTGTTTGTTGGTTGCAGGAATTCTGCTGCTTTATCAGCCAACAAAAGCTTGTTTAAGAAATAAATTTCCACATTACTTTTCCACATTTCCTTTTCACGTTACCCTTCCAAAGAGTCTCCACTTTGCATGTTGAACAGATTTTTTTCACCCCCACCCTTCTAATCCAATTTTCTGCCCTGAATTTGATTGATACAAGTTATTTTGACAGTCATTCCTGGGGTCTTTTCACAAAAATGATATCAATAGTTAAAGAAAAAAAATCACCTTCTGCCTTTTACTGTCTTTTTAGAAGAAAAAGAGTGGATTCATTCTGTCATGGGCAGTGCAAAGCTTCCTATCTCCATCTACACTGCCAATAAGAAGGAGTTGGAACTCTTGATGCCTCTTAGAGCAATTGGATTAAGTGGAGTAGATCCTATTCCCAGAAATATCTCTGCTCATTACAAGTCAGTTTAGTGGGTTTACACATGAGAATTTTCGAGTCAGAACCCGAAATGAGGGACCCAGTGGTTTTTCATGTATCAAGATTCAGGAGGCCGCCATCATAAAACTCAGGAATGACTTTGCTTGGTCTGTTGGGGTTTTTTATGACTTATTTCTGGGCTGTGCCAGAGAAGGCAGTAGGAGCAGAGCGCTGACTGATTTTCTGATCTGCTGACTGCAATGTCCTGTCTGTGCAGCACTGGACATGCATCTCACAGCTGCTAATGACGCTTTTCCCTCTGGAAAGGGAGAGTAGTTGCATGGACAAAGTGGTGACCACCTGTCAGAGAGAGGGTTACCAGAGTTTAGGGTGATTATTGGGGTATAATGTTGCTAATATGATGAAGAAGAACATTCATTTCAGTACTGAGCATTTAGATGGGGACAGCAGTCCTGAGGGTGAGGAACATCATTTCATCCTCCACTCTTACATGCAAGTCCTTTTACTTCCTGTCTACTCAAGCAGGTGTCTGTTTTTGTCACCTCTAAAAGATACTAGAATTGGCAAGTTTTCTTTCGTGAGCTGTTTGAGATTTAATTGCAAACCCAGGTAATGCTCTGCCCCTAATATTCAGTCCTTTCAGCCGTTTAGATAATTTTAGGGCAGAACCTCATTTGTGTCCCTCCTGTTCAAATCTGCAAATACTATGTTGGTCTGTAGTGCAATCCAGTGTAAAGCCAATGCTGGGATTTTGTTTCAGTTACTCAGTTTGCTTACCAGACCCTGTTTTCTCCCCAAAGAACAGAGCAGCTCCTAAGGACTGCCTTCCTGCTTTTTTTCTCCTTTTACCTGTCCTCCATGGGACACAAGAAATTAACATCCAACTGTATGGGAGGTGAGAGAGGTAGGATTCATAAGGATGGGCTGTGATTTGCCCCCCCACTCAGTCTGCAGTACATAAAATTCCTTAAATCTCTTTTTAATCTAGTCTGTGGAAGTTTAGAAACTAGAACCAGATTATCTCAGCTATGAAAACTTGGTGAATTAGAGGAAACTTCAAGGACAGAACTACTTAAACTCACAGTTGTGGATCATAAACACAAGGTTGCATTACCAATCTCAATGAATCTATGGCTAGAATTATTAAAAAATAATCAGGTAAGCCAAGATTCATTGTTCTATTCTGTGTGTTTTGCTGCTAGTGTGAAGCACAGGGTTTGGCATTTACTCCTAGATGCACATATGGTGATTCCAGCTGATTCAAAATAGCTCCATTCTATGAACCCAAAGTTGAGATATTTTTTTGTGTGAATTGGAACTCCACAGCTTTTCCTCAGTTCTGTCTCTTTGACTGTAGCATACATAGCACCAAATCTGCAGGCTTTAAATCTGTCTGCAGGGGAAAATCTGTTCAGAACAAGTTATAAACTAATTTGCACTTAGTTTGTCATAGGAAATATAAGGACTTCTCTTGTGCATCAGTTTCCTGGATTGACCTAGGCAAGCAAGGGTATTTGCAGAATGTGTTTGGGTAACTGAGTATGCTGCTACGTGTTTTTAAAATGGTGTTGCAAATGGACAGGAGCTCTTATTTGATGTGTATTTGATAGAATTAAAGAAAAACTTGAAGATGTTATTTTTACATATAATTTAATTACATATTAGATGTAATTATCATTACTATTTTGTGATTGGTGTAGGGAGTAGTAATTAAATTACACTTACTTTGCAGTATTATATTTGCAACTGGATATAAATGTTTTAGGTTTTGTTTGTTGCAGTCTTCAGCCTGTAATGTTTTTAAACATTTGTCTAAATACTGTATAAATCACATGCCAGTCAACAAAATGAAACAGCATCTCTATTCAAGTTTTGTTTACTGTAAAGGTTCTGAGCTTCTTAATAAATTTTATAGCAGCATCTGAATTGTCTGGAAAAACTACCTCAACAACCAACAATCCTGGATATCCTTTGTTGCATTTTTGCATCTTTTTATTTCCAGTTTGTTCTTTCATCTATAATCCTTTCCCCTCCATTAGACTCAGTAAATAGGATCTCATGCAGGCCCGAATCACAGCCCATCTTTTATGATTTATCTTTCTTTTCCACGCTTTGCAGCAAATTTCACTACTCCAGATGTCCGTAGCACCTCATCTCTTACCAGACTGTGTTTCCTCAGCCCCGGGGCAGTGGTTGCAGCCAGGTTTAATCTCCCCTGGGAGGGAACAGGAGGAGCTGGGCACCACGAGCTGCTCCCAGGGCTCCACTGGCTTTGCTCTCAGAGCTCTGGCCTGGGCTTCAAATGCTTCCTTGGGGCTGGGGCTGTTATTTACTTCTCAACTCTGAAAAAGAAAATCATCAGTTTTGCAAAAATGTGTAAATCCTCATTCCAGGGCGATTATTTTCTTGAATAAAGTAAAGCTGTCTTCTGTAACTCCAGTTGCCCAAAATACAGCTTATGGATAGTGCTTAACTCAAACAAAGAGAAAAACTGTTCTGCTGACAGCTATTTGTGGGCTTTCATGGCCTCTTACTCCTCCACACCTGCTGGGCTGCATATTTCAAACTCTTTGGGAAGATACCTGCTTGTTTATAGAAACAGAGTTTCAGGAATGCCAACAAAATGTTTATTATGACTGCTTGTTAACTCTGAAATGCAGAGATGTCTTGGACATCCAATGAAACTGTTACTGCTGCTAGATAGAGCGAGCAGGATGGATGTGACAAATGTTCACTTCTTCTTTCTTTTTTCTTCTTAAAATGACTATTTAAGCTTTTAGGTGTCATCATGTGCCATCTCTCCTTCCACAGCAAATAAAATATATTGCATTTCCTTTGTTGATTTCTCAGGCATTCCAAAGGGATGTTCTTGCTGATTCAAGACCAAACAGTTCTGTCCAGGACTCTACACTGGGGATAAGGACATGGGACTCCTCCTGCCAGATTCCAGATGGTTCATCACAACTGACATCTTGGCTGACAACTGTGAAAAGGATCTTCGGATTTCTCTATTTTATTTTTGTGGGAGACCACAAGCCCCAAACTCTAGGACATATCAGGTACTAAATCAAACACTAAGCTTTTCCATAACATTATTGGATTGTTACTTGTTTCTTGTGAAGCAGCTTAGGCCTTCAGATCTTTATTTCTTGTAGGAAGTGGAAAATCGTTGGTTTTACATCTTGCAGTAGCTGAGTAATGACAAGGAGTTGTGTTTCTTATTTCCTATGGAAAATTTGGGGTTTAATCATTAGTTATCTTTATACAGTATTTTAAATTATTATTATTATTATAAATTGTAATTGCTGATCATGGTTATTATCCTAATTACCAAATTGTTCCTTTCTTCTTTGTTGCTTTTGAGAGAATGCTTTATTTTATTAAGACTAGTTTTGCCACAGTTTGTAGGTAAGAGAATTCCTCCATTCTGAACTTGTCCACTTATTTCCTGTCAACAAGGAAACTTTAAAAGTTCATGAAAGTTATGAATGTTTGCAGACCTGAGGCATTATGATTCATCTATTTACTTTCAAACCTTCTAAAATAAATCTATATGTAATTTTCTTTTCTTTTGAGAAAACCTTGCCTTGTTTCTGTTGGAGCCTAGTTTGATTTGGAGTATCTGAATGTTCAGGTGTTTATTTTTAAAATGTGGAAGAGAAAATCTGTGAGTGTTATCCAAGAGTGTAGCTCTTAAATCTTGTTTGTGTAGATGTCTGCTGTTACAGGCAACTGATAAAAGTGGTTAAAAAGAAATTACTACTTCTAATACAAGACTGGAAAAAGTGTCATAGCAGAGGGGCATCCTTTTTGCAGCAAAATCATGTTTATTTTGGGTAGCTGTTTAGGTATGGGTGGCTTTTAAAATTAACTTTAAATCACTCAATTCACCTTTTCTTTGTCCTTTCTAAAGGTTCCATATTTCTTGTAGAATTTTAAAATAACCTTTTCTAATGAGGATGTCTGATATTCTTACTGTAAAAGATGAAACTGATGCAATGAAGGGTTCAGAAGCTGAATTTAAAGATACAGACCCAGTTGAAAACCTAAAAAAATCAGGAAGTCAGGAAGAGATTCAAGTGGAAAAGGATGAAAATTGTCCTGATAACAAAAACAATATGCCGGTAAGAAGCTTTCCACTTTATTTTTCACTAGTATATCGTGTTCAATAAGTCTGTGTCTTGTTTTTCTCCATTCTCTTGATCCTCTTATATGTTTCTTTGCTACAGTGAGGAATACTTGGCTGGTTTTAGGGAAGCAAATATGATGATTATTGCTTCCTCTCTCTTCCTTTGTCCCACTTCTCTGTTTATACTCATGTAAATATGACTCAGTCATTTTAAATTCTGTGAAGTAGATGAGTGGTTTTGCTGGGAACCAGACAATTTGCCCGTGTTTGTGTTTCCCTGAGTGCATATGTGAAGCCTTTCATTGTAGCAGAACAAGGAGCAACCTCAGGCTGGCTTTTGCTGCTGCTGAATCCTGGCAGAGTTTGGAGCTGGGCTGTGTGTGCTGTGCTGCTGCTTTGAACATGGTGCTGCAGCTCAGCCAGGCCTGTCTGCCCTGGGCAGGGGTGGCCAGCCCAGGGCTCTTGAGCTGTTGGACTTTACAGGTGGCTCAGGTGCAGATTTTCCAGCAGAGCTGTTCAGCATAAGGCTGAAGTAATCAGCTGTAGGTAATCCAAATCCCCAGGAGCCAGAGGGATCCAGAGCTCCTGAGGCCAGCAGGTCTGGGTGCTGCCCCAGCCACCTGCAGAAGGAGCTGGGGAGCGTCATCCTTCCTTGGTGGGCTGCAGATACTCCCTGCACCTTCCCTTCCCTGATCTTCACTGCTTGACAGCTTTGGAAGGTGACTTTTAGGTAGCAAAGCTGAGGCAGTTCCTCGTGCAAACACTGAAAAACTGAGGCATATAAATGGGTGGGTTTTGGAGGTGGGAGGAGTGAAGTGCCTGTAAGGAAGTCATGGCATCACATTTCAAGTGAGAAGGAGGCAAAGCAAATAGTGTGAAAATACCTTGTGTCAATGGAGAACACCCTGATAAGAAAGGGTTAGGAATTTGTGGCAGCAGATTTAATCTAATCTGAGATTTAGGTGTGGGACAAGAGAGCTCACTCCTGGCTGAGGCTGCCCACCTGGTCACTGAGGGCTGTAAGCAGCTCACATGAGGGGAGGAGTTCAGGAAAGCAACTGAAAATATCTGACACAACCTACAAAACACGCCAGATGTGTAAAAGAAAATACAGAAGCCTGTGTTTGGCAAAAGCTATCGTTGTCTATTGGAATTTTGTATCTGTGGGTTAATACTAAACAATTTTTTTCTAGAAATCCTGATTGGGATCTGAAGGATCCCTTGTGGGTTGCAAAAAGGGGACAGTAGCTTATTAGATTCTTGTTATTGAGATTTGAGTAAAAGGTTCTTTGGGGACTAGTTTTGTTCAAGACTAACAATTCAGTATTCCACTGAGTGAAGTAAGCTTTATCTGCTGTGTTAAATTGCTTCCAGATAAATCTTGTAGACCAGTGCAATAACAATAGTTTTACACTTTAATATCTGCTGGCTTTATTAAGGCTGGCATCAGTGTAAATAGATAATTGTATGGAAAAAATAAATCCTTGAAATGAAATACTTCTCCTGTAACATGAGAAATAAGTGCTACTGAAAAGCTGGGAGATGTTATAGCTGAGCTGGTATTTTCTTTAATTAATGGAATATTCTAGTACTGAGCCTTAAAAATTAATCTACAGTTTAGTTGTTTTCATACAGTTCAGTAATTTGGAAAAATCTCATTCACATTTTCTCATTTAAGAAATTTTAGTGTGGAAATTTCTTTGAGACTCAAGTGACAAATAAGAAATGAGCCTTCCTGCAAACAACTGCTGCTGTCTCGTCAGAGTGCAGAGGAATGAACCTGCCGGTGCTGCCAGAGGCTGTGGGTTGGCAGGGGGTTCATTGCTTGTTCAGGAGCAAGAGCTGGTGGCTGAAGTGATTGTCTCACATCCACAAAATGAACTGGACACTGCCTGGTGAAGGCTGTTGGACAGAAACACCTCTGCTCTGTAGTGTGGTGGCCAGGAGTCTCCATCAGAATCAGAATATTGCTGTTACAGGAGCAGTTTAACTAAAAACTGAGGCTGAGGATGCAGATTTCCGGAGTGGCAGGAAGACAGTCAGTTACCAAATGGAACCTGGCTGCTGTGAGCAAGCCCTTTGCGACAACTGAAATCAGAATTTAATGTCACTTGTACTGTGGAGGCTGCCAGTGCAAATATACATGTCTTATATTTGAGGATTTCTCACTTCAAGCATGTTTTATGCTAAAATACAAAACAAAAATTTGGGGTCGTCCACAGTAAAAAAACCCTTGTGGAACAGTAGCAATTAGCAAGTTTTTAATTAATGGATGGTTAAACAGTTTGAAATTTCAGTGCACATAGTACTTGTCATTAAGTGCAGTTAAATGTTACTGGGGTGGTGGGAAAAAGAGCAAAGAATTTGCTGAGAAATATTAAAAAAGATTGTCAGAAACTTACTGGAATTTACTGTGTACTTCTGTTTACTAACTGAGTGCATCAGAGGATAGGTTGGGCATGGTGGTTGGGTTTGGCTCTCCTCCCTGGTGGCAGAATAGGTTTGGTACCTACTGACAAACTACAGCCACATTCCTCAGTACAGTTATCACTTCATTTTTGGCTTCTTTACAGCCAAGGAAGAAACAGGCTGTGATTTTTTTCTCTGTCTAAACTTGACGTGGATTGAATTCAGGCGTGTTTCTGGAACAGCACAGTTCAGAAATGGATGGTTATATTTTGAAATGTAACTGTGGTTGTGAATTCCAGATTATTTTGAGGTTGTGCATTAATAACTGATTGGCTGCTGTGTCTGCTGTTGGAGGTACAATGTGAATGAGGAAAATACCTAATTAGAGTACATGGCCAGCACTCCCAATTTCTTTAAGCAGTGCAAGAGTAGTGTTATTGATACAGAGAAGATTTCTAAATTGGCATATTTGCAGTGAGGTTAAAATGTCATTTAAATGGCACTGGAGACAAGAGGCACTGTTATGAAAAGTGCTTTCACAGAAGTCATGTGCACATCAGCACTATGGTGGGTTTTGTGATCAGAAGGGATTTGGTTCCCCAGGGACTGTTGTCTCCCACCTGTTCATCTTCTCCAGGCCAGGTGACAGCAAATGAATTCAGAATTAGCTGGAATCCAGGGGCTGCGTTGTCTCTGTCTCTGGGTGGTGAGACAGGCAGTGTCACCCACTGTAAGGACAAAGCTGCAGGAAATTCTGACAACAAATTAAAGATCCTGGATTTATCCTGCAAGATAGTCCCTCATGTTTATTACTAGGAATAATAAAGGCAAGGCAAATGTTGTGTTAAGTGAGTATAATTCTGATTTTGCTTTATGCTAATTTAGCAGATATCCTTGTCCTTTGGGGCAATTAGATAATTTTTTTTACTTAGCAATTTGACATCTCTCTTCCTGCAAGTATCTTTCTTCCATACTAGCACAAACCTTGAGTTTCTCTCTCTGTTTCACAGCTGAAGTTCTCTGAAGCCTTTCTTGGCCTCCTCCCCAGCTGTTTTGGTCTTGTCAGGATTTTTACCTGTCTTTGTCTCCAAAATATGTGATGTAATACTTTTGGATAGATAAATGATTGGGCAGATTCTCTCATTCTTGAGCTGCCTCCTTGTCCAAGGGTGAAACTATTTTTCCATCAGTCATCCTCTACTGTGTCATGGAAAATTGCTGTCACTGCTCACTAATGCCGGGCAGCAAGTAACCATGGACCACACTGTTCTTTCCCTCAGCATTACAAAGCTACCCATGGTTCTTGGAACTGCAGCACTTGACTGGATTTAAAATTGAGACATAATTTTGCAGAAAGGTAAAAACCTGAATGTCCTTAGAACACCCTTTGTTCAGGTTTGTCATGTTGTGCCTACCCTCAGAAATGCCCAAATGGTACTTCAGAAATAAAACCCTTCTCACAAAACCTTTCACACGTCTGAGTTTGCCATCTTGTGCCTGACCTGTTTTTATCCAGCTTGTTTAGACAGCACAGTGATGATAGGGGAAGGCGTGTAACAGCTCCAGATCTTTACTTTGCATTTCATATATGTGATCTGGTGAGGTACTTAGGAAAAAATAAAGTAGGCAAATACTCCTACTGAAAACCTGGTTATTTATATGTTTTTGAGAAAAGCTGTCTTACTTCCCTTTTTATTTTGCAGTTGGAAATGTAGCACAGTTGCTGGTCTTAAAAGTTGTGCCGGTGGGGTTTTATCAAAGGCAAGAACCTAATCATTATTTTCATTATGCAATTATTTGGAATACTTGCTTTTAAACACTGTCTTGAAATCCTGCCCATAATGACTATAAATAGGGCTTTCATTAACACAGTGTTTTCTTAAGGCAGTGAAAGTCTTTGAGAGCTGCAAATATAAAGAAATTGCCTAATTTGCACTCACCAAGGATTGCATATTCTAAATGAGCTAGAAATTATTTTTCACAAATGGGGAACATAAAGATGTTCTGTAGGAGCAAAACTTAGTAAATGTAGAGAAATGAGGACAGAGATAAAATTCATGAGCCTGAAAAGAGAGAAAATGTGCATTAACAGCTACAACATGCATTGGCTACCTACTGTCCTGGAATTCCAATGGAAGTGTGTGATCCTCTGTCAGTGTGGTATTGTCCAAGAAAGGAATCATTGGGTTGTGCCCACCCATCCTCAAGCTCTGAGAGTGCAGTTCCTGGTGGTGTCAGAGGACTTGGGGTTTGTACTCCCAGGCCAGACCTTGCACCACTGGGCTGTGCTAACCTGAGCTGTCCCTGCAGTCCAGCCCCACCAGCTTTGTTCCAGAGCTTCTCACCTGACATGTGTGTGGTGCTTGCTGCTCACAGTCACAGCTGGCTCTTGGGGCTGGGATTTTGTGTTTTGACATCCTTAAAGTCACACGGGGCAGCCAGGAGTCCACACCTACCACAGGAGTGTTGGACAGGGCAGTTTTTTCTCCATGAGAAGTGTGAATATGATGGGTGGAGTTATACTTTTCTCATCTGTGAGGGAAGACCTCCTTCCTGCAGTGGCCCCCACCTCTCCCCAATATTGTTGGTGTTTAGTCCCAGCAACCATTTCTTCTTTTTTTTTCCAAATCACTCTTAAAAATAACTGAAATATGTGTGACTTATCTAATTAGTGAGCAGTAGCTTGATGTCCTCTATAACTGGGCTGAATTCCCTCTTGTGCCCTATCAAATCTGGATCTGGAGTGTTTGCTTCCATATATTCTTTTGGCTTATGTACTGGCTTCAAAGCTTGCAAAACTTTGCAAAAAATAAACAATTGCCCAAGTATAGATTCTTTTGCCTCTTGACAATGAACTGAGGACTCTACTGACAGTTCTAATGTGACATTAAATTTGAACTACTTGATTTGAACACACCTAAGCTGTTTGAGGCTGGAGTAATTGATAGGAGCTTGGGAAATCATCCAGTTTTTGAAATTTAGTAGCTTGGCGTAACAGAAACTTTGTCAGGGATATGCAGTGCCAGCTTTCAGAATGCAAGGAACACTTTCAGAGGAGGTGACGGAAAGGAAAACATATTTTGCACGTAACAGAAAAACTCAAAGTCTCTGTGTGGTTCCAGGTATGGAAACAGCAAAACTCAGAGTCTGGATGGTTCCAGGTATGGAAGCATTTGAGCTGTCTTTGCTGCTCAAAATCTCAGCAAGCTTCCTTTAAAAAGCTGGTGGTGAGTTCAGTTAGTTTTCAGTGCAGCTATTTAAAATTCTGTTACATAGTGAAATGAGCTCCCCTTCTGCTGCTCCTCAGCTAAGCTGGTGCAACATCCAAAATAGACATGTGGGACTTCAGGAAAATGAGAGAAAAAGCAGTTCTGCTTTTACATGGCAGAGCTCTTTGCTGTAGCTGAGGATTCTTTTTAGTGATGTTGTATGCCCTGCTAAGAAGTTCAGGCACTCAATAGACATCTCCTGTGAGCTAAGGTGAGGAGAGCTGCATGGAGTTTTCCAGTGGAGTTTCTATTCAGTCTCCTTTGTAAAGGGGGAAATATTGTCCATTAAACAACATTTGAAATTGCATTACTGGTGTTATTTTCTCCTTACAAATATTAGGCCTGTGCTCACTAAAACCTGTTCTGTTAAAAGCTTGTCTGTTCATCAGTTTTAGTTCTCCAGGGAAACCAGTACTCAAATTATGTGATGCCACTCCAAATGCTTCTATTCTTGTGCTACTGGCACTGAGGGTTGAGTTGGTTTTAACTATGCAGTTAACAAATCATTAAATGCTTTTGTTGATTCAAATGTACCTTGCAGCTGTGCATACTGTAGTAAAAGCCTGGTAATTTTTTTTTTAAGGAACAATTGTAATAGAAGAAGGGCTTTGGGAGGAAAAAGCAAATTATTGCATAATAAGTTACTAAAATGGCTCTAGGAGTAGAAAAAATATTAATTCATAGTAAATTACTAAATGAAAGAAAAAAAAAGATCAGTAGCCCATTTTAAAATATATTTGTATAGGTCCCAAGATGAAAGGAAAAAAACCCCATGTGTTTTAAGCTGCTGATAATAGGTCATCATCTGTTATCTGTTCCCTTGGTAGAGGCAATGCTTTCCTTTTTTTAATATCATTTTTCTGGGTAGGTTTCAGGAATAGGAAGAAAATTTATAAAAACCATGTCATGTTGCCGAGGAAATTAGGAAACAAGAATTGAAAGTGTAGGAGCTGGCTGAGAGAGTAAACTGCTTGGATGCCACTGAACAAGGATAATTCTTGGTTCCTGTAAAAGTGCTCTGATATCTATTGTCGATAAATGAAGGAGGGAAATCCAGGACAAGCCTGATGAAAGTGGGGGAGCGCTGAATCCATCAGCCCAAAGCACTTGCTGTTCCTTTCACAGATCTGCCCTGTCAGTGCTAACTGTCAAAGCTTTCTCTTGTAGAGACTTTTGCATTAACAAACTTGTGCCACTGAGTTAATGTAACCCTTCTCTGTTGTGCCTGTCGCCAGCGGCCAGCGCAGTCCTTTGCACAGACGGCCAAAAGGTCCAAGGTACGGTAGCCCGGTGTGCTGGCATGCGAAGGGAGCCCTTCACGCTTGGTGCAGCTTCGTTGCTTTGTGCAAAGTGCCTTTAGTTTCATTTTTTGGCATTGTAGCTTTGTTTTATTCTGTTGGATTTTTGTCTTGCCTAGTTGTTTGCTTTTGTGATTTGCCTTTATATTTTTGGTGGCTTTTTATTGTTACGGAGAGAAACACTTCCCCAACATTTTATTTACTTTCCTTTAGATGTGCTCTATTGTGCTGGTAGTGCCTTCAAAGGCTGCAATTGCTTGGGTATTTTCATCCTAAAGGGAATAATTTATTCTATTGAAAACATGAAAAATGCAGTTTTCAGCCATTTTATTTTTCATATAATGAAAAAAATAACGGCTTATGATATATTGATATTATCTTTTATAAGCCAAAGATTTTAATTTTACATACTTTCCTTTAGTCAAACACAAAGTTAAAGTTAGTTCGGAGCCTTGCTGTATGTGAAGAATATCCACCACCTCCCACAGCTGAAATATCACAGGACCTCCAGGTAAAAATCACCTTACTGAAGTTTCTGGAACAATTTCAAGTAACTTCTTGTTCAAAAGAAAATCTGTTGGGTCTTCTTTAAATGTGTGGACACCATGTGGTTTTAATTTTTTTTTTTTTTTACTACTGATCTAATGGAGGTGATAATATCAGGTGCAGAATTTGCTGCTTTGTTTTTCTGAACTATACTAGTTGATATCTGTGGGCAGAAAGAGGGGGTTTGTCAGTTCTTTTGATTTTTTAGTCCAACAGTGCACTTGAGGGACTCTTAAACTGCTTAAGTGCTGACTGCAATTAGTAAGACAGAAACATTGTGATTAGTATGGAGCCTAATTTATTGTCTTTGTGTATTTTGAAAATGGAAACAGTTGTGATTTCTGGTGTTGTAACTGAATTCCTGCAGATTAGTCCCAATTGCTGGTAGCTCTATAACACCTGCCTGAGGTATGTCTGAATTAATCAATTAAAATTATAGAACACACTTACAGAAGTTCCTACATGCTGAGCAAAACATGTAAAATCACTATAGAGAATTTAAACAAAATCCAAGTTTCCTGACTTTACCTCCATACCAGTCTGTATTTTCAGAACAAAACCCTACTGCTGGCTTTAGCCTCACTCTGTGCATGAGTGAGGGCCATCAAAATGCTGGTTTTGTTCATGCCTATCAAAACAGAAATGGGCCTTTGCTGTTATTGAACAGCTTCTAAACTGTGCTTTTGTGAGAAGTCTCGCTGTGGCTGAGAAGGAAGCAGTAGAAAGCAGGATGTAAGGGGTTTTTGCTGGAGAGGTGGTAATTCAGTTCTGAGGAAAGATGGGCATTGAGAGCTCATGGAGGTTTTTGTCAAGCTAATTAAAATTTTTTAAGACTGAAACAGTACCTGGGTTTGGGGGGTTTTTGTTCCTTTGGAAAAATAAGAAAATAGTATTTTTGTAGGCTTTTACTAATATACCAGAATTTGAAGTGTTGACTAGAGGAATTCAGAAACTGGGCCTGCTACCATGATGAAAATCTAAGTCATAGTTTGGAATAGGTTGCAGAGTAAAGGATTAAAAGCCAACAGAAGAGTTATTGATGTTTACAATGATTTACAATCCTTTTGTAATGTTTCCCATAAGGTAACAAAATACACTGAGAGATCTGATCAGGCTGAATTGTTCCATCTGAAGCAGTGGGGTTTAACTTTCTCAGTCACTGGAGCAAATTACAAGGAGGTACAAGAAGACAGAAAACTGATTTGGTGGACTGATCATCCATGGTATATTTCCAACATGAGAGGCATAAGGATTTTCCAGCCTCCAGCACTACACAAGACCATGTGTTGAATGGTTTAAAGTCAGACATTTGTAAGGTGGCGTTTGTGGCCAAGTCCTCTGGGAATCTGTCCCTAGCTCTGTGCTGCCAGGTGGCTCTTGAAAGGAATCCTTGCAGCAGCAGGAGGGATGTAAAGCCTGGTTCTGCAGAATGAATTGGATTGTGTGATAATGTAAGTTTGTACAACGGGAATACCAGAAAGCAGATTGCCTTAAGAACAAAATTAGAGCTAGCTGTGAGTTTTCTTTGGAAGCAGTAATGTAGAAGAAATGGCTTATGAATCCCAATAGCTGTGCAGAGAAATGACTGCGAGAACAAATTTAGTTCTTCCCTGGAGTGTGGAGAAATGTGTTGGAGAGTTGGAAGCTGGAATCTGTTACAAGTTCTGATGCACATCCTGTGGGGCACAGGTCTCCCATGACCCTCTGTAATAACTCACAAAGGCAATTTCTTCACCCATTTTGCCTCCTTTCCCAAACTATCTTTGGGAAAGCATGGAAGAGCTTGTCATAAGTGCCAATCAGCTCCTGCAATTGGGACTATTATGTCTCCAGCCCCATACTCTGAAGCATTAATTGTGCTTGAGATGTGTGGGAGGTCCAGTGGCTCAGAGAAGGAAGAGCCTGCCTTGCACTGGTGTCTCTGGCAGCAGGAGAATCACCTCTGATGCTTCCCCTTCCTGGAAGAGTCATTGCTCTGCTGTATCTGTGATTGCAACTAAAAAGTGGCTTCCAGTTTAGTGTTAATATGGATTTTAAGACACTGGACGAAATAAATTCAGGATAATATTGCTGTGGATATTTGAAGAATCACAATTTTCAATTATTAGAAAGTGTTAGGCTTGATAGGATGAAAACTATATGTGCTTAACTGGGGAGTGGTGTGAATGTGGGGATAACTCCAGGGTCTTGTCTGTGACTGTTCATCAGTCACCCCTTCACACCAGCTGCTCCAGCAGGGTGAAATTCCTGACACAGGTTGGTGCAGGCACTTAGCAAGGCACCACTGGCTGCTTCTCCTCAGAAGGCTGTGATGGAAGAGGGTGACAGACCAAAGAAATTGTCTCAAGCAGATCAATTTATTTTCTGATCTACGTTTCTATTTTCAATTGCAACACGAAGCAAGATACTGCTTCTTCCTGAGAAACCTAGCTAAGAGCTTTGCATATTTTTAATACTTGTTAAAAAGCACTGGCAGCCCTTTACTAAAAGGTGCTGTGAAAGTATGAGCTTACAAATTTACTGTGAGAGGAAGAACATAATTGTGATATATTTGATCTTTTATCTTTGTAACACTAACTCTTGCCGTCATTTGTGTAAACATCAGGTTGTTCTGGTTCCAATACAAAGTACAAGCACTAGCAAAGGGTGATCCAGTTCAGCCCTTTTTAAGGAAGAGCTGTTTTCAGCTGTTTTTCATATGAATGACAGTTGTATTATGTATTATGTATTATGAGTAACAAGTAAATAAATCTTCAAAATGTTGAACTTTCTAAGCAAAGTAAAATAACCCAATGGAGAGAGAGTGGGAGGAGAAGGCAAGGGGCTGTAATGTTAGTTTCTATTGACTTATGTTGGTCTTTCTGCTAGAAAGCCCAGCCTCAGGATGTGGGCCTTTGAGAAATATTTTCCCCAAATGTGTTAAGTTGGCAGGATTTATCAGGTTTTGATGGTTTGGGACATTTTCCTGTTTGTTCAGCTTTTTCTTGTTTAAATCAAAATTTGGTGACAATTTCCTCTTCTAATGAGGGCTTGGGACGAGTGATCAGAGTCAGGGTGAGGAGTCTGTTCAGTCCAAATGCCAGCAGAGACCTGCTGCAAACAGGGTGGGATTAAGAGAGTTTTATAGGAAAAGAGAAGTTAAAAGATTTTTCGGCAGCTTTCCAGTCAAGTAGGTCATATTTAATTAGATGCTACAGTTTTTATAGCATGAAATCACAAGAAAGTGCCCTTTGGTACCCAGTTCTGGTGTATCACACTTTGAAGTAGAGCTGGTGGTAGTAGCAGAACCGGCTGTTCAGATGGTGATTCCTTTTTTTAGCTCTTGTTGGGGAAGGAAGTATGAAAATGATTACTTGCTGAGATCCTTTGACTAAACTATTGCTGTGTGCATTACTTGGAATGAGTTTAGAAGTTGCAGTCACTTTTTTAGTGAAAAAACATCAGACTACGAAAATTTCCTTAATTTACTGATAGTTTTGTAGAGTATTATTGTAATATGGAGGATAACACATTGGTGAATCCAAGTCAGGAATAATTTCTTAATAGGACAGAAACGTTTCTTTCTCAAATAAAGGTTGCACAGCTACTTGGTGAATGGTGAGTGTAGTGCATTTTGTAGTGACAAATAAATTGCTCATTTGGATTACACACAGGTTTATGAGGCAAGGAATGCAAAGACTTGTTCTGGACTCCTTAAGGTTTGTAGCCACGTGAATTCTCAAGACTGGTAAAGAATCAGATGAGAGAGTTCCTTGCTGGTGACTGGGGATGGTATTCACCAGATGTGGTCATAGATCCTGTCCAAAGCTGAGAAGGCTTCATTGACACTGAGATATTGTTTAGTGGGTGTTCATGAATTAGGATGTTAAATTGGAACATTTATTGTGGGAGAAAGTCATAATGAAAGGGAGAGCTGGTAAAACTCTCAGTGACCGTTTTTCCCTCATTTGCAAAAGTCGCTGCCCCAGACTGCAGATGGGAACTCCTGTTGGAGCAGAGCCTGGGTGGTGCAGGGCTCCCACTGTGCCAGCACAGGCAGGAGAGGCTGCGGGCTGGGCACGTGAACAGGCTCCAGCCTGGTGGATCCTGGCTAAATTTAACTCTGGCTGCATTCCACGGGTGAGATCAAGGCTGTGCAATGACACAAGAGCTGAGCTCAGAGCAAGAGCCTGGATGTAGTTTAGTGTGGGTTTGAGGGAACCTTGAGGGAAGAGTGAGGACCTGTGTGGGGAAGGATTAAGGTGCAGGGCAGAAGAGGGATAGGCAAGGGTGCGTGAGGGGCAGTTCTCTGCATTGGGAAGGATTAGGTGTTGTCAGGAATGGGGAGGTGACAGCATGGACTCAGTTGGCACCTACGGGAGCAGAACTGACATTTGAGGGAGTTAAAAGATGACAGGGGAGTCTGGCTCTGATGGGACTTGGCCACTGCTCCCATGGGAGTCCCTCAGGCATGGTGACTCCATTGCTCCCCAACTCCTTGGCTCTGGCTGTCTGAAATGTGTTGGTCCTTCACTGCCAACCTCCTGAAACAGTAAAGGGGCATGGAAAACTGCAGTCTTGCACTGTTCAGGGTATTTAGGGGACCATTATGTCACTAATTCCAGGGGGAAACTTTGCTCTATTTGAGAAACAGGTTTTATAATAGTTCACCTACTGGTGTAAAACCACCAATTTTGAGGTGATTGCACACAAAGCTACTCTATCAAAATACACAGGAAGTTATGAAACTAAGCCTTGATGACAGGTCTGCAAAATTTGCCTTGATATATTGTACTGTAAATATCTCCCTTTTTTATGGATCTGGAAACGCTGGTCTTATATAGAAATTTTTGTTTGTTTTGTTTTTTCTTGGTATGAACCAAATCAAAACTTGAAACAAGCTTTTACAGTAAAAAACTGTGAAGAATGGGGAGGAAAAAAGCATTGTGGATGAGACATGGCTTAAAAATATAGAGTCAGTATAAAATTTACATATCTGAAAAACCCGAATATTTTCTTACATGTATGGAGTTAGATACTTTGAATTCATTTTGCAATAGCATTCAGGGCCTGAAGTGTGTGTAAATGCTAAAATGTCTGTGGTTCTTTTCTATGCCTTCTCTGTACTTTCTGATTTACTGATAAATAATTTAATTGTGTGGTCACATGGAGCACATGTGGAATCAGAATATGTAAACTATTTTTTTTTGTTGTCGCTTCATTATTTTGCAGGTAATATAGTACAGAACAGTTCTCCTGCAGGTATTGTTTGAAATAATTTGTGTGCTGACTGATTTTTACTTTTTGACAGGAGAAAATTCAGATCCAGTTGTCACAGTCTTTTGAGAAAGAAGAAAAACCTGCAAAAGATGAATCAGAAAAGGAAAAATCCAGTGATAAACTGTCCAGAAAAATGTTATCAAGAGGTTTGCTATCTCTCCTTGTGCTTTTCAATATACTGTATAGCTAAAGAACATATGAAAATACAGTTCTGCTTCCAGGTCTTCATTGCATAAACATTGTGTTATTTTTTAAATTTTATTTGCAAATGAAGCAAATAGATCAGACACCTTTGAGCTAGAGAAAGAATTGGTCCCTGAGGAAAGAGAGCCTTAGAGACTTCATCAAACACTCCAGCAAATGTTTTTCCTTTCTGTCCTGTCTGACTGTGCAGAGCAGCATAAAAACCAGCTGTGTTGTCTCAGTTGTGTCCAAGTGTTCTTTAAGCTGACTTTACGAGGCAGTGGAAGCTCCTGTCTTGTTCCTGGGCTTTGTTGTTGCAGGACTTGTGAAACTGAAGTGAGAGTGGCACAGCTCCCTTTGTCTTTCTCTGATCCTCTTTCAACAGGCATCAATGTTCTCCTTTGTTTATTTTACTTTTGATAGTATCTAGAATTTTTTCAGTAAAGTTTTGGAGTTAGGGTAGAGCTACATAAATAAAAAGGACAAGTATTATGATTTCACTTAAATATTCCTGCATTCTGGAGTTACAGTCTGTGTGCTGAAAATCTTTGGGTTTTAATCTGAAAGAGAGCTGTGAAATCAATGGCATCAACTATCAGTTTATCAGTTTATGTCCGTGCTGCCTAGTGCCTCCTACAGGTAGAAGACTTTATGCATTTAGTTGGCAAATCATTTTACAGCTCTTACTTTAAATATCCAGAATATTGATCACAGAGATTATAGGAAATAGCTTTAGAGCTGGAATTCTTTTTGAGACAAGTGGCACTTGTCCATCTCATGTCCCACAATTCCATAAGGCATTCCTCGTGTGGAATTTCAGTGCAGCTTGTCCCAGCTGGCAGCCAGGTATTTGTGAAATAAAAAGCACTGGGATGGAAAACAACCTGCATTTATAAATGTCAGTCTCTGAAATGATGCCTTAAACACCACCCCCAAATACCCAACAGGTAATGATAGGGGGTCTGTGCTAGAGGTGGCTGTTCTGGATTCAACCACTCTCTCCTCTGAAGGTTAATTACTTCCCTATATAGGATATGCTAAAATAGAAAATTATGGAATTTTAGCATCAGTTCTAGTAATTATAACTAAATCATTGCTCACTCGCAAATTAGAAAAATTGAAGTAAATAATTATTGAATCTTGACGTTTTTACGAGGGATAGGCTTTTTTTGCCTTCCCTTCAGAATCAAAAGTAATTCCAAACCATAAATGTTTAGTCTTGCTTAGTTTCACTTAAACTCTCTGGGCAGCTGGAAGAGCTGGAGCCTAGGAATAAGTTTGAGTTGTGCCTAACTAAGTTGAGACTAGGTTAACACGTAAGTAGTTCTTGAAAGCCATCTAGTTCCAAAAATACTGTTCCAACACCTGTTGTATTGAATCCTAGTACCCAAAGATGCTTATGCAAGGGAAGATTTGGGGTTAAATCATTGCTTTCAGGGACAGATTTTAGGGGATAGTATGTAACTGAATACTTTCTTTCACTGACACTGGAAAGGAGGGGGAAGGTTGAGACTTCTTTTTGGAAACATCTAAACATGATGTTGTGCAAACAAAGCCCAACAGAACAAGGATTTTTAGTAATGCAAAGCACCACACTGTAAGGTTAAACTGTTACATTCTGAATTACAAAATTTCTTTGGGCAACATCCAGGTCTCTCAAAGTGATTATCTGCTTCACAACATACAGCCAGTTATTAATAGTGTGTTATTGAAACTATTGCTTCTGCATTACCCTTGAATTAGGGGATAGTGGGTGGTGGTGGGTTTTCTGTTTTGTCTTTGACTTGTGGGCCTTTTCCCTGGAAACTGGAAGCATTTAATTTTGGCAATAATGTACTTAATGATTATATAGTATCAATCCATATATAGTATGTTCAGCAATAATTGGAAAACAGCTTCTTCAGAGTGTAATTTTGCTCTCTTCCCCCTCAACCTCAGATTCCAGCCAGGAGTATACAGATTCCACTGGTATAGATCTTCATGAATTTTTAGTAAATACATTAAAAAACAATCCCAGGTAAGAATCAAAAATGTCAACTTTCTTTATGTTTTTCTTTCTTGTTGTTGCCTGAGGTGTCACATTACCTGGTTTTCTTTTGTTTGTAGTTTTATTTTTTCCCCCTCTTAAATGTCTAACCCTCCATGTCAGTTATTCAGTGTGAGATTCTCTTGCACAGACTGTTTAAAACACCACTGTAACTGGTTTGCTTTTTGAGTAGAGGTTCAGGACATTGAAGTGGTTTAAATGCTTTTAATGCTTAATATGCAAATGATGTGTTCAGTCTATGTGCAATTCTCTCCCTGAATGGGCTTCAGTACATTGTCTCTAAACCTTGCACTGTCTTGGCACCTACTTGTTAGAGACCAAACTGCCTTCTCTGACTGTAATCTGTCTCGCACTGAATTTATAGATAAAGGCATTTTTTAAGCTTTACCATATAACTGTAGTTAGAGATTTTCATTCTGCACATCAGAAACCAAATCTGACCTAATCCAAGTCCATCATTTGTTAGCAACAGAGCTGACCTGGCTCTGTTGGTTTGCAGTCTGTCCCTGTCTTGTTTGTTCTTTCCCTCACTGGGGTTTTGTGCTGGCTTTGTGGCTGTAGTACAAGGCAAGAAATTAACTTGGTGCAATTGTGCTCTGCCACAAAAGCTGTTTCACTGCTATTTGTTATTCATTCATATTATAGGTAGGACTTCCAATGTGATATGTTATTTGGATTCCATTTTATTCAGAATAAATGTGACATGAGCCATCATATGGCCAAAGCCATAGTCCTGTAGAGTAAAATTAGAAAGCACAGACTTCTGTGAGACTTGGTAGGTGGTTCCTGTTTGAAGCCATGAGGCCTCCCAGTGGAAATAAGGAATTTTAAGTGAAGGTCTCCAAGTGTTTCCATACACAGTGACTGGGAAGCATGGTTACTTGATGTGCACAGCTTATGAACTGTGCATCATTGGATTTCATTGCATCTTAATAGTTAATTAGAACCAGTGCAAGCAGTCTCAAGAACAGTGTTCCTTTTTACCACCTTGAGTTTTAGCTTTTTTGTATTTCTAATATGTCAGCACATTGCCACATGTGCCAGCTTTAAGCCCTTGGTTGGTGGTGATGTGCCCCATCACTTTCTCAGTGATCCCCTGATGTGCTTCACGATCCAAGGGCCAGCTGAGGCCTCTGCTCACTCCCTGCCCACACCAACCAACAAGGAACAACCTCAGCCCTGCTTTTCCTTCTGGAGCCTGTCTTCTCTCCATGACTGCATTTCCTGCTGAGCCTCCTGGGCAGGGACTTCTTGGATGATCTGTGTACTCTGATATCTGAGAGCAAAACAGCATGTTTCACTAGGCAGGTTCAATACCAAATAGCAAAAAAAGAACACTTTGTCCTAAAAATTCTGCATTTGACACATGCTGGTCCTATTTCCAGTCTGCCATCATCCCTTGATCACAGCTCTGATCTGTGTATTCTTAAGATGAATACAACTGCAGTTATTGGAGTGTCTCATATGTGAGTTGCTGTGTTTTTATTTTCAGGGACAGAATGATGCTGCTGAAATTAGAACAGGAAATTTTAGATTTCATTGGTAATAATGAGTAAGTACTGTACTCTCATAGGAAAAAAGAATTCAAGAGTGTTCCTGTTTATTTAATAAAGCTACTATTCCTTTCTTCCAGAGTACCAAGAAAAAAGTTTCCCCCAATGACATCTTACCATAGAATGCTGTTGCACAGGGTAGCTGCTTACTTTGGATTAGAGCACAACGTGGACCAGAGTGGGAAGTCAGTCATAGTAAATAAAACTAGCAATACAAGAATGTAAGTGCCAAAGCCTTGAAAACCCTTTTGCTGCGTAGCTCTAACGCCTGGGATGTGAGGCAGTGATGCTGTAGCAGGTGAGGTCTGTCTCCTCACTGGGAGCAGGCATCAAGGAGAGGTAGTTGAGCCCTTTATTGTTCATGTTCTTGCTGTGTAATAGTGTGATCTGTTTCATGTTTGAATTCTTTTGGGGAAAGAAGGATGTTATCTCCAAGTTAAGAATTTATGTTGCTTTTCTGGCAGAGATGGGTTGCTAATTTTGTTTCTGTGAAATACGAATTTTTAGCAACTATTTATTTGTTTAAAGATTTACACCAGTAAAGTGTACAAAGTGCATTCTTTGTTTCTTTTGGATAGCAGAGCCAGCTCTTATCTTAGAACAGGGTCATTTCTGATTTGGTGAAGGGAGGGGACTTGCACAACTGTGGCTTTTGTATTGTAAAATTCTACTGGCAGCATTCAGCTGTTGAAGTTCTTCTGTTAGAGTAATGTTGCTTACAGATCTCTCATGGCCTTACAAATAAACATAGCAGGAAGATAGACACCAATGGAAATGTCAACCAGGTTAACAAGCCATGGGGTGCTGCTTTACTGTGAGGGCTGGGGAGTTCTTGGAGAAGCCCCCAGGAAAATCCACATTGCAGAGAAGGTAGCACTGGGGCCACAGCAGCTCTGAAACCTGTGCGGAATTGAGGTTTTCATTCAAGGGACCCTGCTGTTCTCTCCATTCTCTGCACTGCTCTGTCTCCTCATTCTCTCTCAAAAAGACAAAGGTCTAATGTGTTGACATATTTATGCCACCTAGTTTCTAGTTTTAACTTAAAGCATTTGCCTGACACTGTTTTTTGTTGATCTTGAACAGGAAAACAGGCGTTTACAGCGCCTGCATCCTAACCTCAGTCTCTAGGTACACTCTTTATAGCTTTGGGAGAAAAAAAATCTAATTATCCACCCTATTTTAGAGTCAGTAGGACTGAAATGAAACACCACACTGAAATTTCACTGAAGTAAATAGTTTGTCCTCAGAAGTTTTAGAAATATATATAGAACCTAAATATATGTTAAATACTTGTATTATTTATGTATGTGTTTTTGCTTTGGCTGTACAATCTGTATCTAAATGGACCTAGAAAGCCAAACATTTCAAATCTGTTGCCTTTGCATTCACCAGCATCTCTAGACTGAAGCTTCAGTCTACCACATCAACATTGGAAAAAGGACTAATAAGAGATTATTTCATTTTTATGCTTTTTAAAAATTTTTAGACCATATTTAAATAGCTTGTGGCCTCTGGAAGCCCCTGTAGGTATAGTTACTAATTAGCAGGCATTTCATCTAACCTGCAGACATAAAGATTCTTGATGTTTTCAATATTCTTATTTTAAATCACTTTGGATGCAAAATAAGAATTTAGAAAGAAAACCTTGGAGATCTGCTCCATGTGGAATAAAGCCAAACTTACCTTTTCCTCATAGGCAGGTTCGCGGCTCCCTCGCCGAGCAGGGATGTTGCTGACATCAACCACCCAGTGCACACTGGCACGTCTCAGTGGAGTGGGAGTTGGTGATTGCAGGGCAGTAAATTCAGAGACCTTTAAAAGAAAGAGGTAAGACAGTCTAAAGGTTCTCTGAAATGCCTGCTAATTATGTTTGGGCATCCAGTACCCAATAGGCAGGGCTGGCTGTTTCCTAGAAAAAGCTCCCCTCACTCCGTCCAGAAGTCCTAGGTAATAAATAACAGAAATAGAGAAGAGCATACATTTATTCAGTCCTCTATTAGACAAATATTTCCTGATTGTCTGAGCTCTTCTCTTGTGATAGCAGTAGTTTTATTATTCAGGTACTTGGTATCTCTCTTTAATAACAAGGATTTGTAAAATACCACTTTTTCTTTCACAAAGTAGATAAAATACCAAAGCAATATTTATAATCTGTTGTTTCACTCTCTCCCTATGACTGTGAAGCTCTTGCTTGCCTGCATTATACTGTTCTTCTCTTACTCATTTCTACTTAATTTTGTTTTAGAAGTTTCTAAGTTTCAGTGCTTTCTCCTCTACCTTCTTTCTTCTGTTTTCCCTTGAAATGAACTCTGAGGTATTGCGGCTCTAGCGGCAAACACCTGTCTTCACTTCCATGCATGCCCAATACCCATTGCATGGCACCAGTTGGGATTCAAAAGCACTTCTGATTACCCAAGGGCATGTGGTTTGCTTCCCACCTTAACTGGGAGTTGCAGCAAAAGCTTTGAAGGAGGAAGAGATTTTTAAAAGCAGGTTTGTTATGCCTCAGGACAGGACTTGTCAGGGGTGTACCTCATCTTTTCCATTGCCCAGACAGCCAAAAGTTATTATTTCAGTTAGAATATTAAGTATATTTTAAATTACTCTTGAATATATTTCAGTTTGTTCCACTGTGTGTACAGTATACTTGCAAAACCATAAATGTTTTCTTTGTAACAACTTTTCTTAGACCTGACCAAAAGTTTTGTGAGCATATAAAGGATGAGAAGAGTGATGACTTCCAGAAGCGGTACATCCTTAAGAGAGATAACTCTAGTTTAGACAAAGATGACAACCAGGTAAAGCACACATGGCTTATTCCTTCCACTTGCTGTGTTTGACTGTGCATTTTTACTGTTTTCCTCTGTAAAATAACACTGTACCCTTACTTTAGATGAGAATACGATTAAAAGATGACAGAAGAAGTAAATCCATAGAAGAACGTGAAGAAGAATATCAGAGAGCTAGAGAAAGGATATTTGCACAAGATGTACGTATCAAAACCAATCTGGCACTGTTTTCTATGAACCCTTCACACACATACATGCACAGGTGGCTTTCCAGGAAACTTTCTGTTTCTGGATGACACTGAGCAGGTAAGAGATGTGGCCTGAGTGAGTTTTAAATGATATTGCAGTTACAGAGAAATCTTCTGTCTTCTCTAATTGCTGCTGTATGAAACTCAAACAATCCAAGAATTATGAAGGAGTGTTCTCTAGCATTACCTAGCACAATGTGTTCCCCCCTTTGCATTGTTTCACTCCTCACTGCAATTTAAGTTTCAGAGTTTTGGTACTGCAATCATTTCAGTTGCTCAGAAAAATAATTAAAGAAGAAAAAACCCCAAGCAAATTAAAAACCAAAAAACTCTTTTCTCGCTTGTATCTATAGCAACCATATTGAGTGGGCACAGTAAAATGATTTCAGGCTCCATATGTGAAATTTCTGTCAGGAATCTCACAGTCTGATCTCCTGACTGGAGATACCCTGCAGGACAACATTACAGGCTACAATTCAATTGCAAGTAGTGATTATATTGAGTAAAACAGAACAAATATATCTTTAAAAATATGTTACTTTTAGTAATCCACTTCTGACATTTATCTATAACCCTTGCACATCCAAAACCAGAATCTGAAGAGAGTAATGAGCTCTTGAGAGGCTAATTTATTTTTTTTTTTTTGTTCACCTTAGTTACAAACAAGAAGAACGGACTTTTGGATGTAAAATTACATTTTCCTTTTGCATCTTAATTTACTATGTATTACACCCTTAGAAGCTTTTGTGCCAGATGTTAGGAGTCACAGTCAAGTACAACATAATCTGAGTCAGGAGCAGCCTTTTTGTTTCTGTTCCGTGTGCTCTGTAGCTTACCCAGACTGGTACCCAGGGCACTGAGCAGTTGCTGCAGCAGCAGTGGCCTCTCCCCCTCCACCCTTCCCAGCAGAAGACAAGGCAGCTCAGGTGCTGTGACAGCCCTGGGAATCACACACCAGCTGCAAGTGATCAAGGCACCAAAGGCCCAGTGGAAGAACTGTAGATCAGAAATATCTGATAGAAACCAACTGAGCAGCATTGGAACTATCCTCATGCTGACTTTGATTTCCTGCACATGGCCTTTTCATATTGTCTTGTTCCAATGTTTCAATTTCATGGAAAATATTCACCAAGAGGTAAAGGTTTTCAGGCAGCCTAATATAAAGAGGGTTCTGTAGAAGTCTGTGTATGATGCAGAAGACTCCAGATTGCTGTGTGTTTTGTAGTAGGGGTTCTAGATGCCATTCATATTAATTTCTGCACTTCTTTGCCCCTCAGTCCCTGTGTTCCCAAGAGAATTATTTCACTGATAAAAGGTAAGAAAATTTGCTGTTTAATTCTGTTTTGTCTTCCTATTTTCTTAATAAATATTAAGTTATCTTATTAAAATGTCAACAGAATCCAGGAGGAAGAAACTAATAGTACACAACAAAGACGGCAGATACTTAGGTATTTGATGCTTTCTTTTAAAAAAACAAAACCCAAAGTATTCTGCATGCATTTTACCTTTTCTTTCTTGTTTTTGTTTTTTTTTTCTTTTCCCTTCTTTTGCAAGCGCTGCTCGTGCTAAAAGCTCAGTTTGTAACTTGCAGGATCAATAAGGAGGCATCGGGGAGATCGGCCAACAGCCACCAGAGCAGCACGGAGACGGAGCCGCGGCCCTGGAGCAGCACCGACTCCGACAGCTCCCTGCGCAACCTGAAACCCGCGGTCACCAAGGCCAGCAGCTTCAGCGGCATCTCCGTGCTGAGCCGCGGGGACAGCTCGGGCAGCAGCAAGAGCACGGGCAGGCTGTCCAAGACAGGTACGGCAGCCTCGGGGCAGGCTCTGCGGCTGGGCCGGGTGGGCGGGGCTGGTGTTCCCGGTGGGGAGGCTCCGTGCATCCCGTTCCCTCGGGATACAGGGGCTGTACTCACTACAGGGGCTGCACGCACGGGACATCTACAGACCCAGCCCCAGAGCCGTAAACGCTTCTGGCTTTGGAAGGAGAATTTTCAAGTGTGTTGTAGATGGCTTGAAGTTCAATGCCTTTTCTCTCATGCAAAGGGTTTGAAAACATTTTTTACCAGAAATATTTCTGTATAGAATATTTGGAGTTCAGGTCTCCATTTCCAGTGCAAAACTGCATTGCATTGTCTTAGGATACTCTGCACTGCTATCAGATAAAACAGATAAAACAGCATTAAAGCTCAGAAAAAACTAATATATATGAGCAAAACTAATATAATGAGCATTTAACTCAGCTAAAACAGCATTAAAGCCTATGAATTGGTAGTTATTTTTATTGTGTTCTTTCTTTTTTTTAATCAAAATGAATATGGCTAACTTAATTTTTAGACTGCTGAGAAATGAGGTCAGTGTAACAAAGTTTACTGTTTAATTTTCAGATTCAAAAATCTTGGGGGAAAATACTCATAAGAGTCAAGGTTTCAAAGGGGGTTAGCTTGGAACTATTGTTAAAACAAAATCTCAGAAAATATGGGAATGAATCTTCTGTGGGTCAGAAATGAAATTCAGTAAATATTTGTCTTTCAAATGCCAACATAATTTGTTCCAGTTGCTAATCTCTGGAGAATTTTCAGGCTTGTAATACATGGATGGGTTATTGGCGGCTGCTTCAGAATTTGAAACAGAACTGTAAAAAAGCAGAATATGATTGCTTACCTTATTAATATTGGCTTTGTTCTTATTTATAAAACTGGTTTCTAATGAGGATCTATTTAAATTTTTTGCTTTTCCTTAAACCACCACTGCCTTTTAGGTATATGGCTACACTGCTATAGCTTAATGCAGTAAAACAGTAACAAATTCTGTATACTTGTATAAAAAAAAAACCCAGACATTTCAAGGTACTTCTGCTGTAAAATTGTGCCATCATACAGAGTTACTCCATTTAGCACTGTAGTGATGCTATTTGGCACAGCTTGAAAAGAAACTGCAACCTGACAATAAAATACCTTCTTAGAAATCTTTGTTGGCTAAATTTCAAGAACATAAATAGATTCTTAAAATTTTTGCTGGAATCTTTATTTTGGCATTCGAAGAGTTTGGACATTCCAGGCTTGGAATGCCCACCTTGATGGTTGTTGCCTCATGCAGTTCCAGGCTGTGGTGATGGGCACATGTTGAGCTTGGGTTTGTTCACGTTGTTCAGGGATGTAATTGGCTGTGGCTATAATGGCTTCAGCCTCACTTCTCTGCACAATCTAGAAGTGAACACACTTGGAAATTAATCCAAGTAACTCTGCTCAGGAAATGATGGTTTTACAGAGCTGGGATGTGCTGTCTCAGTTTACAATTAATAGCTTTGATTTCACTTCTTTCAGCAATAAAAAGGCCAATGCTTCAAGCTATGCTCTCTTAGTAAACACAAGTTGAAGGATTACAATTAGCAACTTTTATAAGGGATTGTAGAGTCACTTTAAGCAGTACATAAATTCCATCAGAGTGATTTTTGAGTCTTTCTTCTAGATTGTATAGAGGCTGCTAATGAGGAGTTTGTAAATTTAAACAACTGTATTCTGTTTCCAAGTACTGCAAGTATCATATACTTCTTATGAAGTCTGTTCTAAACTCTGTACCTAAAGCTCCAGGTGCCAGGTGATCTGGGAACAGCAGTTCCACAGACCTCTCCATACTGGACTTTTGGAGTAGTTCTTTTAGCTGCATGCTTTGGCTTTCAGGAAGCTCAGGGTCTGGTTCTCCACTGCCTTGCAATGTTTATAGCAATTCATATCTGTTAAATGAGTACTGATTCCAATTGGCTATTTCACACTCCTTTGAAATTTGAATTGTTGCATAAAGCCAGGCTAAAGCTACCATGTTACCTTTTCATTTTTCTAGGTGTATTCTTGATTTCAGCCTGCAAATTGTCAGAGGAGGAAACAAATAGTGTTGAGGGTTTTAGTGTAGTGAAATTGTGCAGCAGGTGAGTCAGAGAAGATCTGACCCTCAGCAGTGGAAAGAAACTGATCCTTGCTTGCATGCAGGCTGTGTGCAGGGCATGAGCCTTTAGCCGGTGAATCTGCAGGGACAGCGGGGCCCTGCAGCTGCATTCCCTGCACTGCTGCAGGAGCTGGGGCTGGGAGTTCACTGCCTCAGTGCATCCGATCCACCATTTTGCAGTAATGACCAATCACTTCCAGGAATTCTGGAGGTACAGATATGCATTTTCTGACCAGAAAACCAAGCTAGATATGAAAGCCTTAATTTGCAGTGCAAAGCAGTGCTGAATTGACCCTTGGTTCACAGAAGGGACCTTGTAATGGTATTCCAGGGGAGATGGAGGGGGAGTTCATTGACAAGGCTGCTGTTGAATAATGTGCTTAATGCTGAGCTTTCAGGGTGAGCACTTACAAGTGTATTTTTTAAAGTGAGCTTGATGTTACTGTCTCCAGGTAAAACCAATTTCTCATTACTCCTTTCCTAGGTTCAGAGTCTTCTAGTAGTGTAGGGTCCTCCACGGGTTCTCTCTCTCACAGCCAGCAGCCTCTTCCAGTGCCAGCTCTAAGCCAGCCCTCCCCTGGCACGCCTGCCGTGTATCCAACTGTCAGCTCTAGTAACTCTCTTTCCTTTGATGGTGGCATGAGCGGGCAAGTGGCATCTGCTGCTAGCAGCAGCTTCTTTCTGCTTCCCTTGGAAGCAGCGGGCATCCCGCCTGGCAGTGTGCTGGTCAACCCTCAAACAGGTTGGTACATGCTTGGGGGTGTCTCTGTTGCACTGGGGAACTTGGAAAAAAGTGCACGAGTGTTTGCATAAGACTTCATGTCAGTATTGTCCTTTGTCCTTTATTTTTCTCTTTATTTTTTTAATGTGGTTGTGTTCGTTCAATGCACTTAATTTAACAAGGAAGCATGACTGGAGGACCAAAGGAATGAGTAAACTCACATGATCTTCTCTAGAAGAGTTTTTAACTTACATGTAAAATTTTAATGAGTGACTTGCACAAAATATGAAAATCATATGATTTACTATCCAGAACACAGAATAACTTAATTGTTTCAGCTTTTTTCAGGAGAGGAAAACATCTTTTCCAGTTCTTCTATAACACAGTTTCAGTGAGGGGAAAGAGCCTGAAAAAGGATTTATATTGACTTGAAAGAACTTATCATCCTTCAGTTTTTTTGATACAACATACTCACATCTCTATGTTCAAGGCTGAGTTAATACAAGTGAAAGAAAGAAGCACAGGATAAAATGCTATTTCTAAACTTCTCCTTGTCATTTTAAAACAGGATTACATCAGTGTTGGTGTAATTGGCCAATACTGGTATTTTTTAGTAAGTAGTAGGAAATTTTTACTTCATAATGTAGATGCCAGGAGATCTGTAATAACTTGTCTGGATGAAATAATGAGGTAGCATTCTCTCTGGGCAAACCTTTACTTAAAAATCAGGAAATCCTGAAAATTTTAATTTACCTTTTATGTAAAAGATAATAATTTTAGGAAATTACATATTTTCATTTTAGTATAACGTTTTGTTTTCTTTGTAAAAAAGAAAATATTTCAGGATATATTTACCATCATTCTGTAGATTCTCTTGATTATGTTTGAATATAACTGCACATGATGTTTGAAGCAAAATGTTTCTTATTGGGGTTGCTAAAATGATCATGTAGTAAATAATTTCTTTAACTAGAAGGTATAACATTGAAATAGATAAATTCATCTTTTTCCTTAGTATGAATCATTTGCTAAAAATTTGGTTACAAATGAGTTGCTGTAGGACCTAATTTTCATAAATAGCCATTGGATTTGGAGAATGTATTTGTCATCTTAGAGCTAAGTTCATTAGTAGTCTTTCATAATTATATTAATGTCTAATGAGCTTCCAGTAGAAGACAAAGAACACTTTGAGAACAAGGAACATTTGGGTGCAGATAAACTTTGATTTCCAATGTACTCCCATCATTGTATTCTGTAATTGTTCCTCTGGCTTTACTGTTCCAATGCCAGCCAAGGCAGGGATTGGTTCCTCAGAGTTTCTGACAAAGAGTCTGTGCCTTGGCAATTGGGAAGAGACAGTTCTACCCAGCCATTACAAGAAATAAGTGAAGCTCTGGTGATTAGCAGGAAGTAGTAGAAGGAAATAAGAAAATCTGAGTCCCTATTGATGTGAACATTCCCAATTCTTGAGTATTGAAGTATGTACTAAGCTCAGTTGAGTATCACCTGATGAGCTGCAGTCCAGCTGCTGTAGCTTATTTTTGCAAGTCTGTTGATGCTCCCTCTGAGTCTGCCATGAATTCCTTGGTCCTTTCTTCAGTAACTGTTCCACTCTTTATGTTGGGCAGTTGCATTTAAGTTTGATGGTACCAAGAAGTCTGGAGGAGCATTAGTCTGCTTTGACGGGGTGCAAAGGCTTTAGGCTCAGTTTAAACCTTTCTGGAAAGGATAAGAACGTCTTTAAATCAGAGGAGAGAAAAATTTACATCAGTGTTGGGCCCTTTGAGCATCAGAATAAGCCAATGCAGAATAAGCCTGTGCCTACCTGTCACTAAGCAGGTAGGCACAGGTCCTTGCCAGCCAGGCTGTTGTTCCTTTGATTTGTTTTGTTTTTTCCAACCCAGGCACAAAAAGAAATCACTGGGGTTTTTTATAATTTACTTTTATGCAGTTTGATTTTCAATTCTTTTTCATTGGCACGTTGCTGTAATATCGAGGTTGCAAATTATTAAATAGGAGAATAATTCTGTGTTATTTATTTTGAAAGCTAAAAGCCAATTAATCTTAGAATAGAGGGAGAGTCCTTTATCAGTAATCTAATTAGCAGTCATGGCAGCTATTACTTTATGTAGTTTTAAAAAAGTATTTGCCTTTAAGCTCTCCTGTGTTCTGACTGGTTTTCAAATTGATTAAAGGAGATAAATTTTTAAAAGATCCTTAAAACAGTATTTTAGTAGAGTCTTCCTTTATTGCTCCTGTCATATTCAATCTACTTGATTAAAAATCAAGTTTCAAGATGAGTAGCATATAAGAAATTTTTATGTGTGTTCACTACATAAGGAGTGGGGTATCTTTGTTCAGCTTAAATGTTTTGGGTTTTAGCTGCATGTAGTCATTGCTGTTATAGTTGTGGGCATTTGGCATGAATCTGTCATATCAACCAGTGTGGCTTCACTTATTTTTCAATGTTATTGTTGTATTCATTTTTCCTGCTGTGAGTATATTTCTGTTTTCTCCCAGCTGGGGTGCTGCAGCTGGCTGTGTTTGCTGTCTCTCCCCCCGCAGGTCAGCCGTTCCTCAATCCCGACGGCACTCCGGTTGTGTACAACCCTCCCCTGCCTCAGCAGCCTGTTAGGACCCAAGTGCCTGGAGCTGCACCTCAGCCAGCCCTGCCCAGCCCCACCCAGCACCAGCCCGGAGCCAACCCCGTCCTCTCACAGGTGCACTTGTCAAACACATGCTCAGGGACACCGGGGCTCTCTCTCACCTCTGGGAACAGGGGCAGGGGCGTGTTTATTCGTCTGCAGTGGATGGGAAGAACAGTCACACAGATAAGGGTAACTGGGCTCTTTCCCTCCCAGCCCTCAGAACTATCTGCTCTGCTCATACCTGAGCATGGTAGGCAGCCTTTTCTTCAAAATACTGAGGAATTTTAGCATGAAAATATTCCGTAACCAAGAACAAGAGGTTCTGCCTTCATCTGTGGAGTTACCCAGGCATTAAAAGCAATATAGTTGGCAACTGGGAAGAGAGTTAATCCAACTGGAACTTGGGCTTCTTGTATTAGGGTTGTTTCTCAGCCAGATGAATTCCTGGGCTGTGCAGCACAAGCAGGAGTCATGGCACAGAAGGAGTAGCACTGGACTGGTACAGCATGAACATCTCATGAGTAGCACTTCAGCATATTCTGCTCACAAAACCACACACATGAGTACAGAATGTATTTTATCCTTGTCTTGTACAAGAGTTTAGTAAAATAGGCCAGATTTAAGACTGCCCTAGCCCTAGGAGGAGAAGAAAAGCAAAATGTATGGGCAGGGGAAGGGGGGGTTCTCCCTTTCCACAGCAGCTATTTCAGGCACCAAGGTACTGCCTGTAGTCTCCTCTGGTGTTTTCAGATGGTTCTTAAATTTTATCGCAGAGTTATTTATAGAACTTCATTTAAACCTTTCACCTTTGTTTGTTTTCCCTGTTTAAACCTGTTCAGGTAGCTGGGTATGCCACAGTAGAGCTGGTCTGTTTTGAAAAAGGTCTCATTTGTACTCTTTCTAGTTCATAGAAGTATGTGTTTAATATTTGCTATTTTCTTCACAAATTCTGTACTAATTCTCTGATTACCTTCTCAATGGATGCTGGAATTAAACCTGCCTGAAATATTATGAGCTATGATAACTATCTAGAGAAAATATTTTAGTACTGTTGAATAAATGAAAGTAGTATGTTTGAATCCATGGTTAGTAGTAAATTCATTCTGTCTTTAGATGCTTTGAAAGAGCTTGTGTTTAAAATGCGTGTGGAGTTTTTAGTCTCTGAAGGAAACAGTAAGTGTTAAATAGAAGCAATTTGCTGACATAGCTAATATAGTGTATAACAAATAAAGCAATGGATGTCTTTTGGGAGAGTGAGATATTCAGAGTTACTTCTGTTTTCATTCTATGCCGTCTTAAGCTTAAGAAAAAAGAAGTATCCATTCTGTTCTGAGAGTGGAGCGAGTTGCTCTTCTGGAGCACAGTTGCTTTTCTCTGTTACAAAAGACTTGTTTTCACTTCTCTTACTCTGGTGTTAACCTTGTTCATAACCCTGTTATTTCTGCAGCCTCTGCGGGCTCTGCAGCCTTCCTCCCAGCCTGTCCAGTACTCTGCAGTGTCGTACCCACCCCCGCTCCTGCCAGCCTCCTCTGCACAGCAATACTCTGTGGTACTGCACTTCTCTTCTCTGCTGCCTGCCCAGGCTCCTCTCTGGTGCCTGCTGACCTTTGCTTGGCTGTTTGGGTGCTGTGTGTACCAGGGTAGTGACTGGCTCTCAATCACAGCGACACAGCACCTGAGTGCCCGAGATGGGAACAGTTCGTGTTCGGCAGAAATGTGTGCAATTAAGGCTGTATCTATAAATCTCTGTATTTTGAGATACATTATTTCCCTTTCCCTTTGTAAAGAAAGTTTTTCAGTGCTGTTTCATTAGCCAGTCAGTACCTTTTTATGTCTCTAGATTAACCTCTTTCCATTGCTTCTTATTGTTTCCTTGCCTGCTGACTCTCCTGCTGAACCTCAATACATTCTGAGGGACCAGCTGCTCTGATTTTTTGTGGTTACCCTTTTGTAGCCTCTTTGGTAGAACTTTCAACACTCCCACTTCTCTAGCATCTGTTGTTTAATAAGTAGAAGCTGAAATAAAATATCCTAGTCTGTCAAAAACCAGGAAGAAATAAGAAAAGCCACACAAAGTGAAACTGAAACTTAGTAAAGGGGAGTTGTTATCCAAGGGAGAATCTGAACTTGATTAGATTGAACCAAGGAGATCAATCAAATCTGAACCAGGTCAGAGTCTGCTCTGATACTCTACTGAGTGCATGTGTGTTGAGTTTATGCGGCAAGGTTTTGGAGCAGGGAGCTGCAGGGATGGCTTCTGGGAGACCAGACTGGGAGCTGCCCCACGTTGGACAGAGCCCCTTTCAGGCAGCTCCAGGGCTGGCACTGCACAGCCCAGGCTGAGTCAGTCATTCGCACTGGTGGCACCACTGAGTGTGCTTGGAAAAGGGTGTGAGGGAGAGGAGGGAGAAACAACTCCAGAGATATCGAGGCCAGAGGGAGGAAAGCAAGGAAGTGTTTCAGGTGCTGGAGCAGAGCCTGCAGCCTGGGGAGGATGCTCTTGTGAAGCAGATTCTCCCGTTGAATCCCATGAAGGACCACGGTGGAGTAGATATCCACCCTGCAGCCCTTGGAGCATCCCACAGGTTGCATCCCACATCCTCCAGCTCTGAAGGAAGCTGGAGCCTTCAGGAGCAGGATTTCTGGTAGGCCCGCACTAGGTCACTCCACTCCTGAAGGAGTTCAGCCTTTGGGAAGAACCCACTTGAAGAGGTTTGTGAAGGTGGCATCCTGTGGGTGGGACCCCATGCTGGAGCAGAAGAGGGAGGAGGAAGAAGGAGTAGATACATGACTGGGAACCAATCACAGGCCCCATTCTCCATCCCTTGTGATACTTGGGGGAGGTAGAACATTTGGCAGTGAAGCTGAGTCTGGGAAGAAGCAGTGGGGTTGAGGGAAGCTGGTTTTAGCTTTGTTTTTATTTCTCACTATCCTACTCTGTTATTAATTGGCATAAATAAATTATCTTCCTGTAGTGGTCATTGATGAATGATTTTCCTGTCCTCTTGACCCATAAGCCTTTCATTGTATTTTCTGCCCCCATATTGCTAAGGATGAGAGGCAGGATGGAGTGACGTGGGGGGCACTTAGGAGCCAGCCAAGGTTATCTCATCACAGTGTTGTACAGCAGCTAATTTTCAACATTAATCAGAAATCTTAAAATAAATACAGTTTTAGCTGAATTCAATAGGGATATTGCTTCTGAAGTTAATTGAGAGTTTGAATAGATGCTAAAGCAGAGAAGGAAACTCCTTCCTGTTTGTAGTAATTTCAAAGCATTTCACATTCAGGAAATGGGTTCCAACACTAAGTGCCCTGGAAAAATTTTGTTTGAAAAATTTATTCCTGCTGATGGTAACTTATGTAGCATAATGAAAAGGATTGATGGTCTTGGATTGTATTCCAAGTGTAACACCTCTGTAGTTGGCACCAGAAGAGTGCTTTCTCCATTTATTGGGAATGCCATGTTCCAGGGCTGAATCCTGCTTGTTCCATACCTGTCACTGCAGGACAAAGTGACCAGGTCAGACTTTACTTAGACTGGTAGTGCAACAGGAATCAGTGTGATGTGGCTTGGGTTTATCCTTCAGACATATTTAGAGCTAAGATAAACATATATGTAGTATCTCCTCTTCAAACTCAGGATTTGGAAAAGCAGAATGTAAAATCCAATGCAGAAAAGCATTATAGTGGCATTTAATAGGCAGCATTAAGGAATGAAATACCAAAGTCAGATTACTAGCTAATGAAAATAAGGCTTTTTAAGATGAACACATACGAAAGGTATAGTAAATTAAGTTTTAGGTGCAAATTCATATTTCTGACAGTAATTAATAATAATAATTTAGTTACTATTAATAAAAATAGTAACTAAAAAAATTTAGTTTCCTTTAGCCTGGAAACTAAAAAAACCATAACATCATAAAATATGAATGTAGCTAATCAGTAAAATATGGAGCTTACACTTACTTTTTCTTGATTAATTCCTATCTTCAGGATGATCTCAGACCAAATGGTCTTGAAATAGTTTTAATGTTCCTGCATGTTTGAAGAATTTACTTTCAAAGTATGAACCAAATCTTCCTGTTTAGCAAAAAACAAGCAATAGTAGCTAGCAATCACTTCTAATTTTCAGGATGTTGCTAATTTGACGCTGAACTGCTTGTTAAGAAAAGGAGCTTGGGGTTACAGTAACAGAAGTTTCAGATTCCACAGGACCCCTGCAGTGCAGAGTGCAATCGTGCCATCCTTTCAGATGTTAATGAAACACAGATAGAGGGTGACCACTGGAACACATTTCTCACTGTTGTTACTTGATTTCAGATGAAAAGATAATTAATCTGTGCATGTAGGATGATAACTAAGTTAGAGGAATGTACCTTTTAAATCAGGATTAGAACCTCATTATGTTAAATGCTTAAAACCAAAATTTACTTCAGCAATCCTAATGCATCCTGCTATTTTACCTGGGGTTAGATGTTTTCACTCAAGTTTCGGAGTCCAATCAGAAAATGTTAGTGGCACAAATTCTGAACTTTCTTTTTGACAACTGAATTCTCAAGTAAGTAGATAAAGGCAGATGTAATCCAAAAGGCAAAATATTTGCAGTAAAGAGAGTGAAGTCTGAACATGGATGTTCTCTTGTGCTGTCAGCCCTGAAGATAATTTGCTACTGTTCCATCTTTGCTGTTGTTCTTTGGCTGCTGTTGCTGCTGCCCAGTAATGTGAGAGGTGCTGTCTGAAACTTACTGAGGTATTTGGCTATTTTATTTCTTTTTCCTTGAACGTGCATTTGCCAATGTGGTTTTTCCTGTTTTCCCCACGCCTGCAGCAAGACAACCTGGGATCGCAGTTCAGCCACCTGAGCCTGGCGCGGCAGCCCCCGGCCGAAGGCGCCGAGCCCGCCCCGGCGNCCGCGCCCGCCCCGGCCTACTCGGGCCCCGGGCACGCCGTGGGCCAGCCCGTGCTCCCGCAGCAGGGATACGTGCAGCAGCCCGTGCCACAGGTACCGCGGCTCTCGACAGCTGGAGGGAAACGCTGACCCTGCTCTTCTGCTCAGGACCTCTTCATACGGTCTGGGGCTCCCTGCAGAACTGCAGCTCTGCTTTTGTTCTGGGGCTGGGGTCTTTTCTGGGTATGTTTTGTAATGCATGACTTCAGTTTACTTGAGGAAAGTAAACTTTCGACAAGGAAAGCAGAGAAATTGTATAAAGAGAATTGTAGTATAAAGAATTTTTGAATCACTGAATTACTTAACATCCTTTGCACCTTTTAACTAATTTTGCATCTTTGTTTTATGGGTTTTGCATTTAGATGTCTGCCTTCTCTAAAGCTGCCTGCAGGCAGTGACGCTCTGATTGTTCTTTGCAGATGCCCCCCTGTTACTGTGCCCCCGGCCAGTACCCGCACTCCGGCCAGCAGTACCGCCCTGTCTCTGTCCATTACAGCACGCAGCAGAGCCAGGCCCTGCCACAGCCTGGCCAGCAGACAGGTTTGTTCAGCTCTTTCAGCATTTCATTAGAACATGTCCTCTGGGTTTTCTCCTGCTTTTTCATTTTAGACTTACTTTGCTGTAAAATTTCCAATAAACTAGAGGATCAAATGTAGAATACAAAGTGTAACTAACCGAAGGTGGAAAAATTTGAGGCACTTGTGCATGAAACTTGGGATTCAAGCCATTCTTTTGAGTGGCTCATGCTGTAACTTAAATTGCAGGGTGTTTAATATGTAACAGTTAATAATTTTAAAATTTTGTAACTTAGTAACTAAAACATGATTAACTTGCAAAGTAAAATAAATTAGTGCCTTTAAATGATGTAACATCAAAGAGATGTATCTTAGCTGAAAGTTCTAAGCTAAAGATCCTAATCTTAGATACTGTGTCATGGAAAGAGTGCTGTGTAGAAGATATTGGTGATACTGTTTTACTCTGTCTTTCTGTCCTATGATTAAAGGTATCAGGGTATTGGATGGAATATATAATGACACTTATGTGGTTACCTATTTTAGTAAAGACTTAACTGAGTTACCCTTCTGTGAATGTTAGCAAGCTTCATTTTCATCTCCTCCTTTCTGCTTGTCTTTTTTTCTTACAGATTTTAACTGTAGGCTACCATTACTCTCACAATCTGTACTTCTAAATACTGTTATGACTTCTTCAATAAGATTTGTATTCCTGAAACAAATTTACTTCTCAGTAATATCTTGACTCATGGTCAAGACTTTCAGAAGTAACTAGTGATGTTTGGAGGCAGAGATCCTTAAAGACCAGGCTTTTATACCAGCTCTCAGTTGAATGTGTAACATCCTTCTGAGTTTCCTTCTGGAGAGTCCTTTTAATTCCTTCCCCTGCCCCCAGCTATGTGTTGCTCTACAGAAACAGGATGAAAGATCAGCTTTTACAAATATTAATTGGATTTATTTATGTCCTATGAAGCAGCATGTAAGAGGGATGGTTCCTCTTCTGCACTTTTAGGAAGTGCTCCAATAGTAGCAATACTTGATGGAGTTACTCAGGGTTCAGTTCACAAAGATTTTTTTGAGAGGAAAACAAATTACTTCATTTTGCAACTTGTGTTATCCACTGGTGTTAGAGACGTGTTACCCAGCTGTATTACACAACCTGCTTTCCTTCCTCAGAATTTTTAATACCTAGACTACTTAATAGCAAAAAGTCTGAGGCTCAAGGGGGATTACTTCCCACTGTGGGGACACCCTGTGTGAGCAGCACACAAACTCCCCAGCTCAGAGAGCTCAGTGTACATTTGTACCCAAACAAACCAGTCTGAATTGGAAAGCATGGGGTGATAAGGTACAAAGGGATGAACTGGTTACTATTAGGTAAGTTCCTTTCTTGTATGTTTTTAGCTCTTTATATTTTAACTGAATTTCACTGCCTGTGGGTGAAAAGTGTCAGCAGATAAACTCCCTCTCTGTCCTGGAAGAAATAAAATAAGCAAGCTGTGCAGACAGCTGCTCTAGTGTTTTGAGCATGTGCCCTGTACCTGCACTCTGACATCAAGGGGTCATGTTTATGTAGTATGGGCATGGTCCAGCCAATAATTCTATTCAGTGTTGGGTTATTTGGTGTTTACCTGCAGTAATGGGAGAAAGAAGGATCTTACCAGAAACTGCATAATTAGTGTTGAACTGAAAATCTCCAAACTGCTCTCCAGCCATTGCTCATTTAATCCTTTATAGGCAAATTTGAATCAGCATTTTAGAAACTATGGTTCTATGTCTTGTTATCTGTTCTGGAAACACCTCACTAGATGGTGTATTTGAGAATTCTCTCCCTTGTAATTTATTTTAAACCATTGATATTTGTATTAATTTGACATAGAGCTACACCTGAAGTGGTTGGTGCTTATTAGCAATGTGTGGTTTTGAGCCAAAGGCACCACGTTACTTGGCTCATACAGCAAAGTGGCTGGGCAAAAATGAGAGTTACAAATCTTGCACTACATAAAAGCCATGGGGGTTGTTCATCTCAGGAAGTGGTTACTAACTATGAAAGAACTTGCAACACAAATTCAGATAAAAGATGACAGCTTCAGAGAGCATGGCAACTGGAGCCACTTCTGGTCTAATGTTGAGGAGTGGCCTGACTTTATTGATGAGCTGTTGGATTCGGGGCCGTAACACTGTCTGAGAGGTTTACATTTCTCACAGTGAACCGGTCTCTTTTTCAGCTGCTTCCTGGCTTCCTTTTTAAAGGGGTTTCAGGTGAAATATTTTGGGGGGTTCACTTTTAATAAAGATGCTTTCGTTGCCCAAAAGATGTTGGGAGAAGAAAACTCTCCTTAAGAAAAAAAGCATTTCCAATTGCCATGTTAATGTGAGCCCAGTTACCATGAGACCTAACTACAGGTTGTTATAAAATCCAGTCTGAACTACAGTTCCTGTAGGAACATCAGCTGCAGTTCAACTGGCTTCTGCTTCACAAGCCAGGGATAAACCTACTCTTGTAACAGTAGCTGTAATAGTCATAACCAAGCTCACCACCTCCCAGCTCGTTAACCCAATGGTTGTACTTGCTTTCTGTTTTCAATAAACACTGTTGCTCACTCCTAATGCATTATTCAGTAAATGTATTTCTATATTCTGTGAGTTAACTTTTCTTATATTAACTGATTTCTTTTGAATTATGTAAATATTAAGAAACCTGCTCCTATTTTTACCTCCAGTTTCAGAGTATTTCTGTGTAATGGGACAATCTGCTGTTGGCAGGTGTGGGGTTTGTGCTGAGTGCTGCATTTCTGTCAGCCCACTCTATGCAGAGGTGAAACTGCAGCTAAAAATAGAGCATTCTTTGGAACGCTCTGGGGAACCTTTGTGGCAGCCAATTTGTATTGTTCCAGTTCCCTCTGCTTGCAGAATTGATTGTATCTGTCTCTGCAAGTGCCAGAAAAGGCTGCAGAGCTACTCACAGGTCCACTGCAATTGGTCCATTGCAATTTCTGGGACATGAGGGGTTCAGACTGCAGGTGCACTGTCACAGCACAACTTCCCATTCTGCTGCTTTTTAGGGGCCATAGATCACTTTACAACAAAGTATGTTAAAGCATTTTGTATATTACAGATATGAAGGGCATTTTGTGCACAGTTCAAACCCAAGTTATTAAAAATTCGAAATACTAATCCTATTTCAAGCATGTATTGTTCTGAAGTTTTGTCTAGTCCTCTGAAAATATTTGTAGTGTTGTGTGTTTCTAATGAATAGCTGTCTTGGTTTTAACAAACTGAATCTTCTTCCCTTTAATTTTCAGAAGCAATATTTGATAATATTAACAGTCTTCTTTTGGTGTTCATTGTTGCAATTTCTATAGAGAGCCTGCTGAGGCTGTTAGTGCACAATGTTCATTGTACTGTGTGGACAAAATCAATGAACATCGGAGGGTGCTGCTCACAAAAAGGTGTTTTATGTTAACTGGATTACTTTCAGAATAGACCAAGCCTTTTTTTAGCACAATTTAAAGAACACCCAAGGGAATTTTTGCAGCTAAATTTGCCCTGTTATAGTTCCTTGCCAAGGTAGGGAGCATGGGGAATGTCAAGGTCAGTGGGCTGTGAATGTGTCCAACTCAAACACAGACTCTTCTTGCTGTCAGTGCATCTTGACAAGCCCAGTTTTGTTATTCTGGAGGGATAACTGGCTTTGTCTCAGAAACACTGACTGTGTTGGGGTTTTGCTGACATGGTAAGTAGTGCACACCTGTATGATGGAACATGAGAGAAAAAGAACTTGTGTTCTGCATGTGTTTGGATCATGGTACCAGTTACCTGCTAAATGCTTTTCAAAAAAAGAGGAAAAGGGAAGTTTCGGTTGGACTTAATAAGTGCACAGATTCCCTGTTTGGCACTCATGCTTGGGGTGTTTTGGTTTGGGTTTTGAGGTGGGGTGGGTTTTTTAGGCAATTTTTGAAAGATAGGAGATACCAGTTTAAGCAATAATAAATTGTTTTCGAGACACTATAGAGGGGTGAATATGAAAATCTTTCTTTGTGTCCCTAAGATAACTTTGAATATAAAACATCTTCCACTATGTACCAACATGGCTTGAACTTGGAAGATTCTTCTCAGTCCCCAGTTGGTTTTAGCATTACAGATTTCAGAAGAAGTTGCCTTTTTGGAAAGGATTTGCACACATGCCTTATGCAAATTTTCCTGAAGTCTGATTTAGTTTTAAATTGCAGTCAAGATGCTCTGACCCCTGGGGCACCTGAGGTCCAAGCTGAATTTTGCGTATGTAGAATTTTCAGACCGAAGTACCTGGAATGGCCTTGTTCACAATACCAGACAATGAATTGGGTTTGATCCTGTCCAGCATGCTTTGTCCAGCTTTCACCTGTCCAATCAAGGTGTTAATGCATGTAAGCCAGAGTGTAAATGAATAGTGCACGCATGTGGGAGCAGCCTTGCAAACAGTATGGGTAATATTTCATGCTGAATCCAAATGAGTAAATCTATTAATTTTAATGTTGGCCTCTTTTTATATGCATGATAAGTTCAACTGTTGTGAAGCTGCCAGATTAAACAAGCCATTGGAAAATGCTACATGTGTATTTTTGAATAGGCAACTATGCTTAAAATGTATTCATTATTTCAAAGTAAGATTTAAATGTATAATTTCAGGTTACCAGATTTTGCCCAACCAGCAGCAAAACTACCAGGGTTTAGTTGGAGTTCAGCAGTCTCAGAATCAAAATCTAGTCAGTGGCCAACACAACAACATTGGGAATCAAATTCAAGGTGTGATTGTTCCATATCCCTCAGTGCCATCTTATCAGGTGGGTAAAGTATTCATAACTTTCAATGACTCTTCTGTGGGTTTGAGTGTTGGGGTTTTCTTCAAGTCCTTTGCTTTATGGTAGAAATGGTAGAAAGCTGCAAGCAGGTGTCAAGTTAAAGATACAAACCCACAACTGAAGTGAGAAGAAAGTGTCCCAAGTGCACAAGTTCTAGTGCTGTTGAAAGCCAAGTGCTGCGTCACTTGCAGTTCAGAGGGTGGGGAAGAAAAGCTTGGAAGGTTTCCTTCCCACCACCCCACTTTCTATTGCAGAGAAAATATCTTGTTAATTCATGGAGTCCCTTAGAGCCAACATTTCCGTTTGGGAGGAAGATTTAAAGAATTTTTTTTTAATATGGTTGTTGTTATTTTAGCTACTGTTACCACCATTCTTCTGGATTTAGAGAACTCCAGGAGATCTTTCAGTTTCTGGGGTTATTTTTAAATTCTTATATTAACTGGTGATGCTGAAGAGGCAGAACCATTGTCTGCAGGAGCAAATCTTACTGTGTGGCCATTGCAGGTTTCGGTGCCTCAAGGTTCCCAAGCAGTGCCCCAGCAGACGTATCAGCAGCCTGTTATCATTCCCAGCCAGTCCAGCCAAGGACTGCCCACCACAGGAATGCCAGTCTACTACAGTGTCATCCCATCAGGTCAACAGAATAATCTAAGGTAACTTTAACTGATACTTGATTCCTCAGCAGCTGGGCATAGTGGCTTTGTAAGAACTGACAGGATCTGGTTTTAGTGCTGCAGATATTAAAACTATTATTTTAAAGGCAGACTTACAGGCATTCTATTTATTTTTTGCTCTTATGCAATTAAGTGAAACAAGCAGTACTGCTTTAACTGTGACATACTGGACTGGAAAACATTGTCTCTTAGCACTTCCAGCAATACTTTACTGCAGTTCCACCTCTTACATTTTCTGCATTCCATTTCTTACCCATGAAACACCAGTGTGCTCAGCAGTTCTGTCTTTCTGCAGAAATATTTAAGATGACTATCCATGTTCACTGGTTTTGTCAAAGATATTACATTAATAATGTGTAGAGGAAAAATAATGTGAATCCCAGGAAAAGACTGACTTCTTTTTGGAACTTTGCATGGAAAAGGTTTAACTTACTTTGTATTGTAGATGAGGCCTGCTGGCACCAAGCTGGGTGTGAAACAAGTATAGAAACTTGGCTTTTGTTTGATAAATAACCTTTTTTCTCTTTTTTTTTTTTACCTACCTTGGTAGCAGCAAATTGGTCTGCATGTACAGCTCTCCCTGAATATGCATCTGTGTCCCCAAAGCAGCCTATTTGAGAACAGATAGGCAAGTACCTAGGAGAACTCATTAGGATTAATGCTTGTTACAAGTTTTTCTTTCTCAACTTTTTTTGAACTTACAAATGTGCAGCATTTAAAAATACCTGGGAGCTTTTAAACAAGCAGCAACAGTTTGAAGCTTGTTCATCCTTTTGAGAGTGCAGACTTCAGCAGTATTTGTGTCATCGCCGCATGGTTTCCTCTACTTAAATCTGAATTCTGTTCTTTGTATCTGAAGGTTTTTTAATCCTTTTCTGTAGTTATTATATTTGAGATTCAGTGAAGTCACAAGTAGGCATAATTCCACACTTTTCTTGAATTAAGTTTGGTTGCTTGATCTTTTGTGTAATTTAGAATGTCCCCCTCCTTTATTAGGAATTCAGAGCAAACTAGCAACCAATGACAGCATCTTGCTTTCATCAGAATAGTTATGCTGCAGCACTTGAACAAGGAAAGCAGAATGCTGTTCTGCAGGAGCTGAGTGTCAAGCCTACAGGTCACTGCCGAGAACCAGAATCAGTAGGCAGATCAGAAGCTGTGTGAAAGCATCTGTGATAGTTTTCACTTGGTTTTGTCTGCATTTATGGAAGGGAATCTTTAAATTAAAATTATATGTGACCCATGGGACAAAGGATGGAACAAACTTTTGACAACGTAGGTAAAAATAGTAGGTCCAAGAGGATTAAACCTACTTTTTTTCCCCACAATTTGAAGGAATTATTTTATTCTCAGAATATTTATCTGTTAGTACAGGATTCTATAGGCACTGTTCTGATTATGGTCCACCAACCTGATGTTCTGGCTGAGCAGCAGTGGTAAAATAGAATCTACCTATGTCTGTTACCTGGTTTTCCCCTGATTACCCTGAAAAACTACCTGGAATAAATAAACTTTTAAAGTTATCCATTTCCTACATTTTGCAAACAGCTGAATGGTTTTTATCCCCTGGAGTCCTGTTCCATCCCCCACCCCCCTTTGGAAAAGCCATCTCCCCTCTGGGCTGTGTCAGTGGACCCTGGAGCAGAGCTGTCTTTGGTGTGTGCCCCAGGTGCCCAGGGCCTGCATCCCAAATCCTCATGGCAGGGGCTGTGGGGATCACATAACTGAGACCTAATTCTGCTGAACTGAGCCACACAACAAATTGTCTTGTTACTATTATTATTATTCTGCATGTCTTTATGCTGATAGAGAGCTGTGGACACAAAAATAGAATATCAAAATAGGTGAATTAATACAGTTTCTCAGTGTAGGCAGGGCACGTGTTTTTGCTAAGGAAGAGGTGGGAGGCTTCAGTCTTCTGAAGAATGAATGAATTCGGGGTAGGTGGGAATATTACTGATTTAAAATTACCAAAAGCTCAGTGATTTGCAGTACATGTAGACAGCAAATGCAGAAGTCGTGATGAAATGAGTGTAGCATAAATGCCTGTTAGTCATGTACTTTTTCTGTTATTACAGTTCATCTGTAGGATATTTGCAGCCTCCTGGATCAGAGCAGATACAGTTTCCTAGAACATCATCACCGTGCAACTCACAGCAGCTTCAAGGACAGCAGTGTGCAGGTTAGAAGGATTTATTGATAAGCTTAAAAAATGTCTAGCTATTATTATGCTGGGGGATTGGATATTTGCTATCAAGGGTTTGATTTAGAATTAACTGCTGTATTCTATTTCCTCTTTTGTTCCATTTTTGAATTTATTATCCATTTTTAACCCTGAGGCAGGTTAATTTGAAATCTCAAATTTTTCATCATTGAAATATCTCAAGTTACTTTTTTAAAATCCAATACCATACATCATAATACCTTGCACCTCTACTGGTGAGTTAGACAGACATGGGAACCATACATGGGCAGCAGAATCACTTCCATCCTTCTCTGAACAGCCAGATGGGCCTGAAAACTTTGAGATTTGGGTTTCTGTTTGACAGAAGGAGTGAGGTACATTTTGGAAACATCATACTTGGCTCTTCTATTGAAGAACCATTCTAGGTTTCAGTTAACAGAGTAGGAGCAGTGATTTTCTTACGAGGTCTTGAGAGGAGTTTGAGAACTGAGCCTTGTGGGGTAGCTTTGTGACCTGCTGGAAAGCTGAAATACTTCAAAGCTGTGTGGGATGTTTTGTTTTTATGGCAGCCTTATTTACTGCTTTTACTTTCATAGTTTATAGCAACCATTCAAGTCAGAAGCCATCACCTCCTACATTATTGCCACCTTCATCCAAGTCAAAGCCACAGCAGGCTGCTTCCATTGTGCACTACAGCATAGTGTCTCCACCCTCATCATGTAAAAGTTCACCCACTGGTCTTTCCATCATGCAGCCAAAAAAAGGTATATTTTATTGGGATTTTCATCTCAGCCATTCTGTCTAGAACATGCTGTAGATTTCCAGACTGGGTTCATGGCTAACTGCTTAGAACAACTGCAACTTGAGTGCCATCTCTGATTTTTTTTTTTTTAAATTCTTCGTCTGTATTGCTATTATTGTACCTTTTAAAATGACAAACTGGAATTTAAGTGAAACAGTGGCTGCATGTGGGCAGCCTGGAGGCCACCCTCAGGAGGTAAATGTTACTGAGCAGAAACATTTAAGTGAGGTTCAGAAGGTTTTGATCTACAAAATACTTGGGCAGTTTGTAGGTGGTGTGTAAACAGAAGCCTCTATGTGTTTGAAAGCAGTGTTGACATAAATCTTGTCAATACATGAAACCCTTATAAATGTTAATATCCACACACTTAAAACTCTGAAGGTCCAACCATAAAATTGATGATGGGCTGGTCAGGAAAATAAGAGCACTAGAGTTAGCCACCAAACAAGAGATTACAGAACAGTCCTGTGACCCCAGTGGCACAGTCTTTATTTACTATTAGGGAATTTGATACTTTAGAGGCTTGGTTGGTAAAAAAGGGATAATCTCAAATTCTGCTATCTCAGGATTTTGCAAGCACACTAGATTAAACAACCCCAGATCGATGACCTAGATTCTGCTACAGATCTGGTGTTTCTTACAAACATTTATCTTTAAAGTATTTTTTGAACCTGTTTATTAGTAAATAGATAACATGCAGCTAAGTGGCAAGATAGCTGGATTAGCAGTGCATGGGCAGCTTTGGTTTGGTTTCCATTTTGCTTCAAGTTTGTTTGGCTTTAATTCTGGAATATTCTCATTTCAGAATGTCTAAAGGGGGCCTTGCACTGGTTTGTTTTTCTGTCCTCCTATCAGTTTTGGTGTCCTAGTTCAGACCTGTAAACTGGGAGTTAAGGAAGCTTCAGGAAGGAGGAAGCCCTCTATGGGGGAGCAAATTCTGGGGAATAAATCAAAACCTGTGCTTTTCAGTAAGTGAAGACATTGAGATGCTGAATGAAGGCCTCTGAGGTAGGGCCAGTGAGCAGGTCCACAGACAAGCAGCAGAGTTGTGTTACAGGGGACAAGACTGTAAAGCTGGGGAGGCTTTGAAGGATTTCTGGGTTTCCCTTCTCATGGGATTTGACAGGTCACAAAGTGTCTGCCAACTGACTTATGCACTGTATGACACTTCATTGTGTCAGGATACTTGGTTAGGAAAAGAATTCCATTTATTTTCATTTCCTGAAATGCTGGGGAATTAGAAACAAAAGAAAAAACATGATTTTCTGCACGTATAAAGTTTTCTTTTGCAGTTTAAATTGCAATTTAGATTGACACTCTTTAAGAGATAATGCTGTAGATGTTCCTGAAAGACAAACATTTTTTTGTTGGGTGTTCCATTCTCCCAGAACAGAGATAAGTCAGAAAGAGTATACTAGAGTGTTTCAGAGTAAAATACTGTACATAAACAAGTAAGCTGTAAATTATTATAATTTATAAAATATATAAATATATGCATATAATATTAAAATGAAACCCATTTTTGTGTGTTAGACATAGTGTGTATATAGGTGTTTGGTATATCTCAGGTTTACATATAGGGACTAGATAAGTTTATGGCTTTACTGGTGGCAAACTGTTGTGTTGTACATTATTCTGATTATGTAGCAGTCATAAACAGAGTTGTGTTTTATTCTGCTGTGCTACAAAACAGAAATATTCACAACGTGGCTTTTGCAGGGACTCCCTAATTTATATCCTCTGCTAAAGCTGGCCAGATTCCTGATGCTTTGATTGCAATCTGTAACACCTGGGTAAAACCACTTGCCATTAAAAAGAAAGTATAGATGTGGAAACATTGTTATTTCAGTTACCCATGTAATAAATATTTCCAAATACAATTTACAAAAGCTAATGTAGTTTTAATGTTGTGTTCCTTATTCTACATTGTTTGGTTCAATTTTTTAAGAAGTCCCTTTCTTTTTGTGGAGCCCAGGGATAGTGAATGGAGTAGCCCATTATAAAAAACACCAGATGAATGCATTTTATAAGCTGTATTTTGATGCTATGACATGGCAGTAAATTGAGAAGACTGCAGAATCCTGCTTTCTGGATGATTAAATGATGTTTAAAACTGTGTGTTTTAATTGTGGTTTCTGAGAAACGTTGTAGAAAGTGAGGATCAGTTTCCAGTATCTGCCCAGAAAAGCATTCCTGGGGAGAAGTTGTAAGTGAGGGTAAGCTAGCCTAGACTAAAGGTTGATCCCAGGTCTTTCTGATATATGCCATCCTATCAGAGAAAACATTTTGAGTCTGCATTGCTGTACATCATGTAAAACTAGGAAACTTCTATTTTCCAATGAAGCATATTTTCATTTAATATCACATTCTGCAGTACAGTGCTCTGATAGAAACTGCAGTGAATGTTGAATACTGCCAACTACTAATAAATAGAGTGACTTCATTTGAAAATATTCTCAGCAATGAGTTTCAGTGGCTCCGCTTACTTTCTGGGAAGCCCTCTCTAAGTTAACAATTGCAGGTGCAGCTGATAGTGGAAATGTAACTGTACAGAAGACACTGCTCCAGTTTCTAGAATCAGCAGCGTCTTTAGCACAGCATATTCCATGTGCTGTTTCCCCTTTTCCCGGTGCCTTCCCGCACGCTGTGCTGCGCTGACGCTGCCCTGTGGCTCCTTGTGTTGCAGCCGCAGCGCCGCCGCCCGCCGGGGGGGTGGTGATGATGCAGCTCAACGTGCCCGGCAGCGCCGCGCCGCGGAACCCCTCCCCGCCGGGGAGGAAAGCCGGCAAGTACTACTGTGATCACCCCCGCGGGCACAAGGCCACGGAACTCAGCACTTTAGACGGCGCTACGCAGGTAGGAGGTGCTGCTTTGCTTCTCCACGGTGACTTATAATATGCAGAAATTCTATCTTTTTGCAAAAATTCTTTAGGGGGAATAAAAAAATCTTGCTCTGATTATACTTAATAGCGCTATGTTAACTTCATTTAAATCTTTGAAGGCTGTGGGTGCTGTTCAGCTTGTTCAAGTAGTACTTTTTGAAACACTAACATGTTGTTTATGCCAGCTGCAGCACAGTCCTCAACTGGGCAGCCCTGCCACCTCACCGGCCCAATCACCAGCACCAGCCCAGCTGTCCAACATGAAGAACATCCGTCCCACGCTGACACCTCTTTCTATCGTGTCCCAGTTTTCTAGACCTTTTGTCCCTGGACAAGGTATATTTTTAGTTTAAAATGTGTGTGTGATTTCTATTTGAATGTTTTAAAATACAAGTTATATGAGGATTTTCTAAGGAGTTGTGGCTCACTTTAGTAGTATTGCTGTTGAAGCTGAATCACCAAAATTATTCACTCAAATATCATTTAAAATTTCAGCTTATCACTCTGCACTGATACTGTCCCCCATATCTTCAAAGGCTTTTCATCTCCTCATTAATGTGTTTCTCTAGCACGCTGGCTTTCTCATATTGTGACATTTCCCATATCAGCATTGAAAATATTCATAAAATGTTTGCTAGAATTTAGCTTCAAGTCTTGACCATTAATCATGAGTTGATAATGCACTGACTTGCACCACTGCCTAAGCATGTATTCTTCATTCCTCTGCAGAATAACAAGCATGATGGGATGGAGCCTCTAGCCAGGACTGTACCTCAGTTAGTATTTCAGATAGGACCCACCCAAGGACACAAAAAATTCCTTGTAGAAGATTCAATCTTCTGCTGCCATGTCAACAGAAAAACAGAAAATAGGGAGTTTTCACTGAGCTGGGATACTTGATAATAGAGTGATATAAACCCCTTTTTTCAGTGAGCAAAAGTATCCTGGTAAAATTCCCAAACTCAAAATTAATAGGTCCATTTGACAGAAAGATTTGCTTTAAAGCAAAACTTACAGAAAATTCTGTATGTCTCTCTTACTGATAAAGAGAACCTTATTTTCTTGTCTTTGTCTAATTGGTTGCATAATCTTTGTCATTGCTTTGTATTTTGATGTCATAAAAATTCCAGGTGGGCTGTTTGAAGCACACCTCTTAGCTCCCTTAATCTGGCTGTGATTACTGGAAACTTCTAGTGCATTGTCTTTGTGCATCCTTGCAACAAATAGGAATCTGCAGATGGACCTGGCTCTAATCAGGGTTATAACCATGAAATGACTAAATTAGCATGCTGAGAGGAGCTTTAGACTTATTAAGCTCATTTTGAAATGAAAGGACTTATCTAAGACTGCAGTGAAGAAAAACTTTGGGTGTAATCCCTAAATACCAGCAAGTTTGTACCTTTTCACCTTGGGATCAGGACGTGGCTGACACTGATGGAGTTTGTTAGCCCAGCCAGACACTCAGCTTTGTGCACAGCAGTTCTGCTTTCTCTTCTGTGTAATATTCAGAGTGAGAGGGACTTGGAGGAAGATGTCCTGTAACAGAAAACCCTTCTAATTACCTTTCTCTTTAAGGAGATGCCAGATACCCACTGCTTGGCCAACCCCTGCAATACAATCCATCTTTATTACGTGGACAAGTAACAAGCCAACAGGTATTGAAAGAGAACAATCTCATGACAACAGTGAATAAAACCAATTCAGTACTACCATTACAACCACCTAGAATAGGGGAATGTTTTATTGCACTTGGAGAGTAACTGAGTGGAAGGTGCTTGCTTTGCAATAAGTTTTATTCTGTGTCAATATTCCCTATTGTTCTTGTTTATCGTACTAAAAAGTGAGAAACATTTATCAGAACTTTGGCTTTTAGTCACAGTGTAGATGATGGATCTTTTGATTTTCAACAATTCACTAGCTAATTCAAAAATCTAAAGGGGGCCCTTTTCTAACACTATTTCCTTTTATTCAAGTAACCATTTCTAAAAAAAAAAAATACATGTGGTAATTTTCAAACAAAGAGTGGGTTTGTTCCTTTTAAGAAAAACAAACCCAAAATATTGGTGTTAGCAAAGTTGAAAAGTCTTTCCCACTATTTAATTTTGGGGACAGACAAGCCCCCTGCCTCCACCTTGCTCAGTTCCACCCAATGCCAGCTAGAAGATGTGATGGCTGGGGCAGGGGGATGTTCTTCCAAGATGATTTAAGGTGATTTTTTTTCCCCCATCACTGCCTCCCTTTCTTCTGTAGTAAAGGACTGAATGTGCCTCACTGTAGGATTATCAAACTCAGTAACTAAAATTGGGTGTGAAAATCTTCTCTGTCCCATGGTAGTGCAGGTTATTTTCCAGACATTCCTCTGTACTGCTTTTCACTGAGCTGACTAGAAATTTTAAGATACTGATGGATTGTCATTGAAGCATTCCCTTTATGTCAATCTCTTCAGTGTCAGCCTGGAAACAGACATGGAAACAGGGGAAAGAAACCAGCAAAGAAGGCTGCTTCAGCAGATCTTGGTGCAGGAGAACCAGGTATAAAATTGCTGACTGACACAGTGTCGCGGCGCGCTTCTTTATGGTGGTGCAAGCGCTTAACGGGGGCGCGACAATCTTCCCCCGGCAGACCCTGAGTGCCCAGCTTCGGCCCTCTGGGGAGCGGGTTCGGAGGCTTCGGCGTACGCGATGCTAACACGGGGCGAGGCGCAGAGGTAAAAGGATTGGAGGGAGGCCTTAAGTCTTTGTGTTTCCCAAAGGAGCTTTATTCTTTAGGAGGGGAAAGACGAAAGGCTCGAGAGAGGGCTAATGCTCTTAGCAAAAAGCAGTTACAATCAAAATGTAGCAACTTATATACCGAGGCGGAGACAAGACAAAGAACCAATGAGGGAGAACTGAAGGTGGAGACATGGGTGGAACTGAAGATGCAACAACCAATAAGACAAACTGTGGGCGTGTGGTACAACTTAACAGCTAATCAGCAACTAAACAATACATGATAGACATGGAAGGTTCTGGGGAAATGGGCAGGGTAGGAAAGGATTGGCAGGTAGTGGGTTGGGAGAAAGGGGGAGGAACAATTCCATGTATAGGGAAAAAGGGGAGTAGGAATACCGGACTCTACTACATGGGGAATCAATATAGGGGAGGTCGGGGACAACTCATAATAACGGGGAGGGACGGGGAAAAGGTATAAAATATAGGATGCAACAACACAGTCCTCCAGAAAAATGCATCATGGTGATGGGCTGGGAATGTACAAGAAAAGCACAGATGAGAAGGGCCAGAGCGAAGTGTAGTTGGACAGAAATGGACACGGCAAACATTGGAAACATAAGGATGGAGAGGAAGACATGGAGAGAGGGGAGGAGGGAAGATAAACAGGAAAGTGTTGAAGGAAAAGTTTTGAAGAAGAAAAGACCAGAGTTGTTCAGGACTGGAGAGTACTAAAGGAAAGAGCAAGTATGTCAGTTAACTGGGCCTAAGTTCTATGATATTGTTACATTAAATATTAATTATACAGACCCCTGCTTCCTTTTACTGGCCTACAAGTGAAATCAGACATAAACCACAAATTAGTTTGTGCTTTTTGGTTTGGTTTTTTTTTAGTTTATCCCATTCTAATATATTTAAGCACGTGGATGTGGGAGACATACTAATCTACAGATTAGCTTGTTGGAATTAGTAATGATGTCATCCAAATAAAATCTGATGGCATCTCTGTTAATACCTTTAGTGAGAATTTTTGCTACCTACTGTCACTCTTCACAGAAAGTTACAGAAAAATCAATTTTTATAACAATTCAATGGAAATGATTTTTTTTGAGGTAAGACAGATTAGTTTTTTTGGTGTGGTGATGTGTGAAGCATTACCAGGCAAAGCCAGTGAGATGCTATGGTGAGTTCTGAAACCTGCTGCAAAATGAGTTGTTGATGATTTTATTATTTTCCCCTCTTTGTTCTGAGGACCCTCTTTGTATTCCCAGCTTTTCTTTGCACACTCGTACAAGCTAGCAAATTGTATTTGTAAGCAGCGCCAAATGTGAGACCAAAGGCTCTCTAGAATATCAGGAAGGCAAATCCTGTGGATTTGGTATCAGCCAACTGGAGATACAAGTATGAAATAAGGAATTTTTCATTTAGGGTGTTGTATCATTAAGTGCAATAACCAATTTAGATGCATTGTTTTTCTTCTTTCAGTTGTGGGGAAAGTTCTGGAAATCACTGAGCTGCCAGAAGGCATAACCCGTATGGAAGCAGAGAAACTCTTTGGAGAACTGTTGAAAGTGGGCGCCAAGATCCGGTGGCTGAGGGATTCCCAGTGCCTGCAGGCGCAGCAGCAGCAGCGGCGGCTCTGCGGGGACGGCAGCGGGGGCTCCGGGGACTTGGCCTCCACCTACACGGTGCTGGCCACCTTCCCCAGCATGGCGGCCGCGCAGAGCGCGCTCAAGAGACAGAGCGGCGCCGCGGTCAGCAAGTTCCGCCTGAGGAGCAGCAAGAAGCACTACGACCTCCACGTCCTGGAGAGGGCCAGCTCGCAGTAGCAGCTCCGCCGCCGGACACTCGGCCTTTACTACTTCCATGCCCTCCCTCCTCGATTGGTTTGATGTCACGGGGTTTCTGTTCTCTTCATAGAGGCTCCTGGGATGTTTTGTCACGTGACATTTGCCATTGAAGAATAAATAACCCAGTGAATCCAGCAAGATGAAGAAAAAGATTTGCAGAGTTACTCCCAGACAATAGCAAGGAATCATCTTTGCGACAGGCAGCTTTCTGTAAGGAATGCTGCTGAAATGCCCCCTACTTTTATAGTAGTTTTGTTTTATATTTTTGAAATCTTGTATCAGATCCAAAGTTCTATTGTACAGCAGATGTTCATAAAAATCCATATGCAGATTTGTATTTTATAATCCCTTTTCACAGCCAGCACACAGCAGTCCATTCCAAGGCAGGAACCTGAGGATTGGTGGAGGGGAAAAGAGAACCATTCTCAAGGAATTATATTCATTTTCTAGCAAACTACCCAAGATCTTCAAGTTAACCTGTTCTTTGTCCCTTGTGTGTTTTTTCTTTTTTTCTTTCTTTTTTTTCCCTCTTTTTTCCTATTTTTTTTTTTCCTTATTTTTTCTTTTTCTTCTTGTTCCATTTTTCTTTAAGAAAAAAAGAATATCATTTTAGTAACTCCTTAGGTTGTCCTTGTCTTTTGCAATCTATTCAAACAATGTCAAAAGAAATTACAAGTTTGTACCCTTGAAGAATTTGCTTCTGATCCAGCAAGTTTAATAATTACTAAAAGGGGATTATGAATAGGTTACAAAGAATGTTCACTGAATCACATTTTAATATTTCTTTTTAACAAAAGTGTGAAGAAACTTCATGTATCTTCATACAAGTGACAAAATGTTTGCACTTTAATTGTGTTCCCACCAGTATGGGTCTCTTTCTCTTCCTTTTCACGCTAAGATAATTGTGTTTGGTAAGTGCTGGAAACCTTTTTAATAGTTTAAGTTTTCATCATTTGCAGATGCTCACTGGACATTAAAGATTCATTGCACATAAATGAAACAAAACTTTTTTCAACTTGTGTAATTTGCAAGTCTGTACAATGTGTGCTGATGCAAGCCTTTTTCAGTTCAAAAGAATAAATGTTTACAAACACAAACTTTTTCAGTGCACTTGTTTAAACTTCTAGGAGTCTTCTGAAAACTGGATGAACTCATATTAATGGCTGGAATCCTTTCAAATGTGAGAAAGAACTTGAACCCACAAATATTAGAACCTCTTAAAAAAAAAACACCTGCTGTTCCTCCTCTGGTGTTGATGTTGTCCAGCCCTTCATAATATTTCAGTCTTTCTCTATATAAGTAAAAAAGAGAAATTAATCAGATGCTGTAAGGGACTGCTCCTGATTTTTTATTTTTAGCTCAGGAACTGATTTGCTGTATAGACAAGCAACTCTTTGGTCACTTCATAAGGCTATCATTTTGTGCATTTGTGACTTCTGAAAGAGGAAACTCAAGGTAAACGTGGTGTTTAAAAACATTTTACAGGGGGTAAAGGTGAAGAATTAAGGTGCCTAAAGCAGCATTAATTTTCATTGTTTATACACATTATTCTATCCATGAACACCCAAAGAGTGATGAAGTATTTGGAGGAAAACTTAGAAAACTGACCTGTCTGGGAATAATGTAGCCTAATAACTTAGTTTTGTGGGATTTGATTCTGTGAAGTGCTGTAGCAACAGGTATTTAGTAAAGGTAAACTTAGATGCTCCCCTTAAACCAAGGGGAGGATGTTCACCTTCAAGGTTCCAGACAAAAGACAAATCTACTCCTTCAGTGTGCTTTTCCACAAGGATGGTACGTGGTGTTCCAGTTGTGCTTGACTGAGGGTGTATTTCTTGCTGCTCCTTGGGCTGGACTGCTGCAGTTCACTGCACCCAGACCCAAAGTTGGTAAAAGCCCCAGTTTATCAATGGACAGCACAGACAACATGACTGCTGCCTGCATTCTGCCACTGCCTCTTGCTGATTGCCATGCAGGTTTAGGATTATGGTTTAATCCTGTAAAAGTAGCTAAGAGGTTAAAGGGCTGGAGGGACAGGTGTCTCAGGCCAGCAAGGCAGCTGCCTCCTGTCATTAACTCACTCCACAACAAGATTCTTCTGAGATGTTGAAGGGTAGGCAGGAACTGAGAGCTTCCATCTATTCTGAACGACCCCAGCACTAAATTTGCATCAAATCAAACCCTTCCCAAAAGATGTTGCACAGCTTGCTGCGTTTCTTAAACTGTCCTCATAACAAACAGAGAAGAAAAGGTAATGTGAGGTAAGCTTGGAGAATGCAGCCCAAACAAGGGGGAGGGAGGGATACACTGGTTAGGAACAAGGCACAGAAAACATTTAATTTTTATCAAGGAAGTTGTAAACTTAAATGCAAGTTGTCCTAGAAGAAAAAATTAAAACATGTAAGAAGCCAGTTGTATCCTAATTCAGAAACTGATCCTTTCCAGTTACTACAGTGTGCCATCCTTTCTGAGTATGTTTTATTCTGTGTTAAACAGGGAAGGTTATGTTATTTTATCTGGATGTGTTGGTACGAGCCACACAGGTGTAACTGACAGGACTTCGATGCTGTCAGAGGCTTCTGATGTCTACAGTGGGCAAAGTGTTAAAATATTTCCACTTCACAGTTGTGTTTATTCCTGGGTTTGTGCTATTTCATACTTGCTCTAGTAAGCAAACAGGATGCAAACTCATCTAACCAAGACAGTTTATACCCTCCTGGCCTTTATACCCTTCTGCCCCTTTCGGTTCCACATCAGCCCAGGCACTATGTGCAAAACCCCTGGAATTGCATTAGTTCCATGGATTTGGATCATGGTCTAGAAAGCAAATAAAAGCACTTTATGCATGTAATAGATGCATGTAAAATGCATTCTCATGTTCTCAACAAATCTTTTAGTACTGCAGTGTATTTTGAGCTTCCTCTCACTGACATTAAAGCTATTCTTAAAGCAAATAGTGGCAAAAGGAATTACGAGGGGACTTCCATTGCAACAATATAATATGTTTTGTTTTACTGAGAGTATGTCTTAACTTCTAGAACTAAGGAAAAGCACTGGAAGAATAAGCAGAAAAGCTGAACAAATGCAGCCATTACCTACTGCACTAAAAGCTACTATTTCTTGATTTAAATTTTTAATTAACACATGTTGTAAAATTCCTCCCTGAACTGTCAACACTTCATATAATTTCTGATATTACAATCAAAAATATAATTAAAACTTAAGAATATAAATTTAAGCCCCATATTTTGAGGACTCCCCAGACTGCATGGGCCTGTGCTGGAACTGTGTGGATCATCCCAGCACACCCTACACCATCCTGGCAGCCCACATGTGCCCGCCAGGCTGCGGCTGCTGGATTTGGTGAGGCAGGGCTGGTTGGGAACAAGCGTCTGGCATCCTCCCTGACATTCCTCCCTGAGCAAATGTGACCTGCTCTAATGTGAAATGTTTTTCTTTCACTCACATGCACGTAGAAAAAGACATGCAAAGGAGCAGAGTGTCCATGAAGACAGAAGCTGTGCACTGTGGTGTACAGCCTGTAGTGCTGGGTGTCTGCCCTGCAGCCACCCCAAACCCTGTTGTAGGACACGTGGTGGCACAGGGCAGCTGTCTGCAGATGGGTTTTACCAAGGCACCAGAAGAACTGGTAGCTCAATGAACCCAGTAAGGTACTTGGGTACACAACACGCCCTTCACAGGGAGAACATTTATCTATTCCTATCTTTTTGCAAGCCAGCTCCCTCTCAAGGTGGAATGAATTGTTGCATTTTCATCCTATGACACTTACTTGTGCCTTAAAACTTCACAGTTGACTTGTTTGTTGCTTTGAGTTCACCTTGTACAAGCTTAGATGCCTGAAAGGGAGTCAAAAATACAACTTTCTATAAATAACACTTAGCTCCATGATATATTTTTTCCACATAAATTGGTGCAGGCTTCAAGTTCCTGTATTCAGCCCTGAAGCAAAAAATGTTTAGATGAAGCTTTGGAGAAAATTGACCAAAACACTTAGGTTACAGGTCATGAAAAATTACTGTAGCTGGAATTTTTATGTATCTCTAACTATGAAAGGAATTATTTCAATCCCTTCAATGTTTCTAACACTTGGTTTTCATGAAGGTTGATGCACTGCCTCTTCTCAATGTCCTACTCCTATTCACATGTAAAACATTTTGGGTATTTTGGCTACCGATGCCAGTAAGTATAAAATTAAAGTGCACAATGTTAATGTGACTTCATTTTGGAAGCTTCATTTTGGAAGCTTCATTTTGGAAGCTTCATTTCTTGGGTGTAGACCAGAACCCTTAAAAGGGCCCGATTTCCAGAACAATCTGAAAATTAAGCCCCTGTAAGTTATCTTATTCTGGAACCTAAGACCAAAGTCACCATTCACATCCAAAACCTCTCGGATTACTTGGAAATGTGTCCAATTATGTTCTTACCAGGATGTGTCCGAGCCTCCTCTCACTTCAGTGTCTGCCTCGTGTCCTCAGACTCGCAGGGCCGGAGTTTGGCCCTGACTCAGCTCAGCAGCCCTCACTGCCAGCTTTATTTATTATCCTGCTTGCAACTGCCTGATGTCGCGCGATGTCTGTCAGAATTTGTCAGGTTGAAAGCTGATCTCGCTGAAGACGTGATTAAGCATTAAAATTTGGTCCAGGACACGAACAGTTCAGTGTTTGCTGCTGTTTTTTCATTTTCCAGTCTCACTGGTAAAGCTCATGCACTGAGTCATTACATGGGAAGCCTGTAGCTGTAATGGACTGTGCCTGCACTTGGGAAGAGAACCTGGAATGTCAGACGAGCCTGGCGCTGTAAACCAAAGAGCTGTAGAGGACAACCTGTGTGTCTCTGACAGTTGTATTCTTTTAAAACTGGAACAAGTTATAAAAATAAACTGTGTTGCTGTGGATAATGCTTAACAGTGAGGTTTATTCTTAACTCAGCTCCTGTGTCCCAGTTAACAGGGAATCTGAATGGGCTGGGGATTGATGATGACCCACGGTGCTGCCAGCAGTGGGATGTTTCAGACGCAGGTGAGCAGAGGTGGAAGGCACGCTCCACGCTGGCTGGGGTAGGGACTGACTTCAGCACTAAGGCATCTGTTACACTTGGTCTCCCAAAATTACTCAACAGTTTAAAAAGAATATTTACAAGCAATAAAACACATCATACTTGAATTACATTGGCCTCAGTTTGAACTCGAGAGGGAGACACTGGCATTCTGCTTTTTTGTCATATCCTAACTTTTGCCCTAGTTGTAGGGTTAATTAGCTTTGCCCTTCTTTGGTTTACCAATGTAAAAGCAAAAAGCCCAGGAGCATGGGGAATGTCCTGGCTTCACCTCCTGCCTCTCGTGGAGGATCTCTGCACACCATACTCTATATTTTTGTTCTATTCAACACGGATTTCTGTCATTTCCTCCACCACTCTGCCCCCGGTCATGCCCAGGGTGGGCGCTGGGGCAGGGATGGCTGCGGCCATCAGCCCTCACAGCCCCAGGTACAGGAGGTGCCCCTTTCTCTGGCAGCTGCCTCACAGAATCGTCAGGGTTGGAAGGGAGCTCTGGAGATCACCCTGTCCAAGCCTCGTACCAAGGCTGGGACACCTGGAGCAGTGACACAGGAATGTGTCCGGCTGGGTTTGGAATGTCTTCAGAGAAGGTGACCCCACACCCTCCCTGTTCCACCCTCAATGTAAAGTTCTTCCTCACCTTGAGCTGAAATTCCTTGTACTTTAGTCCATGCCCGTTGCTCCTCATCCTGTCATGGTGCACAACTGAAGAGTCTGGCACCATTCTCTTGGCACCTGACTCTGAGATATTCTAGTAGAGGTATTTATTCTGCCTTACAGAATCACACAGTCAACTGGCTTAGAAAAGACCNACCCAGTAAGGTACTTGGGTACACAACACGCCCTTCACAGGGAGAACATTTATCTATTCCTATCTTTTTGCAAGCCAGCTCCCTCTCAAGGTGGAATGAATTGTTGCATTTTCATCCTATGACACTTACTTGTGCCTTAAAACTTCACAGTTGACTTGTTTGTTGCTTTGAGTTCACCTTGTACAAGCTTAGATGCCTGAAAGGGAGTCAAAAATACAACTTTCTATAAATAACACTTAGCTCCATGATATATTTTTTCCACATAAATTGGTGCAGGCTTCAAGTTCCTGTATTCAGCCCTGAAGCAAAAAATGTTTAGATGAAGCTTTGGAGAAAATTGACCAAAACACTTAGGTTACAGGTCATGAAAAATTACTGTAGCTGGAATTTTTATGTATCTCTAACTATGAAAGGAATTATTTCAATCCCTTCAATGTTTCTAACACTTGGTTTTCATGAAGGTTGATGCACTGCCTCTTCTCAATGTCCTACTCCTATTCACATGTAAAACATTTTGGGTATTTTGGCTACCGATGCCAGTAAGTATAAAATTAAAGTGCACAATGTTAATGTGACTTCATTTTGGAAGCTTCATTTTGGAAGCTTCATTTTGGAAGCTTCATTTCTTGGGTGTAGACCAGAACCCTTAAAAGGGCCCGATTTCCAGAACAATCTGAAAATTAAGCCCCTGTAAGTTATCTGATTCTGGAACCTAAGACTAAAGTCACCATTCACATCCAAAACCTCTCGGATTACTTGGAAATGTGTCCAATTATGTTCTTACCAGGATGTGTCCGAGCCTCCTCTCACTTCAGTGTCTGCCTCGTGTCCTCAGACTCGCAGGGCCGGAGTTTGGCCCTGACTCAGCTCAGCAGCCCTCACTGCCAGCTTTATTTATTATCCTGCTTGCAACTGCCTGATGTCGCGCGATGTCTGTCAGAATTTGTCAGGTTGAAAGCTGATCTCGCTGAAGACGTGATTAAGCATTAAAATTTGGTCCAGGACACGAACAGTTCAGTGTTTGCTGCTGTTTTTTCATTTTCCAGTCTCACTGGTAAAGCTCATGCACTGAGTCATTACATGGGAAGCCTGTAGCTGTAATGGACTGTGCCTGCACTTGGGAAGAGAACCTGGAATGTCAGACGAGCCTGGCGCTGTAAACCAAAGAGCTGTAGAGGACAACCTGTGTGTCTCTGACAGTTGTATTCTTTTAAAACTGGAACAAGTTATAAAAATAAACTGTGTTGCTGTGGATAATGCTTAACAGTGAGGTTTATTCTTAACTCAGCTCCTGTGTCCCAGTTAACAGGGAATCTGAATGGGCTGGGGATTGATGATGACCCACGGTGCTGCCAGCAGTGGGATGTTTCAGACACAGGTGAGCAGAGGTGGAAGGCACGCTCCACGCTGGCTGGGGTAGGGACTGACTTCAGCACTAAGGCATCTGTTACACTTGGTCTCCCAAAATTACTCAACAGTTTAAAAAGAATATTTACAAGCAATAAAACACATCATACTTGAATTACAGTGGCCTCAGTTTGAACTCGAGAGGGAGACACTGGCATTCTGCTTTTTTGTCATATCCTAACTTTTGCCCTAGTTGTAGGGTTAATTAGCTTTGCCCTTCTTTGGTTTACCAATGTAAAAGCAAAAAGCCCAGGAGCATGGGGAATGTCCTGGCTTCACCTCCTGCCTCTCGTGGAGGATCTCTGCACACCATACTCTATATTTTTGTTCTATTCAACACGGATTTCTGTCATTTCCTCCACCACTCTGCCCCCGGTCATGCCCAGGGTGGGCGCTGGGGCAGGGATGGCTGCGGCCATCAGCCCTCACAGCCCCAGGTACAGGAGGTGCCCCTTTCTCTGGCAGCTGCCTCACAGAATCATGGAATTGTCAGGCTTGGAAGGGAGCTCTGGAGATCACCCTGTCCAAGCCTCGTACCAAGGCTGGGACACCTGGAGCAGTGACACAGGAATGTGTCCGGCTGGGTTTGGAATGTCTTCAGAGAAGGTGACCCCACACCCTCCCTGTTCCACCCTCAATGTAAAGTTCTTCCTCACCTTGAGCTGAAATTCCTTGTACTTTAGTCCATGCCCGTTGCTCCTCATCCTGTCATGGTGCACAACTGAAGAGTCTGGCACCATTCTCTTGGCACCTGACTCTGAGATATTCTATTTGAGGTATTTATTCTGCATTACAGAATCACACAGTCAACTGGCTTAGAAAAGACCTCTGAGATCATCGAGTTCAAACTGACCAAACAGCACGTCAACCACACCACGGCACTGAGTGCCACATCCAGTTTTTCTTTAAAGACCGAGAAGAACGGTGACCCCACCACCTCCCTGGACAGCCTGTTCCAATGTCTAGACATCCCTTCTGTGAAGAGATTTTTTCCTGATGTCCAACCTAAAGCTGCCCTAGCGCACCTTAAGGCTAAGCCCTGTCGTTCTCCCGCTGGTTCCGTGGGAGGAGGGCCCGACTCGCACCTGGCTCCACCCTCCTGTCAGGGACTTGTACACGGCGGTAAGGCCCCCCTGAGCCTCCTTTNCCCGCCCGCCGCCCCTCCCGCCGAGCGGGATTTGTGCTGTGTCAGCCGCAGCCCGCGGTGTCGGTGCCCGGCCCCCGCCCGCCCGCCGTGTGGAGCGGAATCGCCCGTCCGCTGTGTCGCCTTCCCTCCGTTCTGTTCTTCTGCACTGGATTCTCGCCGGTGCAGCTCTCCGGGCTGCTCGTTGTGTTTTGTTTCCTTTGCGCGTACCGGCGGTGTGTGTTTCATAACACCGTAATTGGAACCTGTAGGAATTCAGATCGTCTCGTGTACGCTGCCTTTCTCTATGAAGAAAAGATGGGAAAGAGGGACACNTGAGTGCCACATCCAGTTTTTCTTTAAAGACCGAGAAGAACGGTGACCCCACCACCTCCCTGGACAGCCTGTTCCAATGTCTAGACATCCCTTCTGTGAAGAGATTTTTTCCTGATGTCCAACCTAAAGCTGCCCTAGCGCACCTTAAGGCTAAGCCCTGTCGTTCTCCCGCTGGTTCCGTGGGAGGAGGGCCCGACTCGCACCTGGCTCCACCCTCCTGTCAGGGACTTGTACACGGCGGTAAGGCCCCCCTGAGCCTCCTTTACGCCAGGCTGAGACACCACCTCAGCCATTCCTGTTGTATAAACGAGATCCTCTCTCAGCCTTCTCTTCCCTAAGCTAAACACGGGCAGCTCCCGCCGCCTCCCCTGCCGCCCCGAGCCCGTTTCCCAGCGGGACAGCGCAGGGAGCGCTGCCGCCTGCGGAACAACCCGGTACCCCTGCTACAGCCCCAAGATGGCGCCGGGCTGAGGGGGGCGGGACCCGCNTTCTCGCCGGTGCAGCTCTCCGGGCTGCTCGTTGTGTTTTGTTTCCTTTGCGCGTACCGGCGGTGTGTGTTTCATAACACCGTAATTGGAACCTGTAGGAATTCAGATCGTCTCGTGTACGCTGCCTTTCTCTATGAAGAAAAGATGGGAAAGAGGGACACAGTCTTGAGCTGCGCCAGGGGAGGTTTAGGTTGGATAGTGGGAGGAATTTCTTCCCAGAACGGGTGGTTAGACATTGGAACGGGCTGTCCAGGAGGTTCTGAGGTCCCTGAGAGTGTTTTAAGGAAGGACTGGACGTGGCACTCAGTGCCATGGTCTGGTTGACAGGGCAGTGTTTGGTCATGGGTTGGACTGGATGGTCTCAGCTCTTTTCCAACAAGATTGAAACTCTGATAGTCTGTGATTAGACAAGCTCTTTAACTTATTTTTGAGCTTTTGCTTATCCCTGTGTGCATTGTTTCTTAAGATTTTACTGTTGCCTTACGTGCTTGTGGCTTGAAGTTTTTCAGGTGTCTCATGAAACAACGGCAATGTTGAATGTGTGACTTTGTGTTGTTCCCTTAAGAACTATTGAACTGTGGGACTCACGTGGCTTCAAGAAGTTCACTCGCAAAGGAGATGTGAACAGAAAAGTGCAGTTAAATTCCTTTGCTGACACAACTCTCCATGTGCGTGGAGAGCAGCATTTTCTGCTGGATAGTAAACATTCTGATAGAAATCAAGGTCTTGTCAGACCACAGATTGGGCTGTTGGAGTAAGGGATGGGGTGGAGCAGTTCGTGAAGAACCTTAGCCCTTGGGAAAGAATCACATTGCACAATTTGGGAGGGACCCCATGCTGGAAGAGTATGAGGAGTCCAGCCCCTGAGGAGGAAGGAGCAGTGGAGACAAGGTGTGAGGAACTGACTGCAGGAAGGGTGGAGAGGAGATTTGTTTTTATTTCCCATGATCCTGCTCTGATTTTTGACTAGCAATAAGTTAAATAAATGTTTCCCCAAGTCAAATGTGTTTTGCCTGCAAAGATAGCAGGTGCGTGATCTCCCCCTGCCCTTTTCTCTTCCCATGAGCCTTCCATTCCATTCTCTCCCCTGTCCAGCCGAGGAGGGCAGTGGCAGAGGCACTTTGGTGGGCCTCTGAGTAGTTTCAACTTGATTCATATATCAGGAAGAAATTAATGGTGTAACTTATGTCCAGTGTTTGTTATGAAACAGACATTCTGCACAAAATGGGGCCCATTAGATGCTGATGCTGACTAGGTGGATGTAGGAATGTGTAGATACACAGGACAGATAAATTTATGGTTGCAGGGATGTAACCTAGTTTTGTCGTTGTGTCTGCTGGGAGGGTTTGTTTTGTTTGTTCTTATGAGCCCTGGAAAAGGCAGAGCGTGACCTGAGCCAGGCACATCTCTCAATGGAAGAGTTGGAGAGTTCTGCTGGCATCTGCTCCACCCTGGGCACTGTGGGGCAGCTGACTCGTGGCAGAGCTGATCATGGAACTGTTCTGTTCCATATGTTGGGAAGCCCAAGAACTTTCTCACTGTGTGTGGAAGCAGCTGTGTTTGAAGGATGTGGAGTGCTGAAAGGATGGTCTGGTGTTGTGTTAGCAGAGGTTGTGTTTGTTGTTTGGGTAGAAACATGTTTCAAACTGCACAGCGATGGTAACTTTGAGCCTTCACACTGCACACTTCCCGCTGGAGACAGGCATTGGAAAGCGCCTGGAGAACAGGCTTTCAGCAGTGTTCAGTTCTGTGCACTTCAGCCAACAATATCTGTGGGAAAAAATGAATAAAGGGAAAAAAATAATGAGAGAAATTGAAAATGTAAGTTAACTATCATTTTGGGGCGGCCATTGTGGAAGATAGTTGTTAGGTACAGTTGGCAAAAATTAGGAAATTCTGATATGTCCATGTGTGTTTGGTTTCTGCCACCATCTGCCTGTCCCTCTCTCCCTCTCCTCTGCACTTCACTGACGTTTTCTCTAGAAAATGAAGAAATGGATTATTGTTTCTGCTTCCAGAATATTTTCTAGTCAAGCAAGGAATAATGTGGTTATTTATCTCAAAAATGAGGTAGCATTTGTGACTGCAAGTGTACGTTGTTGGAGCAGGTTTCTCCTAAAGCCTTTTTGCTTGCAGCCATAATCCCAGCATTTCTGAGCTCAGTGTTTCAAACCTTCATGGCACATGATGGTGGCAGGCTGGTGTAAGGGTGCTAAAGATCCCGTTGAACTGATGGGAAGTTCAGTAAAAGGGATTGCTCCATTCTCCCCAGAGAGCTTGAGGTGAAGCAGCTGTGCCTTAGGAAGCTGGTTTGAAATGCTGAGGTGAGATGTTAAAGGCCTCTGGACACCCCAGGTAGGGGGGTTGTGTTTGGGGAACAGATGAGTTCCTTTGTGGCATCAAGGAATTGCCAGCAGCAGTTCCCGGTGTTGCTGCACAGGGAGAGGATTCCTGGCAGTGAAGCAGGTCTGGCCTGCAGGTGCCCCAGGGGACGGTGTGAAGTTGTGTCAGGGGAGGTGCAGGCTGGATGTCAGGAAAAGCTGCTGCCCCCAGAGGGTGTGGGGCAGCGGAACAGGCTCCTCAGGGAAGGGTTCAGGGGAATTTGGAAAACGCTCTCAGGTACATGGGAGGATTTTTGGGGTGTCTTGAGCAGGGCCAGGAGCTGTGCTGAATGATCCCTGTGGGTCCCTCACAGCCCAGGATATGTTGTGATTCTATGGAAATCCCTGGTATCTTGTTGGTAGCTGTTTTGTAGCCTACAGAGTTAAAAAGCCTTTGATTCTTTGAGCCAGTAATCTAAAGTTGATAGTTCATTTGATATAAAACCTTCTCTGTTCTGACTGAGCTGTTTAAGATTATTTTATATCTTTCCAAAGGTTAGACATGTTCTGATTATGAAAATACCAAGCCGTTCATAAAAAGTGCTTTTCAGAGTGAAAAAATGAAGAGGTATGTGTGTGGCAACAAAAAGCTTTAAATTAAAATGTTTGTTTCTTTTAAATGATGTTTGTAGAAACCCTCCTCCCTTTGTTCATGACTTTGTTATTTTAATAATTTTTTACAAAATGGTGATTTGCACACATAAGCTGTTTATTGGTTATTAGTAGCCCAGATGTATCGAGGCACTTTGCAAGTTAAATAAGTGAAATGCCACAAGGGAGGAGGAGGTGAATGGTTTAATGCCCTGACTTCCTGGCATTTCCAGAACAGCAATCCTCTCTTACTGAGTATTTATGAAATAAATGTTGGACATGGAATAGTCAGCTGGGCTTATCTCTCTCCTTCTGAAAGGAAAACACTTCCCTGATGACTGCGTGCTGAGGGGAATTAAAGCCTTCTGACAACCTGTGATGGTTTTGAGTAAGTTCCTCATACAGGAAATAAATTATTGCAGAAAAAGAGTCTTGTGCAGTATGTGAATCACTTGAGAAATGATCTGTGTTTTCCATATGTAGATTTACCTGGTCATATTTAAGAGATGAGGAAGTGTGACTGTGAATTGTTCACAGATCATTCCACTGAGTGAAATGGAGTGATGTTTTTGTTTGAGAAACAAGAAATCTGAGAGTTTTGGGATCCAGGATTCTGAGGCTGTTGTGCTGGCTCAGTGTTTAGCAGAATTATGAATTATGTCATGTTCTGTTGCACTTGACCTCTTGACGTTTCCGATGTTTTTCCTGTGACCTGGCAGTTTTGATTTCAGGATATAATTACTACTGCAAACTATAATAAATGAACCCTAACCCCTAAATGAGAAAGGGTTATCAAAACAAAAAGAGGTATGAGAGCAAGCAACTGTTCAGTGGGTAGTCACAATATTAATCAGTGCATCGTGGCACAGAGCTCTATGAAATGTGAGCTGTCAGCATTTTCATTCAGTCATCTCTCAGACTGTACTGAGGGCAGCCTCTGCCCTGCTTGTGTCTTTCAGCATTCTTTTTTCTCCAGCAGTTGCTTGTGTGGAAAAGTTAGTGTTAGGCAAGTATTTAGATATTTTTAGTAGCCTAATCAGATGAGCACATGTCCTCTTGAAACAGTGTGTGGTGAAGCAGCTGCTGCCTGTGAGCATTTGGAAACAGGAGAGGAGGCTGAGCTGCTCTGGGCACAACAGCTGCATTGACCACACTTGGAAGCACTGCACTTAGAGCAAGAGGAAAGGTTCCCACGTAAAATAGCCTAAATATTTGCTTGCTTATGCGGAAGAATAATAATAGAGGTAGATATTTTCTTACTTGCTCCAGTAATTCCAGGGAAAATTGAGACACATGGTTGAAAACCACTTTTCCAAAATTGTATTTTTGATACCGGCCCCTGTGAGAGGCCTTGTGACCAGATAGCAGCACTTCACTGGGAGATTCCACATGTAACTCCTGATCTTTAACAAGTCAAAAATACTGCATGGAATGGCAACTGGGATGAAACAAACAAGTGCTTGGTTGTTGTCACTGAATAATGGACTACTATACTTCTATACTTGTGACTCAGATTCTTCATCAAGACTGCAGTCCATTCCAAGGAATTTCTTATTGCTAGGAAGTAATACAGATTGAAGATAAAGAAATGGTTGCAGGCCAGTGTACTTGTTTGAAAGATGGTTAATATTCATCAGAATGTATTAACCCACACCCTCACTAAACTGGTGTTTTGGGAGATAAATGTATGATTGGTATGTTTCATCTGATCAAAATAACACCTCTGAATCTGTGGCCCCTGAACACTTTTTCTCTTACCCAAGTAGCTCCTCTGCATTTGTCATTCTTGTTCTTCTGTGCTCCTCACACCTTTTCCTCCCCTTCTACTGCTGCTGGTCATGTCAGGAACTGGAATACAAAACTAAGTCATAAAAATTCTGCAAATAAATGTTTCTTGGTTTGGGGATTTTTTTTTTCACACTGTCAAACTGTGAAACTTTACCTGCTGAATTATGTATTTACAAGGAGTGGAGAACATAGCTTTACCTACTAGCAGCTGATGTACTAATAAGTAATTAAATTTATAATGAGGGGCAGGCAGAACATAGTTTTGACATATTATCAAAGTGAACCAGCTGTAGTGAATTGTCTCCAGATTATAAGAAAAAATAATTATAAACTGACTTGAAAATAAATCCCCAGAGTGTTTTCCAAAGGTGATTCCAAGGGATTAAAGCAAAGCTAAAATCAGGCCAGAATCAGCAATTTGTGGTGGGTTTAACTCGTGTGTGCTGTGTCTTGCAGGTGAAGATGAACAATCTACGGAGATGGCCGCAAGGTGGGAAGATGAGAAGGTGACTGAAGCTGCCTCAGAGGGTTTTGTTGCTATTAAAATTGACACCAAAAGGTTTGAGCCTATTCTAATTCTGTCTCTTATACAATCTTTCATTGATGATGATCAGAGTAAGAGGTTTTTGAACTCCCCACCATGATTAGGAGAGAGTGTAAATACCGGGATCCAAAGCAGAAGTGAATTCAGTACTCCTGAAGTCCCTAGAGCCGGAGAAAATGTCAAAATTTATTGTTGTGTTTTGCACATACTCAGTGTATTTCAGACTGTATTCGAGTGCTAGATTTAGAATGCTTGAAGTTGCCCTTTCTCAACTGGAAGAGACACAAAAATGCTATTAAAAATGCTGGAATAAAAATGCAAGTGCTAGAGGCAGTTCTTGGCTTGCCAAGTTACATAATGAATTAAAAACCTTTCATGAATTCAGAAAGATAAAAATCTGTAAAGCCCCAGAGAAAATGTGTTTGTCTCCATTGTAACACATAGAATGGAGAAGCATTTAAGTTCCTGGGTAAATTACTCAGCTATTTTTTTTATGTTTGTGTTCCAGTCCATGTACACAAAGTGCACTGACATTTCCCCAAATGGTATTATTTTAAAATGCTCTATAGACATTTTATTAGGTTTACTACATTATTTGTGCTCAATAGACTAGATTTCTTTTTCCTGACTTGCCTCTTAGCACTGCTTTCCTAATTTTCATGTAGTCAACTGTGATAACCAAGGATTGTCACCATGTCAACACTTTTGCAGGATGTTAATGGTAAGATGCGACGCAAATTTGCTTTTAGTGTTCTCTCAAGTATTTAAATAGTTTTGTAGGACAGTTATTTTTATGATGAAAGACTTAATCTGAAGTTGTTGCAAAATGATTGCTACTCCTAAATGAATCTTTTCTTTTAACAGTGAAGCATGCCTGCAGTTTTCTCAAATTTGTATCCTTTGAGATCTGTTTAGATGCTACATTATGATTACAGATAATTGCTCTTTACAAGTTTATACCCTTCTTAAGACAAATACAAGCAATGCTATTGAAAGTACTTATTTTGGCACAAAATTATGCAATAAACTGTGTAGTTAATAGATACCATCTGTGTATTCAACTAGCTGTCAGTTATTAGAGAAAGTGAGCAAACTGGGTTTTTTTTATGTTAATCCTATGTAATTCTCTAAATAGAAAATTATCTAAAGCTTTATGTAATCTAAATAACCTGTTGGTCCTACTAATCAGCATTAGAAAACAAACAAAAAATGCTTTAAATTATGAGCTGAGGCTCAGAGGTGCAGAGGAGGAGGAACCAGCAGTGGCCTGGGTTCTGTCACATACACAGGTGTGAAGTGCCCTGCCCGCCTCGAGGAGGTCACTGCTTATGGGTCATTAATTCTGTGTGATGCTGGGAATTCTGTACCTTAACTTGGATTTCCTTCATGCTCTGGAGATTTTATTACTGTCTACTTAAGATGTTGTCTGATGCTAAAACAAAATATTCTCAAGTCAGTGCCTAATCAGTTGCCTGAAAAGTTGGAGAAATATACTTTGGCCTAAAGCAGTGAAAAGAAAGGAAGAAATGCTTACCAGTTGCATGTAATGTTTGCAGCATCTTTTCCTTTCGTCCTCCCTTGGCCCTGGCTGCTGGTTGGAGATAAGAGCATTGGGCTAGAAGCTCCTGTAGGAAGGGCACCTGCTTTGCCCTGTAGTTACTTGTATCAGCTTCTGTCATTCACGCCCTTAACTGTGGCTGTGCAGATCCCGTGGTGTGCGTCCCATCCAGTTTTTTTATAGGAGACAATGGGATCCCTTTGGAAGTTATTGCTGGCAGTGTTTCTGTGGAAGAGCTTGTTACCAGAATCCATAAAGTCAAACAGGTAATGCTCACAGGCTGGATCCTCCAGATGGAGCTGGTAATGCTCAGGACAGTGATGGCCCTGGCCCTTAGCTTGTGCCTTTGGGAAGTTACTGCTGGAAGTACAGCCAGTGAGTTGTGTCCTTCCAACAGTAAAATCTGCAACCTTGAGTTCAGTACACAGGTTGAGAGCACTGTGCACATGTGCTGCATTAATTTTTGTTTGGTTTAGATCATCTGTGTAAACCCACAGTACTGAAGAAATGTGTCGAGAACTCTAAATGAGAATGACAAAATGTGACAACTCACCTTTAAGGGGATTACTCTTCAGCTTATAACATAGTTATGTAATATTGTTCTATAATGTGGATTTATAAATTTATACACAAGTGTAGATTGCTTTATCACTTTGATTTCAAGTGCAAGACTAAAATTAGAGAAAAACGTGAAATGCATGATTGTACCATAGTCAACAATATGTAGTAATTCTAATTTTAGATTTTCAGTAGGGCTGATTATTCAATAATAATTCAGTCTTGACCTTTTAACCTGTGAGAAATATTTGAACTTTCACAGGCTCCATTCTGTCTTTCCCAATTTCTTAGATGCACACAGGGAAAGGGCGGCCTTTGGAAAACGGCAGTCAGGCATCTGCTCCCTGTCCCTCCTCTCAGCCTGATGGTGCTCCAGAAGGTGCAGAATCCAGAGCAGGGGTTTGTGACTCTCCTGAGGCTGTTATGTCTGAGACAATAGCATCTTCTGCTGGTAATGGTTAGTGTTCTGGCACAAATGCCACCTCATTTGCTTTGGAAATGGTTTTTCTTAAGTTGTTACATGATGGTACATAAAAGGCCATATATTGAGCAGACTCACTGAGAAAACACTTGGGATATTCCAGAATGCTTTGTGTAAGTCTAGAGGGAAGGATAACTTGTCATTCTCCTTAGTTTTAATAAGTGGGGAATCTGTGGTTTAAAACTCAATAAAATTGTGTATGCTTTCCTGAAAAAGGTTTCAATTAAAGAGTTTTTTTGGCTCAGTAACCAGAAACCAAATTGTTGAGGTGGGGAGTCTAAGTAGCAGAACCTCTTATCTCCTTGAGATAGCCCACTTGCTGCAAATTGTGGCTAGCAATGAGTCTAATAATTGTTAAGAAATGCACCTTTTCTTTTTTTCTTATGCATGCTTTCTTGTAAATCCCTTGAAGATGAAGCAAATTCAGGTCAAGCAAGCCAGGAAGCAGCTAATTCTGCAGATGAGCAAGCAAATGATGCTCAGCCTGTGAATGATCTTACACTCAAAGTAGAAAGGCAAGTCTTCTTTTGCAGACTTTGTGTTGTATTTGTTTCTCAGGAGGCAGTTTTGTTGGGTTTTGGGTTGGTTTGGAGTTTTTTAACACATTTAATTACAGGATTTTGGTCCGTCGTCTGGCAGATATTTATGTGGTCTTACTTTTTTTTCATGTCTGACAATACTAGGGCTGTAACCAAACCAGTTTTTTAATTAATATAATTTCTCTTGTACTTTGAAAGAAAGAGGTAACCTGGAAAACTGTAAGTGTTCACCTTTGATATAACTTCAATAGAGATGATATGTTTGCTGCAAGTTCTTGAATTAATTGAAACATTGAACTCAAAGCACTGGAAACTGGTGTAATAAAATGCCAACCTAGGTTTTGTATAGAGATGTCATCTTATTTCTTCTTGTCGATTTTATGACTGTTTGTAGTTTAGGGATGTTGAAAAAGTCAGTGGAATCCTATTCTGAGACTCGTGTTTGATCACAGTCCTCTCCTATTCTGAGACTTGTGTTTTGATCAGTGAACAGTAATGACTTGAGTTTAGTTTTTTGAAGTATGATGATCAGAAACACCTGGCTCAAAACATGATTAATTCATTATTCATTGTTTTTAAATATGGGATATTGTTTATAAACTTGTTTTTAGAAAGATTGATACTTGAAGTATCCTGTCTAAAACCATAACAACATATTTAGCTAATAGGAAAATTTATAATGCTAAAATATATTTTAAATCTTCTTCATGCTTATTTTAGTTTTCTTCCAAAGTTATTGGACAAGAGGTGTATGTTTTACTTACCACTGATAAGACAATGCAGTGAATATTTTAATATAATTATCAGTGTTCCTTTTTATAAAATGCATAATTTATCTTCAGTGTGTTTTGCAAGGGGGAAAAAGAGGCCAAGCTCTGTGGCAATTACCACTTTCTTTTGAAGAGAACAGCTAGCATGCATTTTTCTGATTATATGGCTTTTCACATTGGGTCATGCCTGCTCTTTCCCCCGACTTACATATGTTGGGATTTTATTGTCAATCTGTATTGAGAAATTTACTTTGTTCTTTTAAGTCAATCTTTATTCTGAGGCATTTTTCTGGATAGCTGAGACAGATGTATATGCATCTATGTCAGGGCTATATATTACTTGTGTTCCTTTTTAGGAGGTGATGTGCAGAAGATACCAGATGGCTTAAATAACTAAAAAGAGAGAGATTTAGTGTTTGTTACCATAGATCATAAATAGTATTTGCTTATTGTATGTCTTCATAGGTTGATTCAACAGTAAAATTATGTAAGATTCTTCATTTAATGAGTGGAAAAAGGACAAAACAAGTATGTTAGAACAACTCTAAAAGTGAGAAAGGAGGTGGTGAAACCACCAGTGCCCTTTGCATGGATGGTGCACCCGCATGGGAATGAATCACTGCTGGTACACGAGCTATTGGCACTGTGCTACAGCTCATTTTCATGTGTTCTCCTGGGTTTGCAAATGCTTCATTAACATTTGAAAATACTGCAATGATAAGGCTTTTCACTCTATTCTTAAATTTAGGTTAACAAAAAAGCTTGAAGAAAGACGAGAAGAGAAAAGGAAAGAAGAAGAACAGGTAACACAAAAATGTAAAACCCCTTGCACGTTTTGGTATTTTTTTTTTACCCTTATTTGAATAAATGTTTAATTCCTTCTTAGACGAACATACTTCAGTCTTTTCTCTTGCCCAAGGCAATTTGTAGTCCAATTTTTATATCTCTCTATTCAGAAAGAAATTAAGAAAGAAATTGAAAGAAGGAAAACTGGTAAAGAAATGTTGGAGTACAAAAGACGACAGGAGGAAGAATTGACCAAACGTATGTTGGAGGAAAGGAACAGAGAAAAGGCAGAAGAGAAGGCTGCTAGAGAGCGCATAAGGCAACAGATTGCAATGGTAAATTTTGCATTTTGGAAGAGAGTTTGCTGCTTCTCTCTCTCACAGTGTACTAAAATTACAAATTTTCTCATTTGATGAAGCTTTGAAAGATTGTTCGTTTTTCCATTTGGAATCCTGTGGCCTTGTAATGATTTTTGTGTTTGGTGTTTATGTAGCGTTTCCTGTGTATAAAAGGAAACTTCTGCTTTCATCTTCACAATTCTTTTCTATCTGAGCAAACATTTCTGTCATACTGCTTGAACCTAGTGGAGAATTATAAACATAATTGCAATTTAGGCATTGTTCTAAAAGAGAAGCACAGAACAATTTAATTGTAGAACATACACAAGAACACTGCTCTCAAAATGGTGAAGAGGGTTATTTTTCAAGTTAGTATATATGTGTGTGTGCCTATATGGATGTAAACAGTTGATAGCAACTGAAATTCTTCCTCATTATTAGGTTTTGGTATAGAACAGTTATAATTGCAGTTGGGTAACTTGTTGTAAGGTATTTGCCTTCATCTCCCCTGGAGTGTTGAGCTTGCATGGGAAGATCATCTATTAACAACTGGTTGTGGGAAGTGACTCAGTGAGAAGTGTCATCTTTGCTAATGACACGAGATTGTGCAGTTTGGCAGTGAATAATTCTTTGCAGTTCCACTGTCTTTTCTCCATATGGAGACCGTATCTGTGCAGTTGGTTCATGACTATAGATCATGGCTATCTGTTTTAATGAATGTTTAACAACAAGTTATGTTCACAATTTGTTAAGGTTTCCCTTTGATCCTTCCACAGGATCGTGCTGAGAGGGCAGCTCGCTTTGCAAAATCGAAGGAAGAAGCAGAAGCTGCAAAAGCTGCAGCTCTTCAGGCTAAACAGGCCGAAATAGAGGCCAGAAGAGAGGCAGCTCAAAGGGAGCGAAGGTGAGTTGCAGTAGAGACACAAGTGTGTATTTTGGGGGGAGAGAGAGGTAAAGAAACTTTAAGAGAGTTAATATATCTCTCATCTCTTGACAACATGGTGCCATGTTGAGCTGTTTCAATAGTGACATTAAAGGTAGCTATTTACATGAACATGATGTTCTTTGATAGCTTTCATCCTTTTGACACTCATGATCGTGAAATACTAACCACCTTTACTCGTGTGTTATTTTAGTTAGATAAGAGCTTTTTGTGTCTGAGCTTTGATTTAAATACCAGTATAATGGAGCTTGCTGGGGTACTAGATAAGGTGAGAATGTCAAAGATTATGCCTGGACAGAATAACTCGATAATGTCAGCACTGCTGGGGAGCTTGGTGTGGGTCCAGGGGCTGTGGGTCCAGGGGCTCTGTGTGTGGATGGCTTGGATTCAGCAAGGCTGGGTTGAGGCCATCAGCTGCCCACGTCAGAGCTGTCTCCTGCTTTGCCCAGCACTGCTGGTTTAAGAATTATCCAAACCTATGGGGACCTTATACGGAGTTGTGGAAGAGATGCGTTGGGAGAGATCAGCAGGTGGTTTTCCACTGTGAATTCAATCATACAAGCTATCTGCACTGCCCTGGGCAGGATGACTGTCCCCCTCCCCCACATTTCAGTACTACCAAGCTAAAAGCCCAGGAGCCTTTGTCTGTAGGTGTTCATGTCCTGACTGACCCCAGTACCTGTCCTGCAGTGCAATAGCCAGGATTCAGTTCCGCCTCCCCGATGGATCTTCCTTCACCAACCAGTTCCCATCTGAAGCACGGCTAGAAGAAGCCAGGCAGTTTGCTGCACAGGTAATATGGGCATTTTGTTTCTCAGCTATGTGCTGATTATGATTTGGTGAACATCAAGTAGTTGTTGATGGTGGTGGAGTTGACATCAACTCCTTTCCTTGTTGGGTATTTGAAGGGAGTTTTGGTAGCAGCCTTCTCCAGTGCCACCAACTGCCTTTGGATTGCTGCAGTGTGACATTAGTAGTATATAGAGAAAAGTGAATGATATTTCATATCCTACTCTGAGGATGACTGATAGTTTGATACAAAACTCTTGTTAAGGTGTACTCAGCTGGCAAATATGCAATTGTTTGAAAATGAACTGTTATAAATAAAACGTTTTCTTTATGTGCTTCACAGACGGTTGGTAACACTTACGGCAATTTTTCACTGGCGACAATGTTTCCCAGGAGGGAGTTTACAAAAGAAGATTATGGAAAGAAGTTACTGGAACTCGAGTTAGCACCCAGTGCTTCAGTAGTGTTGCTGCCAGTAGGTGTTGGGTTTTTGGTGTGTTTGATTTTTCAAACAGCAGTACAGTAGCTGGATATTTGCTGTTAGTCAGCCATGATAGTATTTGGCTTGAATTTGGGGGTTGTCTAAACAGATTGCAAAATTACTCTAGTTTTTGTCGAGACTGATTTGGAGAAGTTTTTCTGAAGCAGATAAATGGTGGCATAGATACTTGTCTAATGGGTTGTTCCTTTGTGTCTGCTGAGCTGGTTCAAAATGGGATGTGAAATACTCTGTCTACAAGAGCCTGACTTCAATATCTGACACTGTGCTTGGTGTGTCCATGACAGGCGGGAAGACCTGCGACTTCTGTTGTTCAGGCTTCGGGCAGTGATCTGTGGAAGTTCTTGGGCACAATCCTTTACCCCCTCTTAGCGGTTTGGAGATTCATCAGCAACTTTCTGTTTACGAGCCCACCCCCCTCACAGCCCTCTGTGAGATCAGCTCACCAGCAAGACCACTCGGCTCCCTCAACGTCGGGCAGCATTGAGCAAAGCAGGTAAGGCAAAGTGTTGAAGGCAGCTGTTTCTCAAGCTTCTTGCTGCAATTGCTTTAATCTTGTAGTGGGGAACTGAACTTCCAATTACACAGTAGAGAAAGCATTGTCTTGCAATCATTTTTGAATAGGGAATTCACCTGTGACTACAAAGGTGAGCTTCACTTCAGTTTATACTGTTTGGAGATAAAAATATTAAAAATGAGGTATCAAACTGTTAGGGGGTGGTTGTTCAAGAAACAGAAGCAGATGAAGTCTAGTTTTGACAGGTTTTGTATTGCCTAGAGAATGAGCTCTCCCATGTACCAGGAGAGCTGCTCGGCTGTTTCTGGTGAAGAAGCCACATATTGACAGGGAAAATGAGAGTCTGCCACTCTGTCTGACTGTTAAGTGACAAATTTTCACCTGGGTATTGCTTCCCAAGGAAACAAAGGGCTGAAGAAAACTATTACTGAGGATAAGAGAAGGATGGATGATTTGTGTTTATTGCATTTGCTGCTTCTCTTGTGTAATTATTACTGAGGAAACTGTCAAACCTCACTGTTCTTTGTGCCCTAGGCAAGCAGTCAGGAAACGAGTAGTGGAAAAGCGGGGGGAAGACTTCAAAAAAGAAGGCAAAATATATAGACTGAGGACTCAAGATGATGGAGAAGATGAAAACAATACTTGGAATGGAAATTCTACACAACAAATGTAGTTTTGAGTAACTGCAGTTACTATCTGGCTGCTTTTTTTTTTTTTTTTTTTCCTTCTCTTATTTGATCTAAGTCAACTAAAGCTTCTGGACAAGTGGGGCTTATTTTACACTGACTGAATTACTTAATTCTTGTTCCTGCGGTGGATTATGGAATAAAGTCACCTATGTCAGAAAAATCAAGTGGGTGTAGGTGAGACTGAGTAAAAAGACTGAAAATCTCCATCAGCTTTCGTAAATTGCCCTATGCCATAGAAAGGCACTTTTTAATCTATAAATATTCTGCTACATAAATTTAAGGGCCAGATATATTCATATAAAGGTCATGGTAGACAATGATTAAAATGAGGGTTTCAGAAGCACTATAAGTAGCAAATCAGGTAACTAATTTATGTTTAACTTTTTTCTTGCTTCTGCAACTGCAAGCAAAACCTTGTAGTTTTTAATTCCCTAAGCACTCAATAAACTATTTTCCAGAAAACATGACTGTCTTGTGAAGTTTCTCTGCTGTTCTGATATCACAAGGAAGCAAGCAGGGTCATGCACAAAATACAGCAGGCAAACACTTTGTTCCAGTTTAAATGACCTTACTGTACATGAAATAAAGGAAAAGGGGGGTGGAAATCCAATCTGTGCAGTAGCTGCAGTATAAGAGTTTTCACCAGGAGAGACACTAATTTGTCTAAAAATTCTAGGAAGCAGGAGAACTTCCAGAACTTCAGAACTGTTGATGATGATGATGAAGCAAGGACAGATGCCAGCTGATGTTCAGAATCCTTATGTAATAGGTGAATGATAATAATTCATGCATTTACCAAATATTGTTCCTGAGTTTTGTACTATATATATATATATGTGTATGTTGTAAACTGTTGAAAATAAACCTTAAAACCGGGGTAACAAAAGGGAGAGGGAGGAACCCTCCTCTTGGAACTTGGGCAGAGGCTTATCTCACATCATTTCCACAGGAAAAGACAGTTTCAGCAGGGATGGGCCATTTCCAAGGGAGTCTCCTCACTAGATCTCATAGACACCTGATATCATCCAGCAGCTCCACCAGGAGTGCAAAACTGGAAATGGACGTACTGGAAGTGTATGCATTCAAAAAGCAACATTCCGGGAACCCACCTCAGCGAAGAATTGGACCCAGGATTCCTGACAATCAACTCTTGATTACTCCATGATTCCGTTTTGTCTAAACCTACACCAGGACTATAGAACACATGAATGTGTGGACTTCTGAATAGGAGCGACCAGGGCTTCGCCTCGGGCTAAAAGAAACAGTATAAAAACTGTCCAAACCATACCCCTGACGAGGTCAGTTCACTGCTAGCGAGCACGGACTACACCTTCACCCAGAGCTGGACCCGGGCCAGCCCTGTTCCGTTTCCTAGTGGTTGTGGCTGTTGCAAACATATTTTCGATCGCAAAACAAATTGTCATTTTTTTAAATCAAAATTTTTCGTATTTTTATTAATAATTTTTATCTATAACACTTATATGGAGATAGGAACAAGAAATTTTACTTTGGATTCAAGAAATCAAATCAGTAATGCTCATGGACAAAAGAGTTAAAACAGAAAAATAATTTTCCTCCCCCTTTTTAAATTGGAAAGCAAACAACACAATGCTGGAGAGCCATCTCTGAGGCAAGGCAGAAAGCTGCAAGCACTAGTTCCTTTTCCTGATGGCATAGATTTTTTTTTTTTTTTTAAGAAAAAACAAATCAAACAAACATTTTATGAGTTGGAATTATTACAGTTTACTACTAAGTTCCATGTGTGATTGTTTATGGGATCTTTTGGACAATTTTCCATATTTGTATGCAAAAAGAGCCAAGCCCAGTGCTCCAACTGCAGAAAGAGCAAAAAGCACATAGAGTGCTATTTCTGCACGTTGGGATGTCAAATCCAATCCCAAAAAGCGCACGCTGTCAGCTGCTCCTAGAGTGGGGTCTGTTGGTGTCACTGAAGGGGAAAACAATGAGAAAGTGTTAGTGCAGAGCCTGGGGGAACTGTTCCATGCAGGTGTGGGCACTGCTGCTTCCTGCCTCCACCAGGGTTTTAACTGTGTCGTTGAATACTCTGGCAGGAGCTGTTAATTCTGGGGATCAGGGATTGATACAATTCTAGCTCAGAGTAAAGGCACAGCTGAGGCTGACAGTGCAATTCCTAATAGTGCAGGTGAGTGTTGTCATTCCCAAACCCCAGCACTAACAGTGGTTGTTTTTCATTGTACAACTCCAATTGAGAAGACACAAATAACAAAAGAATCACTATTTCCAAAACCTTTACCCAAAACAAGGATTTGTATAAAATATTCAAAACTTTTTCTAAACACTCTTGTGGGAGTATTGAATGTGTATGGTTTGGAAAACATCTTGGGCAGTTCTGTTGGAGAAAAGTCCAATGGGATAACTTTTGCTACGTTTTTAAGACAGGCATGTATTGAGGTGCTCTTGCACAAGGTTCAGTTGTTAGTCTGGTTTTGCATAGGGAAGTGACATTGACTGGAGTCTATTAAAAAAATACTGCAGAAAATGGTGGTGTCTCTAAAAACCTTAGGAATATGGAAGTCTTTAGGACTAGATGCAAACACACAAGCACCATTTCTGCTGTCACTTACCTTCTGGCTCCTGTTCCAGACAGGGATGTGGGCCCGTTGCTGGGTCTGGAAAGCCATTGCAGTTTATGATCTGTGAGTAATACTTGGCTGAGGCCTTGGGGCGCCGTGGCAAGGCAGGGTCTGAGAAATTCACATGGTAGAGCCCAAACTTTTCCTCATAACCCACTGCCCACTCGAGGTTGTCCATCAGTGTCCATGCAGTGTAGCCCCGTAAGTCGACACCGTCGAGCACAACGGCTGCAGGCAGGAGCAGAGAAAAGAGAACAGGTCAGTGGTCAGCCCTCGGCCAGCCAGGGCAGGAAGGTGCTCCAGAACATCCACACGTGGCACACAGTGAGGTTATTGCCAACAAGCAGGTTCACTCAGTGCCCAGGACTGGACACTGCTTTTCTCTGCTTCAAAAATCAAAGCTTTTGTGCAAGAAACAAAGGTTTAGGAATAGAGAAGAAAACCCATTAAAATGCAACCATTGCCTAAACAAGTGTTTGTGGGGCCTTTACAAGGCAGTAAATGCCTGAACACCTGGCTGCTCCCAGTACATCAGAAAAGCAAACTGAAAAAGCCCTTTCCTGAAGTTGTTTGAACACTGCTGTAACTGAAACCAGTTTGGGGGTTGGGTTTTTACTGTTGTTTAAAAAAAAGATGCAGTTTTTAGACACAGCAGTAGTCAGACTAGAAGGAGTTAAGGAGGTGCAGCAAACCAAGGAACCTGCAGGTTACCCCACTAAACCCGGGGTTTGTTCTTCCTTTAGATCATCTTTCCTGGCACATTTGTGATTGTCCATGGGCAGTTTTTGGTAAACCTAAAGGCTCTTGGAAGTGGATTCAGTAAGCTCATTTAACTGTGTAACTTGCAAGTGTGATGGCAGTGGTTTTTCAGCTCTTTACAACCTGCTTCGTACACATCAGTCTTGTGGCAAAGCCACTGCTGCTCTCTAGAGCTTTGGATGACCAGATGCCAGTAATCACTCTTACCTTTCAGTGCCTCATTAATGTAGCTCCGATAGTAATGCATTCTCCAAGTGTCATTGAATTCAAAGGCTCCCCTTTCTGAGACCCCATTTTCGGTCACATAAATGGGAGGGTTGTTGTACTCTTCCTTTATCCACCTGAGGATCTTCCTGAACCCAAAGGGTGTCACCTTCAGCCAGAGGGAACCAGAGCTCAGCCAGCTGCGGTCGGTCACTGTGGCTACGCCCCTGCAGAGGAGAGCACTGCTCAGGGCCAGTCCCACGTGCCCGGGGCTGAAGTGCTGCTGGCACTCACAAGCCTAAAAAACACTTGTCGTGTTTTGATTTACAATAAACACTCTGTGTAAATCAGCTGTGGCTGATGATGTGATGTTGGTTCCAAATCTTTGCATACTACAATGCCATTTCTACTTTTTGAGGCATAATTCAGTGCTTGAGCACACAAAACTGCCCTTTACATTACATGCAGGAATGTAATGAACCCACTGTCCTACAGGGTTAAACTATAAGAGGCTGGGACGTAGCAGCAAAGGAAAGTTATAACCAATTTCATCTATTCCCTGTGGAAATATTTTGGAAAGGAGACAATTCCACCCCCACATGTGGTCCCACTATTACATGAATTCTCATTAGTAAGTAATTCTCAACTAGTAAGCTCCTATTGTTTACTTTTTGAAGTTGAGGAATGAAATTAGTATCTAAATAAAAAACTTTGACTTTATACTTAACCATGAAGTGATGTAGCTATTTAGGCTTTGAACTTACATTTATCCAATGCAGTGAGGGACCTAAACCTGTTTAAAAGCAAATGGATCAGGATTACACCTCACAGTTTAAACTACAGATTGGAGGCAGGAAATATGATAAATACTGTTTATCACCTCATGTCTGTAAGAAAAAGGCTGTTGCTGGACTTTTGTGAAAATAACAGTACCTCAGGTACTGCTTGGTCATACTATCCCTAGCATTGGTTTATAACGGCTTCAAACACCTATCTCACAGCTTTATTTGCTATAAACTTACACTTGTCAGCTAACCCAGGCTCCAGGTGTGCAGATTTTACTTGACCTATAATTTAAATTCATCTCTTACCTATCAGAGTCATATGACATAACACCCTTAGGATAGTTTACTTTGTATGTTAAAACCGTGGTATAATGATTGAGACCAAAGTAGTCGTATGTGCCTTTAATTCTTTGTTTTTCACTTTCAGTAAATTCTGGAAGTCTGCAAGAGAAAACAGAGAATACACTTTGCACACACTCCATGGGTAATGCCCTGGTACCAGCACCACAAGCACAAGGAGAGAAACTGGGAACGGAAAATAAGTAACGTAACCGAGAGGGACCCATGAGTTCAGTACGTAATTTTAAGAAGAGTTAAACAAATTTACCACAGACATCAGGTAAAGTACTGTGGCTAATGCAGGGCAGTTACTGTGTCACTGAGCTGACAATTTATTACCCCAAAGATGTATTAGTCAATTTAGTTTGCAAGAGAGGTAAACCAGGGAATAGGCAAAGCCCCCTGCCTAGACTGGAGCTAAGTGATCTTTAAGGTCCCTTCCAACACAAACCATTCTGTGATTCTCTGAAAATGTACACTAGAATTTTTCTGTGAGGATACAATAAGCTTTTTTACAGTAACATTGGAATAGAATCACTGAAACGTATCACTTCTATAAGAAAAGCATGTTTAAGCACAGCCAGTGAAACAAAAGCAGGTGTGTGCCTGGGCTCTTACCGGGACTTGCTCAGGCCCTGAGCCAGACTCCGTTCCCGAACCCTTCTTTTCATCACTTCACTATAATCACCGTTTTTGAAAATGGGGTGAGCAAACCAACCTAGAAAAAACTAAACCAGGAAATAAGGGAGGATAAATCATAAATCAAAACATGGCATTTAGCCATTCCTCTATCATGTGCTGCTTTATAGGTGATACCTGAATTTATAACAGGCACACAGAGATACAAAGGGATGCCCATATAACAGCAGTAAATTTAATAAGCTTTTGTCGCTGCAGCCATATTTTGTCTCATTTCTGTTGCATTCTTGATCAGCCCCCATAAGAGTGGGACACATTTCCTTGCAGTGATGCCTCTGCCTCAGCATTTTATTTCCATGAGATGCTGACCTGGCTTCTGGGCACATCCAGCACCTGAAGAGGGGGTGTCACCTGGAGCAGCAGGGAGAGCTGTGACCAGGGGTCTCTATACCTGCATGAATTGTCTGGCAGCCTCGATGTCCTCCTGGCTGTGTGGGTTGCGTGGCTCTGCCCAGTCAGAGTTGATGGTGATGGAGATGAGCCCTCCCTGCTTGGCCCGGTAGGTCTCGTTGTAGAGGTGCCAGACCTCCGCGTGTGCCTTGAGCAGGTTGTGTCCCACCTCGTAGGGAGCGCGCCCTGGCCGAACCGAGACGCCTGCAGGGACAGGAACAGGGACAGCACAGGCAGTGGAGCAGCACTTCCCAGCCCTCTCATGGCTGCTTCCCAGGTTAACACAACCCCAGGGCACCCAGAACGGCCCCTGGTAAAGGAATGAATGTGCAACACCTGGTGCCCCAAGCCCAGCCCTGGGCTGCAATCAGTGCTAGGCAGAGGCAGCTGAAGGAGCAGCTGCCACGGGAAGGCTGTGCGAGGCGGACCCTGCATTGCCCCCTCCTCCCTCTGGAGTGGGACTATCAGCCCTGACAACAGGCTGCTGCTGCCAGTTTGGAAAGCAGAAAGCTCTGTGTTCAGGCCAGTTCACATCCCCTCTTCTCTTGGTTCTACCCTGCTGCTGAGCTGGGTCTTCCTTCAGCCCTAACTCTTCTCTACAGTCCCTGGAGCTGGTCTGGAAATAAGGTCTGCTCTAGGCAGCAAGTGTAATCCAGACTTGGAGGTGACAGGCAGAGTAGAAGAAGGACCTGTTCACCACACCACAGCAATCCAAACCCCACCTGTCCACAGCACACCATCTTCCTTGTTCTACCTTTGCGAGCCCCAAGGAACTACTCTGCTGCAACATAAAACAATTGTGCTGACAGTGCCATGAGGGCTCTGAGGTTATGCCCAGCAGTCTTACCTGGAGCAGCTGTGCCAGTGCCATAGCCAAGGTAGGCAGTGTTGTAGGGTTCATTGAGGGTTATCCAAAATTTCACTTTATCCCCCAGCCTCTGGAAAAGGAGCTCAGCATATTCTTTAAACCTCTGAACTGTGGTATCATTCTCCCACCCACCAACGTCCTGCAGCGCCTGTGGGAGGTCCCAGTGATAGAGAGTTACCTGTGGGGAAAGACAGGAGGACAAAGGACCCAACCAGTCACTCTCACAGGAACTCAGATTCATTTCATTTATGACCATAAATAAACTGTACTTTGATCTGCAGTTACCTGCTCCTAATGTAGTTTGACATTGAAGTAATCACTCATGCATTCAATAAAATACATTTTTGCCAGTTTCTTTAGGGACTGCCTAATGGTGAAGATGAAGCTTTTACCAAAAACCACCTTGTGACAGCAAGAACTCATCAGTGAAGAACTGCTGCACCTGCACTGACTCTCAGGTGAAATACAATCCACTAGAACACCTGTCTGGGCTGGTGCAGGGGTATGAGCACAGCTCAGAGTCACTGAACAATGCTGAAAGAGCTGATTGATGCAGAGGTGAGGTCACCGTCCACTGTATGTGCCAAATAACACTGACCAGTGGAGCTTCCTGAGTCCCAGGAAAAAAATAAAGTTACATCCATCTCTAAGAAAGGCAAGAAGGAAGATCCTGGGAACTCCATTAGCCAGTCTCACCTCAGTGTCTGAAAGATCCCTGCATAGGTCACTGTGGAATCTATTTCCAAGGTAAAGGGACAAGAAGGCAATTGAAAACAGCCAACAATAAGTTTCCTGTTGTCTTTCCGGGTAGTAATTTCAACACATCCCTACATTCCAAGTTCATTTGCTTATGCAATACCCTATGTTTCTTCACAAAATGAAATGAAAAACCATGAAAAACAATTTTTATGTGAAGGAGGGTATGGATGGAAACACACACGTTGCTCTGAGCATCAGATTTGGGGTTTGCTATTTTTTAATTACCTGAAAGTTACTGGGTATAATTACCTGAGGCATAATGCTGGCTGCCAGAAGGGCATCAATCAGCCTTTCATAGTAGTTCAGTCCCTTTTCATTGATGTATCTGGTTGTCCCATCTGGGAGAACACGGGACCAGGAGATTGAAAAGCGATAGTGAGACACCTTGAGGCTTTTCAGCATTTCCACATCCTCCTCAATCCTGTGGTAGCTGTCACAAGCTACATCTCCAGTCGCATCATTGCCAACTCTCAAGGGAGTGTGGGAATATTTGTCCCAAATGCTAAGGCCTTTCCCATCTGCTCTCCAACCTCCCTCAATCTGTAATTGAAAATAGGGGAAGAATTATTAGCAAAGCCAAATTTAGGTCTCAGCCTAGCAAAGAATTCATAATGTTATTCTTCGTGGTGCCACACAATGAATTAACTGTCCACAGATACTTCAGGAGTCCATCTCAGTTTCCTGACCTGGTAAGCTGCAGTTGCTACACTCCACAAGAAGTTCTCTGGAAACTCTCCATATAAAAATTCATCTTCCTTGGGCAGTGGGATGCCATTATTGTGGATGATTTCTGCATAGTACACAGCAGAGCGCTTCGGCGTTCTCGGCCTGTTGGGGTTGTCAAAATCAATCTGGTGCAATCCGAATCTTGGATCGTAACCATCCGCCCATTCAAAGTTATCCATCAGAGACCAAGCATTGTATCCTTTCAGATTAACACCATCTACCTTGTAAGCTGAAAGACCAGAAAAAAAATGGAGGAGCGTCAATGGCATAATCACACATTAAATGAACCCGAAGGAATTCACATGCAAGCACATACAGGCTCCTAGTTTCACACAAGTGGCACTGGTCAACTAAGATCATTGAGACAATCTTCACAGTTGGAGAAAAAAAAGCGCAGCCATGCAAAGGAGATCAGAAAATCAAACACTATGTTTATATTGTGTTCAGACTATTTAAAGACTGATATCAATCATTTTTAAAGTGATCTTCAGAGGGGTTAAGTAACCAGAAACCTAGAGAGGAGACATACAACACCAACAGAACAAAAGGAAATTCTGGTACCTTTTAAAGCTTCATCAATGTATGTTTTGTAGTAAAATACCCTGGCATTGTCATCAATATCTGATTTGGCCTTTATCCCCACGCCATTCTCAATGACATATATTGGGGGGTTTGCATATTCCTCTTTGATCCAGTTCAGAAGCCTCCTCAGACCCCAGGCCACAGGCCGATGGTCAGTGAGAGCTGAGGAAGGCCAGGAGCTGTCAACTGTTACTGAAACTTCCTGGTCATACTCATAAGAGAAGGGGCTCAGACGTGTTGTTGAATGGCTAACAAGCTTGGAGGAGTACGTGTTGAAGCAGAAGACATCTGCCGTGCCCCGGATGTATTCCCGCTCCTCCGCTGTGAAAACCGGCAGGCGCGAGGACGGCAGGTTCTGGAGCTCACTCCTGTTCCCAACTTTCCACTTCATGACCTCGGGGTAGTCCCCGTTTTTGAAAACCGGGTGTGCGAACCAGCCCACCAAAAACTGCAGGTACCTGTCAGCAGCTTCAATGTCCCTGGGGTCACTTGGTGTCTTCGGCTCAGCCCAGCTAATGAAGAGACACAGACTAATGATCCCTCCCTGGCTCGCTCTGTATTTGTCGTCGTAGGTGTGGTAGACCCTGGCATGAGCTTTCAGTAAGATGTGGGCAACCCTGTAGGGAGCATTGCCAGGGTCTTTGACATTGGGTGGGAACAGCCCTTTGCCGTAGCCCAGCCAGGCAATCATGTTGGGCTCATTGATCGTATTCCAGAACTTCACCCTGTCCCCAAAGGTCTGGAAACAGAAGTCTGCAAAGCTATTAAACAGGTCAATCAGCTCATTGCTCTCCCAGCCACCGATGTCCTGGAGAGCTTGTGGCAGGTCCCAGTGGTAGAGAGTGACAATCGGAGTGATGTTGTTAGCAATCAGTCCATCAATGAGACGGTTATAGTATGCAACTCCATGGCTGTTGATTGAGGTGTTCCTTCCAGTGGGGAAAATTCGAGGCCAGGACAGGGAAAAACGATAGTTCTTTACCCCTAAGGCTCTCAGCATGTAAATATCTTCCTCCACCTTGTTGTAGCTATCACAAGCTATATCTCCGGTATCGTTATTGTTTACATTCCCTGGCACATGGGTGAAGTTATCCCAAATGCTGGGTCCTTTGCCATCAGCATCCCAACCTCCCTCTATCTGGTAGGCAGAAGAAGACACACCCCACGTAAAATCCTCTGGGAATGTCCCATAAAAATACATGTCTCTTTCGAAAGCAGTCTGGGATGAAAACTTCTGCCAGACAACCTTTGCCTTGGAGGGAACTTCTGATGCTGGTAAATTTGGCAGCTTTGATGGCACAGGTCGGTCAAACTCCACTGGAGCAGAAGATCTGCTCAAGGCTGGAGATGGAAAACCATTTTTTTCAATAACACTGGAATAGAAGTAAGCAGATGCCTTGGGAGTCCTTGGTCTGTTGCTATCTTCGAAGTCCACATGATGCAGCCCAGATTTTAGGCTGTATCCCTCTGGGCCTTCAAAGCCATCAAGCAGGGATCGAGCAATGTAGGACCGGACATCAACGGCGTCCAGTTTCACCGCTGCCACAGAAATGAGACATTGTAAATTACCCACCCGAACATTTCCTGAACACAGCACAACAGGAGCACCCTAGCCAAGGATATGTGTGACAAGCCAAACACTTACAAGTGGTTTTAAAGGCTAAAAAATCTTCCCACACATTTACGAGTATCTTGTAGGGAAAGCAGTCAGCATGGTAATAGGAGCTGGTGAAATGCTTAGTGATAACAATGTGTGAGAAAAGACATATTTGTTAAGAGGTATCTGAGTACAGGACACTTGTGCCACTAGGATCCCTTCCCCTGTGTTCTTGTTTTCAAGCAGATTCCATCAATTTAGGTGTATGGTGCACTTTTAGATTTAACACTGTAATTAAACTGAAACATTGCAGGTATTTAGTGCTTGCTTATATTCCCTGAGCACAGGAGAGCTTCTTTTAGCAGAAAGAAGCAATGTGTGTATCCAATACCAGAAGAGGCAAGTCCAGCATCCCTCCTCACATTTCTTACAAAAAAAGCACTAAATCTCTTATTCAAAAGAAGTTCACTCCCATGTGCAGTCTGTCCTCTTTACTTCTGCTGAGCCATAACAGCAATGCTAAATTGTGTTTTTTGTAGCTCTTTCAACACTTCTAGCAGTATGTTGAGATCCAGGTCAAGCAGATCTAATACTGTACACACTGATCACCAACATATTTGATACAGTTTATTTAATGGTTTCCTGACACTACTGTTTAGTCTATCTAGAGACCATCAGTCAAATCTCTGTTTGAAATCCCAGCTCTCTGTTTGTCCAGAACTTGCCACTAATGCTATTTTTATGTCAAAAGATACACATCTTGCAAAGATACAAGCATAACTTGAAGATTCCACAAGCATAACCTAAACATTCTCAAAATTATTGAGATAGAAATTTTAGGGAGATATTTCCAGTCTGAAGTGGTTACTGCCAGTAAGATCTGATTAATTGGTAAAGGCAGTTCAGCCCCAGTTTATGAGAGGTCTACAGGCAAGAGCCTGCAGGCCAGTCATCTCCAGGGGAACTGGAGTGTATGAACAGTGTTCTCACAGAGGGACTGACCTTAGGGTCCAGACTACATTAATCCATACATTAAAAAATGCATTCCAGTATCTAAAGAGAACTAAGAGCTCCATATCTGGACACCAGATAGGCTTAAGTATATAAAATCACACTCATTACCAGCACAACAGGAGGCTGACCTCACATCACTGTGCAAATGGTGTTGTTTTAAAGTTAACCACCGTGGAAGGGCTAGAGTAACCACTTGCCATGATTAAAAACCAATAAAATAACTTGATTTCTCCATACCTTTCAGGGCTTCATCGATGTACCGGCGGAAATAATCCACTCGCAGAGTGTCATTGAGAAGATCCCCGGCATCTCCTGTCGGCACACCATTCCCTGCTATGTATATTGGGATCTTTGACCCTGTGTATTCCTGGGACACAAACTTCAGCAGCCTTCTTAATCCCCAAGGGACCACATGGACCCAAGAAGAGGCAGCCTGCAGCCAGGAAGGATCTACATGCAAGGAGAAGTTCCCAATGCTCTCGTAGCCTGGTGCGCACATCCCGTCAGTCCCGGCACTGACCAGGCGGGAAGTGTAATGGGAAAGGCCAAAGAAATCTGCAGTCCCTTTCACCAAGGACTTCTCCTCCTCTGTAAACACAGGCAGCTGTGCCACTGTTGTGGAGCACTGCTGGTTCACTTCCTGGATCTGAGCCTTCAGGATATCTGGGTAATCACCATTAACAAATATGGGGTGAGCAAACCAGCCAAGCATGAACTGCAGGTACCTCTCAGATGCCCTCACATCCTCGGAGCTGGTTGGAGTCTTGGGTTCGGCCCAGTCCGAGTTCAGCACCAGCCCCACCTTTCCCAGTTGCTGAGAACGGTATTTGTCATTATACAGGTGCCAGACCTTGGCATGAGCCTTGAGAATTGTGTGAGCAACCTGGGAGCAGAAAGCAGAGGAAAATGTGTCACACTGCATTGCACAGAAACTCTTAAGCATTGGGTTTATTGCCATGTGAAAATGTCATCTCCATCCAAAAGAAAACACCTTGTCAAAACTAATAATGATAGACAAGGAGTGCAGTAGGTTTTGGAATACGCAAAAGAATCTGACTATCCATCCACATCAGCTTTCAGAATAGAAAAATAAAATAACAACAACAACATTTACAATGGCTTAATGTTAATTAACCCATTTTTAACAAGTATCATAAATCCAGCAACCAAATAGTTGTCTCAGAGGCCACATTAGGTTTGAACATAGTTAAAGCACAGAACCATCATGGAAAACAACCCAACCAGAGTAGCAGCAGGATCCTAATTATTCCTGTGCCCCTACCTTGTAAGATGCTGCTCCTGGGTCAGTGATTCCTGGAGGATGCTCTCCGGTGCCATAGCCAGCGTAGCTGATAACCCAGGGCTCATGGAATGTAATCCAGAGCTTGACCCGATCCCCAAAGGTGGAAAAGCAGAAGTCTGCATAGCTCACAAAAGCATCTATGATACTTTCATTCTGCCAGCCACCAAGAGCCTGCAGAGCTTGGGGCAGGTCCCAGTGGAACAGAGTCACCATGGGCTCAGTGTTAGAGTCTAACAAGCCGTCAATTAAGTGGTTGTAATAATCAACGCCCTTGGAATTGATGGTCTTGTTGGTGCCAGCAGGGAAAATTCTAGACCAGGATACAGAAAATTTGTACAGCTGGGGGTGAAGACCCCTAAGCAGGTAAATGTCATAGTTCGTTTTATAGTAGCTGTCACATGCCACGTCTGCTGTTTGGTTCATGTGGACATGGCCCTCATGCCCAAACTGGTCCCAGATGCTCTCTCCTTTCCCATCCTCTGTCCAAGCTCCTTCGATGTTAAAGGCACCTGTGGATATGCCCCAGAGGAACCCACTTGGGAAAACATCTTGCAGGAAAGAATCCCTCTCTGATTCAGACTGCTCAGCAAACATCTCCCAGACTGTTTGATAGGAGGACTGAGGGATAACAACAGCAGCTGGGTTTTCCTGTAGAGTATTTGTTTCACTGGAAATATAATAAATAGAAGTTAAAATCTCCAAGGTGGATGCCAGTGCCACAAAACTTGCAAAGTTTTCACAGAGAATGAAGGAAGTTTGTTTCCCATTCAGGTCACATAAGCCACATATAGTTCCTTTGACATCTGATCAATCTAAGCCTGTTCTCTCCCAGCTGGGACATGAAGGTGGAGGGCAGTGGGCAACTGCAGAACAGCTCTTTGCATGCAGAGTCTCATGATTTGTTAGTTAGGTCAGAGGTGCAAACAAAATCCTTGCAGTGAGCAGCAATTTCTCATGCTACAATTGCTTCATGAGTTTCCTGCCACAGTAATCCTTAGCATCTCCCTGCACCATGACATTTCCCACGTTTCCATAAGCTCAATTGGCTTCTCCCTTAGAAAAGCCTCTATTGGATTTGTTTATTTATAACCATTTTGCTCTTGAAAAAAGCAGAAGGCTTGAAAAATGTACTTGCTACTATTGGCTTGAAGGTGCAATTTGGGTAACCACGGATGAGGGAATGGAATAGGATTACATTACAGGATTAGTAGCAGGATAGAGGATTTCAAGTAATTGGAAGAGACTGGGCTCAGCAGAAAAACTGCCCTTTGCAGCCCTTTCAGCAACTAACAGCAGACTTTACTGCTAAAATGTCTTGTCTCTCCCTGCACCATAGGTTTCTAGAGGATGCTGTTTGATTACTGTATCTTATTATAGTACTGTATGGTGTTACAGTGTTTTTTATAGTACCTTAAAACATGAGGTAAGTAATCCAAGAACTCATTAATGTCACACCCAATCATATGTGCTTCTTCTTTATTAATAGCTGCAAACAAACAAATGGTAAGTGATGGATATAGTCTTAGATGCCATGGACTGCATGTCACTACTTGTAACAAACAATTATATCTTGAAAGAAATTTTTCCTAATATCCAACCTAAACCTCCCCTTCTGCAATTTGAGGCCACTGAAAAGGATGAAAAGATCTGGCAAAGATTTCCTGCTTCCCCTCCCTCAACACTCACCATGCATCCTTAATGTTCCAAGAATACTATAAAAACCCTTAAAGTTATTTCATCTAATAGCAGCAGCCTGGATTGGATGATTTTGAATTTCCTCTACAGGTTATCATGCAGATCTTAACTAAAAAGCTCTTCTTCTTCAAACAACACTCACCTGTGACAATGGCAGCTACTGGTATGAAAGGATGCTCTTCCATGGAAGCACAGTCAAGGACCTTTAGACTAAAAACCAAGATGTCTTTGTCCTTCCAGACACTCTGCAAGCCAGAAATCAGGGAGTAGTATGAAAAGAAGCATCAGCCAGCTAGTAAAACCATGTTCTTGGCATTTTCTGCATTTTACATGGGCAGCTCCTTATCCTGCTACCCAGATGCTGGATGACTCTTTGCTTCAGAATTTTAAGAATGCAGTTCACTACCAGAGCTTTAATATCAGTTTTAATAGGTACAAGCCTACAGCATCACTGCTGTTGGTGCTTCCAGGAGACCTAATTCTTTAGTAAACTCACATTCAGTAACATTTCTAGCACTACCCCTGCTGATGAGGAACATGAAGTTTGGTAGCACTGCTGTAGAGCTCATGCTAGAGTTTAATATCTTTCAGTACTCAGGTATTGGCCTAACAGCTGATCAAACACTTAGCATGTGAGAGAGAAGGCTTTTCAATCTCAGACAAAAGAATTCTGCCATTCCAGTTGTTAATGCATCAATAATAAGCATTGACCAAGATGATACTTTCCAGCATTTTCCATCAAGTTTTTAAGTCAGAATAACAACAGAGAAATGAGCACTTTGCAGCTGCTTCCTGGTGTAGCTCCTGCCTGAGCTTTCACAGAAAATCAGAACTCGTTAGACATGCATCACAGCACATCAGATTCTGTTCCTATTTATGGTCTGTTGTTTGCTGCTATCATTTTAACCCTGTGCATAACATTACCTGAAATTCACTCAATTTCTTGTAGAAATCTGTTTCATTTCCACAATGGTACTGAAGGTTAAGAGACACAAAGTCTACTGAATCCTGGAAACAAGAAAAGGAAAATAATCATGCTGGAGAATTTTTTTAAGTATTGCATTAAAAATACATAAAACTCTGTAAGGTTTGATAAAGACATATTGCTAGAGTAAGAAGCCATACAGCTGTATGGGAGCACTGGACAATATAGAGAGCACAAACTGGATACTGTATAGGAAGATGTGTGTGTCTCCTTCTAAACAAAGTACAATTTAAACAACTAAATTAAATACTATCTTATGAATTTAATATTAATGATTTACAGGTAATTTCTTAATTTCTGTTTATGATTTATCAGAGAAACCTTTATAACTATGTGGTTCAGGTATATAACCTTATATAACCCTTGGTTAAAAGTCCACTTCAGAAATCTGTAATCATTCCACACCACAAGTGTTATCCCACTAGAAGCCATCAACGTCAAGGGAACAGTTTGCATTCTCTTGTTAAACCAGCTGATGAAGTTGGAAGAAAACTGATAAGCCTTCAGTTTGTTTTTCAGTCCAAGGTTCTCTTCTAGTTTAGTCAGCTCATCTCAAACATCTTTGCTCTCCCTACAAACCACACCTTGCTTAAATCCTTGCAATGTCACACCCACAACATTGCTTGACCTGGTTTTAAGTTTCGAAGAACTACGAATACAGCAAAACACCCTGCACTGTCATGTGTGCTCTATAACCTACATCAACATCCTCTGGGTGAGGACAGCTATGAACAGAGAACTGGACCTGTAAGAAAGGATGTCATTGCCCTTGTAGAGATTATGTTCTCCTCATGTTGTGCCATCCCTGTGCAACTACATCACTTTTAGCACATCTCAGCCCAGGTTTTAATATAATCAGCAGATATTTTAAACAGCAGCTAATTAGGATAATGTATCCATATCTTTGGTGGTGCATTAAGTACACCTGCAGAGAAAATGGTTAACAGGTACACTTTCTGGAGACACCTTGTCATTTAGCAAATATATTGCTAACATTGCCAATTATGAGAGCAAATTTGTCTCCATGTAGCTTAATCAGTGCCTACCAGACAAGAAAGGACACTGAAACAATTTTTAAATCAGCAGTTTCATATAATCAGACTAATCAAATAATTAAAGCTTACCAAACTGGTCAACCTGCTAAAATCTTATTTAACTTCCAACAAGTCATTTGATCCCATACATAAAACGAAAGCTAAATCAAAGCAAATTTATATAATTTTGGAAATACTTCCTTAAGGTGTTACCTGAAGAGAAACTGAAAGCAATTCTGATGAAGCACTGTCCAATACATGATCCATTTCCAAAGCAATGGACAGCTTTCTACCTTGAGAAAGAAAGAGGCAGTCTGTTGATAACATATTAAGGACAAGTAAAAATTTCAGTTTATTGTGGTTATTTTAAAACCAGTTTTAAATTGTTGAAGCTGGGGAATACCAGGCACTGCTCCAAGTAGTTGATTTCAGGATACCCTCTGTGGTTTCAATGGAGAACTGAAGAAGGCAGAAATTCAAAGGCACCATTCAAGGAGCCTTCGTAAATAAAATCCCTTCCACTCCCTGCATAAGTAATATCTTTATTAATTTTCATGCCTTTGTGATGGTTCTACAATTTTTTTAAAAATCCATTCTATGCTGAATGTTTTTGAGATGTTGGAGTGGCAGGAACTTGGAGGGACAGGAGATGCAGGAGGGAATCTGGGTAATTTCTAAGGGCTATCACCAGATAGTGCGAACTGCACAACAAAGTATTCCTGACAAATGCAAGAATTAAAAATTAATTAACTAATCAAAAATTTGGGAAAAGAAATAGTGACTCAGCCATCTCTACTGGTTGTCTATCTGGGACAGAAAAATTCCAAGGCCAAAGAAGGCAGACCCAAGGTGATACCTGCTTGGAAAATCCCAGGTACCCATCATGGAAGAAGTGAAATTCTGTTGCTCTGTGTAACGTAGGTAGATTTGGGATTTAATTACTGTAAACCCCAGTGTTTGCAATGAGGAAAGTCAAACAAAGGACATGATAGACTTCCTCACAGCTCTTATCACGTAGGAAACTTCGTGTGCCTTGTTTTTTCACGGTTTCAGGTACATTTAAGAAAGGTTTTAGTCTTTCCTCTAGGGGTCAGGAAGAGGCACACAAAAATATCTACCCGGAGACTGCATGTAGCAGTTGCCATTTATTGCTATCACAAAATATTTGTGCATCCTATTGAAAATCCCTGCTCTCCTTACCTGCTGGTGAGACCTTCTCGTGGAGCAAGGCGTAAAATCCTTCATGAGCAGCAGCCACAGCCTGGACTCGTTCCTGGGGCTCAGTGTAGGGCAGGCTTTGAAGGACCTCTGGCAGGTCACTGAAGGAGAGCCACACATCCACCAGGTCCCCAAAGGCACGGAAGCTGAAATCTGCGTACTCCACAAAGAGCTCGGGAAAAGCCCTGGCCCTCCTCCCACCCGCCTGCGAGGCCACGGTGCTGGGGACGGGGCCCCGGTGCAGAACCAGCACGGCCCGGAGGCCTGCAGCAGCCAGGGCCCCCAGCAGCCGCCGGTAGCAGCGCACCTGGGCTGCATCCGCCTCCGTGGCGTTCCCCTCGGGAAGAACGCGCGCCCACGGCAGGAGGAGCTGGTAGTGGGTCACCCCCAGCTCACGGAGCTGGGACAAGTACCGGGGCAGCTCGGGAGCCACGAGATCCGCCTGGCACAGGTAACCCTGGGCTTCAGCCACGGCAGGGCCCTGCTGGTCCTCGGGCAGGACCTGGTCCTGCAGGCCCAATCTCTCTGCCAGCTCACTGGGCAGAGGCCCAGCAATGGTGATAAAATTCTGAGCTAATTCCCCATCTATCCCAAAGCTGAGAGAAACCAACAGAAAGAAGATGACTGTCTTACAAATCAGGTCCATTTCTGAACCTTGCTTCAGAAACAACTATTCCACACTACTTATACACCAGTAGAAGTAATATTTAACTGAAATTATCTGTTCCATAGATTAATGTTCTCTGAATTAGCTGATACCGGAATATCAGACCAGGACTTTCACAGTAGATAAACAGACATAAATGAACAGAAAAACCACTTTCAATCAGTTGGAGAAAGGTCATGTGAACACATTTTCTGAGATGCTCCTGTTTCCCTTTGAGTTTAAATATCAGCTGACATTTGCTAATATTGCCTCCCATTCAGAGGAAGATGAAATAAGTAGATCAACCTTCAAAGAAATTTTTCCTATTTTCAGCTTTAGAAGAACCTCAGAACAGCTCTGGATGCAAAAATCAACAAAAGCAATGTTATCTGCATTGCTGGGGCTGGGTCCAGCACTGCTCAGGGCGTGCAGGGCAGCAGGAGGCACGTTTGTGCCCTAATCCTGGGTGGATAAAGGAAATCTGACATGTGGCACCTCACCCAGCTGGAAAAGCTGAAAAGCTGATGTGCATTCAGGCAGCAGCAACAGTGTGCTTCCTCCTGCCCAATAACATCCAGGAATCTGAGCCTCATTTTTTTGCTTCCCAAAGCACTCCCTCCTTCAGCCCTGGAAACACTGCTCTCCCAGCAGGGTGGACACAGTCAGGTCACTCACCTGAACTGCTGAAGGGCACATCTAACTCAGCTCTTCTGCATTCCAGTACAGCAAAACTGAAGGGCTGAGAACATTTTTAAACCAACTAACCACAAAATTCTACATACCAATGAAACGTTGCTTCTATCTCAGAGTTCATTTCCTTTAATCACCAGAATTTTGTCTAAAGCGTACCTGCAATCATCTGGGCAAGTTATTGCCGTCAAGCAATATTATCTTTAAGTGACAGCCAAAGACATCCCTCAAAATTTGCTGTTACTCAAACCTTATTACATGGATTGTAATTTGTGTACTTTGACTTTATTTGACTCCCAGATGATTTTTTTCCAGGAAGCCCTGAAGAGCTCACTATAACATTGTGCTGAGTGTTCTGAGCAAGCTCCCTCATCTCTGATGTCTGAATATCAAGTGTAAACATTAACTTTACAGCACCACCTGGTGCTTACTTTTCAGTAGAGCTGCATTAACTCAGAGAAAACCCCTCTCAGCCTACAGAACTGGGGAAAGAAGCAGAAAAAAATACTTTCTCCTACATGAAGAGCATTTATTTTCAAACTATGATTGAGAGGAGGGGAGAGGGAAACATTAATGAAGGCCAAACATCTTCCTATCATTATTTTGAAAGTAAAGGAGCAATACAGAATAACATGAAAGTGTTGTTGCAGGCAGGTGGCTATTTTTAATGAAATGCAGAATTTGCCAAATCATGGTTTATGAAAGAAATGAGTGGAGAAGTTACTGCAGTTGGAGTTACTGCCCAGTGATGGGGCAGTGTTGATGACCAATATTTATGATTCCCTCTACTTAAATAGAACTGTTATTTTTAATTATATGCTTAGTTAGACCAAGGTGTAACTCTCAAAAGCTGGGAGAGACTAACAGGAAAAGAATACTGTCTTACAAACCAGCTCCATTTCTGAGCCTCCTTCAGAAACAGTTATTTCACACTATTTCTAAATAAAATATGTAACTTTGATCTCCTTCATGCATTACAAATGTTTCTGAGGTGCTGGTATCCAGGCAACAAGACAAATATCCAGGTATGTAAAATTCTTAATAGATTATTTAATAATCCCGTAGTTTACAGTAAAAAATTGAGAGCAGAAATTCAAGCAAAGTTTTCTTATAGAAAGATCTTCAGGTTTACAAATATAGTCTTAAAAATCCCTCATAAATGATGGCAGTTTTCAATTCACTTACAAGTCAAGACATTCACCAAGGCTGGGGTTTCTGCCCTGCTGACCTAAAGCCTTGCTTTGGGCTTAGCTATTTGCCATTTTCTACTTTACATATGCAACAGGAGCCTGCACATCTTTAGTCCATCTAAAAAGAAAGAGAAGCAATCAGTTTCTCATTGTCTATTACTGGAAGTTAAAAAAACTTCTTAAAAAAAGAGCATCTGTCATCCAGGAAATTTGATCTTCCTTAAGACATTAAACATTTAGATCACTATTTTTTTCAGCCTCAAATTACAGGCATAGAAAACAGCAATCTCACATGTGAGTAACAACAAACCCACCCCCAAAATTTAATGAGCTTTAATTTATGCTAATAAGAAAAACAGTAAAAACCTAGAGCATAAAATGTCTACTAAAGAAAAACAATGTAAAATGATCTTATTTAAACAGAACATCTACAGAGCTGGATGATGAAAAAAGCTATTGGATGATTCTCCTCTGCATCCAGATGATGGCACTGAAATTCAGAGCTAACAGTGGAGGTAATATATGTGTGTCATGTCTTTAAAAGCTTTCCAGGTATGCTCAGTGTGAATGAGAAATCACATATTGGTGACCACACTCTGACACAGTCATAGGAATTTAAGGAATTAGCCATACAGCAACCCCAGCAAGAAAAGAATGCATTTTCCAACTTGTAACCAGTCAGCTCTACAATGCCATTCTCAGCCCTCAGTCCTCCAGCAGATAGTTTGGGTTGACAACCAGGTATGGATCATCATCAAAAGTCTCCTCTTCTCTGGATCCTCTCAGTCCTGACTGGGACAGTTCGATCAGAACATGGTCCTACAACACACAAAGATTTGTGTTAGAACAAGGACACAGAGGTTTGTCTGTACTCTTTGAAAGGCATTTTTATATTGCTAGGACCTCTTATTAATTACTTAACCCTTTTAATTGTGAACTCCCTCTAACAGATTCTTAACAACAGCATTCAGGGAAAATCACTTTTATCTTGTATCCTTTCTGGGAACTTTTCAGCCTAGTGCTTTCCAATCTAATGGGTTTGTGTCTTTAAAAGTGAAAAGTAGTTTATTTTGTCATAGTTTTTCCTCCAAAATGCTCTCGTACCCCTGACTTAAGGCTATCCATTGAATACAAGTGTTAATTGAATTTTTGTATCCTAATGTATAATAATACTATAGAAATACAGAAAAATATCACACTTCTATAGTGATATAGTATAGCACTTTGAACTTCTATTTATACACATCTCTAATTTATTTCAGTGTTTTTTTTCTGTAATTGCTGTAACAGGTGTTAAACAAAGAAGGCATTTCTACTGCATCAATCAATGGAAGAACAAAACAGATTTCTCCAAACAGAAATGTATTCTACTAATATATAAGTTACAACCCTATACAAGTTAAAACCCTTTTTCACTATCCACACATCTCTATACGTACATAATGTGTAAGTCGGTGAATGACTCTCTCTATGATCTTCTTTTTATTAATTAGTTCTTCTTCAGATTCGATTTCAGACTCAATTTCCTTTAGATACCAATTAATAAGTTCACTCCTCTTTAGTGCCACATCGTCCTCTTCTGCAGAGAAAATAATTTGCACAAACATAGCAGCAGTAAACTACCATTCAAACCATAGGAGAAAAGGATTTATACATTAACATTCACAATGCTGAAGAGAGAAACATGCTTTTTAAGATGTTTAGGAAAGGTCAGGCTTAAGGGGTTTTTTCCTTAAAGCACCATATTTTGCACACGAGGGTGTTGTGTCATGGTTTAATTGGAGATAATTGGATTGAGAATGGAAACTTTCAGTTCTGTGCTTTCAAGTGGCTTCCAAATCCCATCAGCCTTCAGCTTCAAGAAAAACCAGTCACCAAGGACTAACAACCTTTTCTCTAAGTAAGGGCTAAAGAAAAGCCACTGTCACACAAAGCCAGAGGAGTCATCCTTCTGCATGTACTCAGCATTTGAACAGACACTGTCATCTCCACACCCTTACAAAAGCTTTGTGGTTTTAGTATCTGCTATGAGACAACTGCTGCATTTCACTGCAGGAGTAGCCTCATTGCAACTGAAATATTTTAGCTTCTGAAGAACTAACCCAGTCATTTCCTTAAGACAGGCTGTGGTTGCTGGCATGCATTAAAGCTCCTGCTCCAGATTTCACTGCTGCAGACTCTTCTAGCTTGGTTACACCACTGTGTGCTACAAATCCTCTTCTGGCTCTGCTGACATGCTCCTCAGCTTAATGGGTTTTGGTAAGTGACTAAGATAACAGAGCTACAAACTCCAGGAAGTCCTATTTCCATCACCAGCTGTAGAACTGTCATATGAGCTCAGGTCTACATCTGACCTGACAAGTTTGTTGTCTCAACAGGAGTGAAATTCCCAACAGCAAGAGATGCAGTAATAACTGCTCCCTGAACTCAGGGTCTGCCTTCTCTGAATAAAGAAATTCTTACCTTCCTCTGCTTTCCTGAGGTGCAGCACCAGGAGATTAGAAATCCGTCGGTACTCAGAGAAGCCCAGCCTGAGAGAAGCTTTGGGTGCAGCATCCTTGCTCACATCCTCAGAATGGCCATTGATCCCATTCACAAGACCATTGACCCCAGCTGGAGCTTCTGCCTCACCTGTTTGGACACATGCCCAGTTTAAAGCTGCAACATCTTTTAGCTCTTTAATGCTCTGAGCCACTGAAAAGCCTTGTGCTGACCAACCAGGTGAGTTACAGAAGGAGGCTGAAGAAGCGAGAGAGTTAAAAACAGGAGCCCAGATTTCTAGAGCTCATTAGATGAGAAAGGTGAGAAACTGAAGACAAGCACATGCTCAATCAAGGTAAGCTGTAAAGACTGGAAGGACTTTCCCCTTTGAAAAACTTTCATAAGTAATTTACCATTGACTCCATCTTGGTCACCTTGGTCCTCCATTTGCTGTTCATCATCTTGGTCTAAATTGACATCAGGAGTCTCAACTCTAATGATGGACTTATTTAAAAGCCTGAAAGCTTCCTTCACATGTTTTGGGTGAACCTGAGGAAAATTTGAAAAAGTATATATTAAATAGGAACAGGGGTGCTTCTAGTTTTCAAACAGCCCCAGAAACTCATCTCTGACTCTGACAAAGGGATTTTCTACACATCTCACCTGGTAATTCCTAAGCAGTAAATACTCCACAAGTTAAATTACATCCCAGTACAAGTACTCCAAGGTCATGCAAGGTTACGGAGGGAAAAGCAGCCTGATTAATCTTTCAGGATTTAGCAATCATGTGGAGTTGATAAAATTTTTACTAAGACAAGAACATTTGGGAGAAAGATCAGTGGAGCAAGAAACATGAAAGAAATGGGTCTGAACAGAGACAATATGAAAGAGATATAATTAATGATACTCTCCTCCAGAACTGAGAAGCAAAAACTGGAAATATAATGTGTAGCTGAGCCATAACCTAAAAGCTATCTGTTTCTTTATAAGCTGAATTTAATTTAAAAGAACCCAAAGGGTTTCCTTACACAACCAGCAAGGTTCCATCCCTGCATGTGTCACATAGCCTCTAATCAACATTTCAAAAGACCTGCTGAGTTTGAAAGCAAGGACTAGAGGGGAAGTAATCACACTACAGTTAACAGCCAGAACACAATGTGCTTTTCAGGAGTGGCTGATTTGAGCAGGAGCTCAGATCACACACACAGAGACTCTTGGGGAGGTCCAGATACTTGGATGAACTTTGGCTTTTTAGACTGCAAACGTAAGAGAGCCAAGAGATTACAAACTATGAAAGATCAGGAAAGAAACTGCCAACAGCCCTGGCTGACAGTAGTAGTGACTGTCACGATTGACAAGTAGGAGGCTGAGAGTGCTGACACAGCTGTGATACAAAATCATGCAAGCTCTCAGTTTGGACCAGATAGCACCAGTTTTACAAGTCATCCCTTAAAAACAGCGTTTCTGGCATACAGACTCAGACTGAGTATGACCATGACTCAAGCCCTCCTCCTCACCCACAGGACTATGTCCAATATCACAGTCAAACAGCAAATGCAGAACTCCCAGACATTTCCATGAACATTTACCCAAACTTCCATCACGCCCCTGGTACCTCATCACAGCAGTGCATGCGGGCCATGGCCTCAGACAGGCGGATCATGCTCTCCAGCTGCCTCACCGTGATCCTCCAGGATGACTTGGTCACTCCAGAGCCGTCGCGCTGCCGCAGCCGCTTGTACTGCTCCACTATGAAGTCCTCAGACTCCTTGGATATCTGTGTGGCACCAAACAGAGTGACAGGAGTTCCAGTAGTCAGATGTTAAAGCTGCTTCTTCTTGCATTAGATGGGCAGTGTGCAGCCTTTGCTGTACTGGCTACTGCTTAGAAATATTCTGTGCTACACACATACTCTATGGAAGTATAATGACAATCACATTATGTTGAAATTATGTTGTAATAATGATTACACTTATCAATGATAATGACATTACAGTAATTACACAGCTGCATTAATTATTTTACAGCAGATCTTTTTATAGTTTCTATTTTTTTCTTCCACTGACTTGTTTCCAGACATAATTCATGTCTGTCCCTACTAGATTGTTCTGTTTATAGACTTATGAAAAATCCAACACACAGCCCTTCCAAGCTGCTACTTGGGTAGACCACAAAAAAATCTGTAGCTTGACCAGTTTCCCACGTTCTGTACTTTAACAAACAGCAAAAAAATAGAGGCACAATACCCTTTTAAAATAAAGACACACAAACTGATTAAGCAGTAAGTCAATAAAATACAAAAAACTGCAGCAGCCATGTTGAATTAACCCATGCCAGTGAGGTATGGGAAGGCCATGAAGTGATCCCTCAATTGTTCTAGACAAAGTAAGAACTGCCATGGACTACAACAGTCTCGGCTGGGCTGACTGGGTTTCTGGAGTTTAGGAGCATCAGGTTCCAAAATGTTTCTAGGTAATAACCTAAGTTTATGGCTCCTTCCTTGAGAGAACACTACCCCAAGTGTCTTGGCATTTGCTGGAGAAAAGCCTACTGCAGAGCAACTGTTCCTTTGGACCTCCTGAGATAGAAAAACTGCTCCACAGTTTACTTAAAAAGTAAATTACCTTTGGTTTAAACTGTCTTGCAAACAGCAGATACCTTCGGATATCATCCAAGGAATAGACACGGTCAACAGACTCCTCCACTCTGGAATGCAGATCCACAATGCGCCGGGCAATGGCATAATCTGTCACCTGGGACATTGGGGCTGTGTCAGGATCACTTGCACAGCATCAGCCAAAGAGCAAAACAACAGTTCTATTCTTCCTTCCCATTCCCCCTCTTTACTTGTAATCCTCATGGCAGAGCTATCCTTTCCAGTAGCCAAACCTTCTGCCAGGAGGTCCAGGAGAATACCCTGGAGGTTTTTAAAACAAGGGAACACAGCAGAGGAGAGATAAAAGGCAGTTTTAGGATTTATAACCTCTTGGAACTCTTCTGGGTTACAAGTTAGCCAGAGAACAGGCAGAAAGCAGCAATTTGCAGTGTGGGAACTTTCTTCCTTTTCAGCCCGCTCTGTCTCTCTCACCAGTCCCTTCTCAATTAGATAATCACTCTGAGCAGAACAGTGGCTGAACCAACATTAATCTCTGGATCTCATGCATTCCCAAGGCAAATGGCACACAGACAGGTGGCAGCAGTCTCAGCCCTAGTGACCAGCCATTTGTAAAAATGACTAATGGTGTTAAGCTTGCAGGTCAAACCACTACAGGATAAAAAGGCAGTATCCTTGTATTCAGCAGAGTATGTTCACATTTGTAGTGCCAGCTTTTAGATCCACAGACAGAGCAGAAAAGCAGGAGCAAGACACTCTCACGAGATTTGCTTCACTCAAATTGCAGAGGGCCACCAAGATGGTCAGAGGGCAGAAGAACATGATGTATGAGAGGCTAGAAGAGCCAGGTCTGTTCAGCTTGAAAGGAAAGCAACTTGAAAGGCCAGCATAGATGTGATGAAGCCAAATAGTTCTTGGATAAGAGGCAACCCACACGAGCTGAACCATGAGAAATTCTGATTAGATATAAAAGTTATTATTTTTTGAACACATGAGAACTGTCACACATAGCAGGGGTCTAGAGACACTGCAGAATCTCCATCCTTGGAGATACTCAAAATTCACCACGTCAAGTCTTGGCAAACTGTTGTCAATGATCTGTTTGAGTGCAAGGTTAGATTAGAGACCCCCAGGGATCTTTCCTGACACAAACAATTCTATAATTCCTCAAAATTACCTCATTACACTCATCCACAAGGATGAAGAAGAGATCAAAGCGGGACATGATGGGAGCTGACAGGTTGATATTTTGTTTCAGTGACTTGGATCTGTCATAGCGGCCACCAACTGGGTTTGCTGCAGCCAAAATGGAGGTCCTGGCGTTCAGAGTAGCCTGACAGTGGGAAAAAAATAAATTAAAAAAACCCTTGTATCTGTGACCACTTCCTAAACCAACTCATTGCAACCCAAATGGGTCAGCATAACACCTTTTAGGTGGAGTTCAATGCAGGTATTACAACAGTCACCCCTCAAAAGCACCCAAACTCCACCAACAAGCCCTTTCTAACCAGGTCTCTGGGAGACACAGTTTGGTGATCAATATTGAAACATTGCCACACTCTTGCCAATAATACTGAAACAAGCCTTTAAAACTGCTTTTCACAAGATCCTGTTTTTCTACAAACACACACCATTCTGTAACCTTTTCTGGGGTTACTTCAAGGTTAGGCTTTTCCCATTTTCTGTTTCCTGTCCACTGCTATTTCTTTTTAACCCTTGGTAACATTTCTGACCTTATATGGGTATGTGCCACAAAAGCTTTGCAACAATGATCTCTGTCCTGCCACATTGAGGCAGCTGCAGAGGTGACATGAAGATCTGGCAGGTGAAGCCACATCAGTACACGTAACAAACAGTCAGGTGATGCTACAGACTACACAGAGGAATAGTGCAAGCTACCTTCACTCCAGCTTTAGTAATGGATATTGTCTGCTGTTCCATTGCCTCGTGAATGGCTACTTGATCCCGCACCTCCATCTTGTCAAATTCATCAATGCAACAAACACCCTGAAATGGAAGAATGAAAATAAGTGACCCAGATTCAATCACTTATGAAAAAAGCATCACTAAGACAATTGAGGGCTCTCTGTCATTAATCAAACTCATTCTAGGGATGCAGGAACCTCTTCCCTTCCTAGACTCACGTTATCTGCCAGCATCAGTGCTCCAGCCTCAATGACAAACTCATGGGACTCCTCATCTTTCACCACAGCTGCCGTCAGACCTGCAGCGCTGGAGGCTTTGCCACTGGTGTACACAGCACGGGGACTGAACTCATCCACATGCCTGTGGAAAAGAGTAATAAAACTTCCAGTATTCCATTTATCTCTGATATTTTTAAATGTGCAATTAGTTTGTATTTTTAATATTCAACATCCTTTGAAAATATTTGGAAATTTTTATGTTGAATTTGCTTTAGCTCTGTTCAAGCACTTCAACCATACCCACACAATCTCTGGGAAATTCTCTCAAATATTTTACTTCCCTTTCCTATGTTTAACACAGAAAAAGGCACAGTGCACATTTACAGCTCTAGTCACACTAGACAATATTTAAATCCTGGGTCTTACTTCAGAAACTGACTCTTGGCTGTACTTGGATCACCAACAACACAAACATTGATGTCCCCACGCAATGAAGTGCCTTCTGAAGTGGTCTTGGGAACTCCTCCAAAGAGCATCAGCAGGACCCCACGTTTTACTTCATCATTACCTGCCCCAGAAAAGACATCAAATCAAACATCCAAAGAAAACTCTACAATTTTCCTATTTAAAAAAAAAGCTTCATGCCACTAGAATTTTAGAGCATTTGGGCGCATCCGTGTGGAATTCAGCTATTTGCTAAGCATCCACTAAAACCTGTAGGGTTCAGCAGAGAACACCTGACATCAAATCCAACCCTTTTGATTGGGCTTGCAGGCCTTAATGATTCAACACCACAAATACTCGAAAAATAGACTTTCCTCTTCCAGCACAACCAGTGCTGGGGGTGGGGTTGTGGTAGCTGGCACAGGGCTTTCAACCTTTCCCAAAAACTACAGAGACAGCAAAAGGAATTTATATTTACACAAGTGAAATCTTCCCTCTCTGAAGCCACAAATGGATTCTTACCATGGATAGTGGGGAAGAGGCTGGTGCACAGATTATGGTAAAGGTTCTTATCTTGGCTCATTTCAAAAACCTTTTCCCATTCTTTCACAGACATTTGGTTTTTAATGCTTTCTGCAGTCTGTTCTTCATCTCGAAGCTCTTTTCCACCAAACTAAACCAAGGAAATAAACCAGCAATAAAAGTAATAACAGAGAATGAATGTGAGCACTGCAGAGAAGTCACAAAAACTTGCTCTGAAATCTAGATGGGAGGAACACATTCTGAAAAGCTGTCCTTAGGCTAAGTAACCTCACCACCTTATACCTTTAAAAACCAATAGCCAATTTTCTAGCAGGCAAAATCAATGGTGTAACTTCAGTTAGTGAGAAAATCCCAAGTGAATTGCTTGTACAGAGATTAAAAAAAGAGTAAAACCAATATGACTTCCTTTGACTGAAACTGTCTTTGTAAGCATTCTGACATTAACTAGAGCTTCCAAGGTCTTTTGCTGCTCTGAAATGGGGGCCAGAAACTTCTACTCCCAGAACATATTAGATACTCTTTTTAACCCATGTGATGGTGATGCTGTTAGCAGAATGATAGATTACAGTACCACACCATGCCAAAACCAAGATGCAGTCAGTATTACTTGTGTTGCGGTAACATCCCAAGATGTCACTTGATAAACCAGAGAGAACAAAAAGGATCCCTGTTTTTCCTGTGACAAAATGCAGCAATAGGATTTCCTGGAAGAAATGGAAATGCTGCAGAAATGGATGGAAGTTGAATGGAAATACACGTGCCAGTTAGCTGTTTAGAACAAACTGTAACATTGGCAAATAATCACATCTGTGAAAAATACTATGAGCAACAAAGACAATGTAAATTCAGTGAGAATATAAAGACAGTCAAACACAGAAATGTAGCACACATGCACGCTTAAAGCTTTACCCATTCCTGCTCCAAAATTTGAGGGAAAACCATACATAACAGAAATCACCAACACCTTTAAATCTCCTTTCTCTGCAGACTCACCCGTGGATTTGTTGGTGCAACATAACAAGCCAGAAAGACGAGCTTATAGGAGAGCTCCCGGACGCCGAGGGCGCGCAGTCCCCGGATGCCCTCGGTTTCGTAGCCCTCTGTCCCCGTCACCCGTGAGCCGGTTTCTGCACGTAACCCTGCCAGGGAAACGGGAGTCAGGACAGCAGCTCCCAGCAATGGGAAGGACACCTCACGGAGGTCATGAGTAGCAACAAACCTGGTGTGGAGAGCTGGGACACATCAGGCACGACAATCAGTGAGCCGGTGAAGTCACATTTGTCCCCTGCCTGGGCAGATTCCACAGCCTCGGCGCGCAGGATCACCTCCACGCTGCGCGGAATGCTGCCCCGCGGCAGCTCGCCCTGCGTCTCCTGGATGCGCACCTGGCAGGGAGAGAAGCTTCAGCACTTGCTAGCAGATGTGTTAAACAGCACCTGACTGCTGCCATCCACGTCAATCCCTCTTACAATACGACAAACCACCAAATATCCCTTCACTAATCAGCATCTAAGGAGTCTTGGAGCAGCTTAGAGGATGTACAAAGGCCACAGCGACAATTCTGAGAAGTAACCTGAAAATTTCAGATAATGTGGCTGACATAAAATACAATTGTGGGATGTGAAGTGCTGAGGATTTGTAAGAGTAATCAACCTGGAAGAGCAAGATACCACAGACACCAATAAGCACCTCATATCATACTTGTATAAAGCAGCTACACCTGATTATTGGCAACATGAGACTAACTCTGGCTTGAATACGTGGGGTTTCAGTGGCAATAAATGTCACACAACAAAACTAATAATCTCCCGTTCTTAAACGTAAGTCTTCCAGAGACAGGAAGAAACCTTTTGCATAAATTGCAGTGCCTTTTCTTGAGGTCTTTTCTTGATGTTGACAGAATGAAAATTAACCGTCTTCAATGTGTAGAAGTACAAACAACACCTTCCAACTACCACAGAACATTATTGGTTGTCATCACGGCCCAACATCACCCCTGTACCTTTTGGAAATCAACAAATCTTGATTTGTTTGTGTCCAGCAGGAATCTCTTTCTGTTGGCACAGACTGGGTTTCTGCAGATGTTTGGCTGGGTGTATTTGAATTGCTGCTCCACATCTTTGATCACTGTCTGGCAGTCGAGGCACAGGAAGGTTCCACTGACCAGCTCTGGATGGACGGGGTGGGTACGAACCACCTGCCCACTGATGCGCAGCAAGGAGCCAATCTTTGCTGAAGTCAGTTCTCGAATTCTGTTTAAAACACAAATTCACAAGGATTAAATTATTGAGTTGACAATTTTAGGCCCAGGGTACTAAGATACAATATAGTGTCACTTTGACTAAACAACTGCTGTAACAAACAAAAGAAACAAACTTACGACAATATATTCTCATCTTATGATTTTACATAAACTTTTAGATTAATACTAAAGGTCAAACCAATGCAAAAGTTACATCACTGGTACTTCAAAAGCAACACACACTAATTTTTTTTTTTAACTAGAGAGGTTTCACTTGTTTGTGAAATATGATGAATTTAAATATCTGAGTGTGATTTACAAATGAAAAACTGTGTCAAAAAAATCTCCTGCAAAAGATCAGGAAACTTTGTCACAACTGTACTGGCCAACTGCACATATCACACTATATAACCAAAACATTTTCAGCACGCTTTGACATGTTTTTCCCTGGTAGTAAAACAGCACAACTTTCTGGAATTAATAATCATCTTACTTGTGTCTGGTAGGCAGGTCCTGGAACGCAACATAAAAATCCTTGTTTGCAGGAACATTTCCGTGGTCTCTGGCAAAAGTCTTTGTTGCTCGACACAGGTATGGATAAACCCTGAAATATGGGAAAAAATGTTCCAAGTTTAGAGAAGCTATCAAAATGCCTTCTCTGCTTTAGATTATATCAAAGGCTTCTATCAGATTTCCAGGTTCTTGCTTTTAATGCTATGTTGTATAACCCAAAAAAGACACTCTAAATATGCTAAATATGAGATCACTGCATAATGATGTTATTTGCACTATTGCTTGATAATAGACTTTTAAAAGTCTCATTTTATGACACTTTTATCCTTACATTAAGAAATATCTCTTCAAAATAAGTGATCAACTCAATAAAATATTGTCAGAGCATGAAATTTTAGAGTTTACTCTGTATTCTCATACTGACCACCTACTTCTTTACCACAATAAATACAATTATCTGATTAACCCATGGTTTCCAGAGACAAATCCACCAAGAAACGTTTTTAGCCAGTAAAAAAAAAACCAACCTTAAATATAAGTGTTTTTAGGATGCAGAAAGATGATAAGCCTCTTATTCTTTTACATAAAAGCAAGACATTACAAGCCTGAGACTCCAGCAGAGCTCAGCCTTAGCTGAAAAAAAACACTCTACATGTTACCTGTAAAATTCCTCCTGTATAGTGGTAGACAGCTGCTGATTGAACTGCTCCAAATCCGCAAAGCTGACGATCAGCGTGTTCCGCTCTGGCCGGATCAGTTCTTCAGCATCTCGCAAGTACTTGACCTCCCCATCGCTGTTCTGGAACCTGAAAGTGATTCAGGAAAACGTTTCACACTTACACACCAGGCAGCAACTGAATACTTCCGAGTTCAGGAGAAAAGACAGAGAAAAGGATCACTCACATTCAGGCATCCCACAGTACCTTGCAAAGCCCTTTTCCAACGATATTTCTTCTTGCTACATCTGCTCTATTCACACCCTAGCACAGACACACTGCATTTACATTTCATACAGCAGTAGAGTTGTCCCAGTGCCAGACAAAATTTTATTTAAGGTTTGACAATGACTTTGCACCAGCAAACAAGGTTTTGTTTCCTCCGAGTGATGTTAATGGTTTCCTTGCTTCATGCGGATGGGGGGCCCCTCAGGAGGCAAAACGCAGGGAGCCAAATGTATTAACGTCTAACACCCACACCGTGGAAAGGGTTTTCAACACAGCTGTGACAAAACTTTATTAAAAGAGACCAAACGCGCCTAAAAAATCATAGAACCATAGAATAGTTTGGTTTAGAAGGGATTTTAAGATCACCTCGTTTCAACCCCTGCCATGGCAGGGACACCTTCCACTAGACAAGGCTGCCCAAAGCCACATCCAAACTGGCCTTAGACAGGACATCCCAAATTCCGTGGGCAATGTTTCCGCGGAAACTCTCCGAGAAGGGTTTTGCCTACTAAGAGAGCACCGTGCTGCCTTCCTACGGGTTCCTCCCGGCAAAGCCTGAGACCACAGCCGAGCTCTTCCAGCTGAACGCCAAGGGGAGGGGGCACCAGGCCCTCACAGGATCTCGCCAAA